>CM060396.1:174016572-174616572 GCA_030545235.1 Helianthus tuberosus
ATTATTGTTTTGTGTTATTTGACAATCTGTTAGTTTACAATATGAGTGATCAAGGTACGTCTGACGCCTATCGTCACCTAGCTAGTTCTCCCAAAAGTGAAGGAACTTCATCACAGCCTATTCCTTTGGGGTATTCTGCTGACACTGAAGAGGGAATCTTCATCTTTAAGGCGCAATCCAAAGAACCATTCCCTACGAAAAAGAGAGGATGGTTCAGTCGGGGAGCACATGAGAGGAGAAAGCGAATGAGAAAGTTACAGCAACAAAGGGCATTAGCAGCAGCCAATAGAGAAATAAACGCCCAAACTCAAAAAATAGTGAATAAACGATTAGCAAACTTTCATATATTAGCCACCACTGCAGCTGATCCAAACCTAGATCAGATAATTGCACCACAACAACTGCCACTATTCCCAACCCAACCAATGGAGATAGAACTTACCCAAGGAAACCAATTTCCCATACCAGCATTTGACCCTAACGAGATACCTAGAATCCCGGCACCCAATCCTTTAGCATATGATCCATGGGAAGATGACCATAGGGGATATCAGGAACTTTATCCACAGGAAGAACCAATGCCAGATCCCATAGCACAGTATATCAACGTTAACACCGCAGATCCATTTTGGAATAACGACCCGTATTTTCAGAGTGTGTTAGGCGACCCATACCCATATGGAGAACCTATACCTCACTACCCTGACCCAGTACCTGCACTACCACCACCACCACCACCACCCATGAGTGAAGAGAATGTGCAGGAACTCTGCACATTTGGTGAGGAGTTATTAGAAGAAGGAGAGAGGATACGATAAATAGGAGAAAAGCTCGTGTGGATATACGACGAGCGAGAGATGCATTTCGAAAACAACCCTTAGTAATAATATATATATATATGTGTGTGTGTGTGTGTGTGTGCGCGCGTGTGTGTAGTTGAAAAAAAATTCAACTAAAATAGATAACCTAATTGTCACACCCCCAAAATCCACATGCGGAGTACCACCGCTTGGAGGCGTGACTGACCAGGATCCAGCCACCAATTATACTGAGCATTGGTCAATAGTAAAGATATTCACCAACCACAATAGTTGGTAGACATTATAGTTCGAAGTTTAAAAGTTTAGGTTCAATACAGTTTAAGTAAACAGCGGAAGCATAAACCCAACAGTTTCAAAACAAAGTTCATAGTTCAAGATTTATTTAGAACCCAACACGTGGGCTAGACGACCACTACACATTCCCAAGCTGCAAGCTCTTGAGTCACTGGGTACCTGTGTCACACCCCCAAAATCCACCCGCGGAGTACCACCGCTTGGAGGCGTGACATGACCAGGATCAAGCCACCAATCATATCAAACATAGTATTTAAGTGTAAAAGTAGGAAAAGGTAATTCATCTTGACATGACTGATGTTCATAACCAAACATTGTTTAAGTAGCGGAAGCATAATAATGAAAACCCAAAATAAGTTATAAGTTCAAATATCGTCTACGATCCGTATCCCACAACGACCTGCTCCTTCCTGTGCAAGCTCCATATGTACCTAAGGTCCTGCAAGGCATGTAACAGAGAATCAACAACTAGTTGAGCGAGTTCACAGTAAATAAGTTCGTAATTGTAAGTTTGTTTCGTAACATGTGGCGCTACTAGGCCAATCGTATGTTCTATTAGTGGGGGCTTCCCATGTTGCATATACACTAGACTATTTGCAACCATAAGTGTTCTTCACAACCGAGAACAGTAGTACGTACATAGTTTACGTAGGCTTTACGTAAGTGTCCTTCACAACCGAGGACAGTATTGAGTTTAAGTTCACGTAGGTTTTACGTGAGTATCCTTCACAACCGAGGATAGTATTGAGTATAAGTTCACGTAGGTTTTACGTGAGTATCCTTCACAACCGAGGATAGTATTGAGTATAAGTTCACGTAGGTTTTACGTGAGTATCCTTCACAACCGAGGATAGTATTGAGTATAAGTTCACGTAGGTTTTACGTGAGTATCCTTCACAACCGAGGATAGTATTGAGTATAAGTTCACGTAGGTTTTACGTGAGTATCCTTCACAACCGAGGATAGTATTGAGTATAAGTTCACGTAGGTTTTACGTGAGTATCCTTCACAACCGAGGATAGTATTGAGTATAAGTTCACGTAGGTTTTACGTGAGTATCCTTCACAACCGAGGATAGCGAGTAGCATAAGTATACGTAGGTTTTACGTATGTGTCCTTCACAACCGAGGACAATGGTATGGTAGTCTAGTATCAGTGTATGTACGAATCTATTCAACCTTATTCCTTCCATCCCATTCCCCAAACCCTGGGAATCCCATGCCTTAGTAAGGGTGTGAACTCACCTTGTTTTGCTCGGTATGCTAAAGTATGTGCTCAACGTAATCAATCACGTCCTAAAGTATGCATGTATGTGAGATCAGTTTGTGTTCAAGTTGTTCACGTATATACATGTAACACGTAATCACAATCATACACCAGATGGTTACACTTAACAGCAGTCAAATATTCCAGTTAGCATTTAACAGAATTAACTCAAGTTACAGCACAGCTCGGCGAAACACATATATGGCGAAACACAAATTGACGAAACACATTCTGTTTCGTCGTGGCCTTGTTGGCGAAACAGGATTCTAATTCGTCGATGACTCTTGGCGAAACACATTCTGTTTCGCCGGGAGTCCTGTTTCGTCGGATGTCTGTTTCGCAGACATCAGTTACAGCAGATGCGAATAACACATAAACCCTAATCCTTCTAGCAGCCGTCATCAATAACAGAAATCATACGAAGGTCAATGTGCAAATCGAATCATCATAAATCAACCATCCAAGAATCATTGTCTAGCATAAACCCTAGTTTATGTGTATAGCATATCAAATAACATACAACATCATCACATCAATCCCTATCAAGATACTAATGTAATCAGAATCAGGCCATATAAACAACATTCAGAACCGAGCATTCGATTATATCAAGTTTCGCATACCATTTATATATCCTACTATATCATATCATACACATCGAAATCTATATCACCGTCATACTAGAATCGCAGCAGTAACACGCATCAATCATTCAAACAAACATGAAGCAAGATGATACAGAATCAAGGAACCGATTAACGAACACATACTAACCGATTAGAGATGAACAAACACGGATTCAAGAGCTAGGAATGATGGTAAACGATGGTTGTTGCCGTCGCACAAAAGGGAGAGTGTTCTAGGGTTTCCTGATTGCCTAACTTGTGAAACTAAACCCGTTTCACGTAAGTATTCACGAAATAACGTTCTGGGCCGTACTGGGCCTTTGGCGAAACTGGGCCGGCGAAACAGTCTGTTTCGTCGAGATGAGTTCATGGCGAAACACGACTCTGTTTCGTCGAGTTGTTTCATATGTTCAGTAGTTTATGTTATTTCAAATACACTAAGTCTCATGCTATAATATCAACACATAACCAAGCAAACATAATACTTTTATTATCATACAAAGTATTACAAATCAGACGAGTCAAACAACTAGACAGTCAAAGTCAACGTGCAATAAATGCGAATAAAGAATGTCGGAAACTCGAGTTGTCACATTATCCCCAACTTGAAAGAAATTTCGTCCCGAAATTTAGCATGCGGTTACTGAGGAAGCTAGGTAAGTTGTATCGTTTACTGGTTTTCCTGGGGTGTCACATCCTGCAAAGCATGCAGTAGGGTATCAACAAAAATGTTGGCGAGTCCACGAGTTGTCCAGTTTTAATTACCAAAAACTTGTTTCACCAGTTAATTTATCCGTTTATACATGCGATGGGGAGCTACCCCATAAGTAAGCGACTAAACTGTTTTTACAATACCGAATACTATTCATCCGTACGTTTCCGTAGAGTGCCCCGTTTGTCAATGTTCTATCATCATTGACGGTTTCCAGAGTACATTAGTTCACGCCCGATCCCATACGCGGGCACGGTGTGAGGTTGGTGAGACCTAAATAGCGCTATCAACTAATAACCCGTTTGCCTGACCCCGACGACTAATCGGTATTAAGAAGTGAGGACTTGAGTGATAGAGTTTTGTTTAGTGTTGCTTGTTGCATCCAGTATAAACAGTAATTAACTAAAAGTCCCATTTAAGGGGGGAGAAGTAGGTTTGTATCCCTAACGAGGGGATAGCGTTGTTTAAGTTTCCGTTTCCCAACCACCGGGAACACATGCTTTATTAGTTGTGAACTCACCTTGGGTTGCTCGGAAGTTTAGTTTACTTGGTTAAGTATGCTGGTCACCACGTCCTAAATGGTTACCAGTATAGGTCAGGCTCGGACACAAGTAATCACGTATATGGTACACGTATTTAACACATAGCATACAAATCATACGAGGGTATTGGGCCTGCCCTAATACTTGAACAGTTAATCAGTAACACTTAGTCCAGATAAACAGTAACAGGAAAAATCATGCAGCCCAAACATTAGATGCGGCCCAATAACGAAAACAAGTAGCCCACTCGAGACAAGGTGGTCTCGAGTCGAGACCGAGAGGTCTCGATTCGCAACCAAATGGTCTCGGGTTGTAGCGGGGTGGTCTCGAGTAGTGCAGGTATGAGTCGCAACCTCAGGGATCTCGAGTCCAGTCTCGAGTCGCCATTAGAAGATCTCGACTCGAGACCTTGATGGTCTCGAGTCCCTGAAGTCTGTTTTGAGTTGCTTGGACGTGATCTCGAGTCGCAATCACTACCGTCTCGAGTTAAGGTTCGATAGTCTCGAGTCGAGACCGGTGGTCTCGACTTGCACACCTGATGACCAAGACCTTCTAGAACCTGTCCGATTGTACTATCCAATAGGATTGCCATTTCATGAAATTGTGCACCATCCAATTAAATCACACAAACATGTTTTCTTGTCTACATTTTAATCAAAATAGATCAAACAACAGGTTTTTCAAATATTCAAGGCACATTCATCATCTATTCATGTTGTTCATCATATATTCAAGCTATTCATTATGCATATACATTCAAATCAAACCTAAAAATATGTCATCCTAGTATCTACGCTTGCAACTTTGAAGGTATTTTCAGCAACATTTACCATCATTAATACATAACTCATGATTGAATCAAATAGCACCCTAGTCATGTATCAAACCTCATTGAATAGCCTTAACACATCATTACTCTTTCATACTTTTACCAAACTGTTCACATATCAACATGAAGGAACATTGTTAATCACTTAAATCAAGTAAAACATACTACTCATATCATCAAGCAAGCACCTTCATTATAAATAAACAATAACTTTTATGTATTTAACTAAAAGAGACACTAACCGGCTAGATTCAAGGTGTGAGAGTATGAAGAAATCGATGAATAAACTTCAAAACGAGATCCCAAGCTTGAACCGTTGTTCTTGGTTTAAATCCGAGAGATGGTGGAAGAGGTGGTGCTTGGTTGTTAGGGTTTAAGGCTTTCTAGAGAGAGGGAGAATGAGGATGAAATGAGAGAGAGTGTAAAGGAGAGTGTGTGTGAGGGTTTTAGGTTCTTATAAAAGGTGGTGCACCCTAAGTGGGTTCTGGATGGATTAAAGGAGGGGTGCGGCCCAAATGGCGCAACTGTTTACTCGAGACCGAGTGGTCTCGAGTCGGGTTCGCGGTCTCGGCCCACTACAAACACACACACACACACACACATATATATATATACTACATATATACACTCACATAGAACAAGAAGATAAAGCACACTTTCATTTAACACACAATGTAATTACAAGATATTTGCTCGGGAAAACCTAGAGTGTCACATTATCCCCAAGTTTTAAGAACTTTCGTCCCGAAATTAAGGCAACCACTGACAAGCTAGTATGAGTGAGAGCGTTTCAACGGGGTGTCACATCATCCCCCCGTTAATTTGGAATTTCGTCCCGAAATTCGGTTGTAGCTTCAGTGCTGGGAGTTTCATTTGGGAACAACTGGGGATACTTGCGCTTCATCTGGTCTTCCCGCTCCCAGGTGAACTCTGGGCCACGGCGCGAGTTCCAACGAACTCGTACGAGAGGTATCTGGCTACGTTTGAGGGTTTTGATCTCTCGATCCGTGATCTCAATCGGTTCCTCAGTAAAGTGTAGCTGTTCGTCAATAGTAAGTTCCTTGAAAAGAATGATGAGTGTTTCATCTGACAGACACTTCTTCAGATTAGACACGTGGAAGACGTTGTGCACAGCGCTCAGTTCTTCAGGCAGATTCAATCTGTAAGCAACCTTACCGATCTTTTCGGTAATTTCGAATGGTCCGACATATCGCGGATTAAGCTTGCCCCGTTTTTCAAAACGAACCACACCCTTCCAAGGTGAGACTTTAAGTAGAGCCCGGTCACCAACCTGAAACTCTAGCGGTTTCCTATCCTTATCAGCGTAACTCTTCTGACGGTCACGAGCTACCGCCATGCGTTGTCTGTGACAACCCTCACTAAACCAGGTATTCGTACGACTTAATTAATAATTAATTACTGCTTAATTACTGTACTTATTTGAAATTGTGGACAAACTGCTACTTGAATGCTGATACATGTACTTACTTGCGTCATACTTTGCTTGCTGACACTCCATGTTTTGCTTACAACACCTTTGTGACAACCTTGATGCACCAAACGCATAGTAGCACAATGAACGGGTAACCTATTAAACGTGCTGTCATAACTAGCACCAGGCAGGCACTGCCTCTAAGGCCTGTAAGAGCCAGAGATAGTTTACTACACTAATAGAAAGTGTAGGGATATAAGGGTTGTAGAACTGCGTCACTAGGAATGAGATTACGGTGACCGGATGTGCCTAAAACATACTTTAAGTACAAAATTCAGCACTTTAATTAAAAATTCAGCATTAAGCTACCTAATAAAGTGCCAAAACATGGGAAAAATATTACTAGACACTTTCCAATGTGTCGGGAATAAGTTGCGTCACTGAAAATAATAATAACGACACATTAAAGTTTTGTTAAGCACTTTAACGGATCTCTATCCAACCGAACAACCGGACTTTACCCGGAATATAAAAATATTGCCAGCAACATTGTTCTTCTTTTTCTGAGCCAGTTAGGGTCCCTGAATACCCTAACACCCGTCATCATGCACGACACGTTAGTAACCGGGTTAATCCCTAAACTAACTTAGCTTAACTTAACTAATGTCCTAACTATTAGTTGAAATTGAACCAAGGACCCCCCCTCTAACCGAATTCGGTCCCCAAGGAGACACCCTTGTCCTATATTTGATTAAAATAATCTTATATGTCTAATATCATCTAGACACCAAATCCTTTGGATAATTAGAAAGACTTTGTCTATAAGTATAAGCTTAGGTCCATCATATTCATTTCATCACAACAAAACTCTCCCTCTCCTCTCTAATAGCTCACGGCCGAACACCCCTATATCATCCATCCATTTTTCGATTTTGTTCAAGCTATTCCAAGGGTATACTAGTGTTGAGGATCACATACGAGGAGGCTTGGTGCATTCGGAACGCGAAGGACCTCACCCCATTGCTTTTATCCACCCGATCTTCGACTAGATTCTTCCCTAGCCTCGAGCTAGTAGTAAGTTGCTTGAAACACACTCTCGATCTATTTTAAAGTGGTTAAAATAGTATATAACGGTTAAAACTTAAGAACATGCAAGATGATATGTTAAAAGTCTACTAAAATGTTAAAAATGTTGGTTAATAGCACAAGGATTGTGTAAATCTTGTAAGATTTGTTTTGTGTAATTATTTAGTGCCGATCTATGATGTGGTAGCTCGGATCATCATCTAACCCGGATTAGTCATGATCAAGAATCATGGCATAGAGTTTGTTTAGTGTACAAAGGGTTAAATGATGAAACTCTACCACACACTAAACATGAACTTGTGTAAAATCAATATTACTTATGAAATAGTGTTTAAAACTAGTAGATCTACGGATCTACAAGCGGTATTTTCAAAGGACCAAGTGTCAAGGAAATCTTATTTTCTAAAACCGGATCTCACACGAACAAGAATGATTTTTTATAAACACACAAGTGCGTAAACACTTGTGTAACACTAATTTTCGACAAGGAACTAGTTTTGTCAAATTTTACTAGAAGTTGTAAAGATGGAATTTCATTAAAAACAAGACTTTTACGAAACCGGATGGATTTATACAAAAGATCCACTAAAAGTAATGAGATTTACTTCATATTTTAGATAAACCACAAGTTCATGCATTTTTGCGATTTACATCTATTTTGACTAGTTTAATGCTTTGAACATTGTTTTGATCGAATGAGAAAATTGTTGGTTTGATTTGTAAAAGAAAATGATACGCTTGAAAGCGTGGCCACCTCCAGTTACAGGGGAAACTCTGGGGAAATTTTCCCAAAAACCTAACACTTAGAAATATTTTCACTACAAGTGTTAGAAATACATTTTTAACGTGTTTTCGAATTATAAAATTTCGCCATGACTTTATTTACAAAATATCGGAGGTGGGGTTTTCACAAAATAAAAACGGGGTAAATATATATATTTGATATATATATCTTTCATAGCGTCACTTGTAAAATGTTTACGAATATTTTGTGAAGTATACAAATATCATTTTTAGGGTAAAAATAAGCTTAGGTCCATCATATTCATTTCATCACAACAAAACTCTCCCTCTCCTCTCTAATAGCTCACGGCCGAACACCCCTATATCATCCATCCATTTTTCAATTTTGTTCAAGCTATTCCAAGGGTATACTAGTGTTGAGGATCACATACGAGGAGGCTTGGTGCATTCGGAACGCGAAGGACCTCACCCCATTGCTTTTATCCACCCGATCTTCGACTAGATTCTTCCCTAGCCTCGAGCTAGTAGTAAGTTGCTTGAAACACACTCTCGATCTATTTTAAAGTGGTTAAAATAGTATATAACGGTTAAAACTTAAGAACATGCAAGATGATATGTTAAAAGTCTACTAAAATGTTAAAAATGTTGGTTAATAGCACAAGGATTGTGTAAATCTTGTAAGATTTGTTTTGTGTAATTATTTAGTGCCGATCTATGATTAGGGCTGGCAATTTTACACGAATACACGACACGAACCTACACGACTTTAACAGGTATGGGTAAGGCCTTAACAGGTAACAGGTACTAAACAGGTAGACACGAAAATACATGTTAATTTTCGTGTCTAAACAGGTTAAATACCTGTTTACCTGTTATATACCTGTTAATACCTGTTAATATTTTAATTAAATAAAAAATAGAATATTCAATTAATGCTTTAACAGTATACGGTCCTACCCTACCCTTGCCTTGACCCCTTCATTCCTTCAATCCTTCTTCAGTTCAAAAAATAGAAACCCTAATCTCTCCAACTCTCCCACAGCCGATGTCATCCATTCCAGATCCACAGCCGGGCCATCCACCACTCCACCGCCGGCCATCCACCGCTCCACCTTACAAGTTACAAGCGTTCCACCGCTGTGCATCCACCGCTCCACCTTTCAATCGCTCCACCGCCGGCCATCCACCACTCCACCGTCGGCCATCCACCACTCCACCGCCGGCCATCCACCGCTCCACGTTACATCCAGGTTGGTTAACACTTAACAGATTGTCATGTAATTATGAGAATGTCATGTAATTATTAGAAAAAAAAAGTTGTATGAGTGATTGATTGTCATGTTTAGTGTTCTGTAAGTATAAGATAGTCATGTTTAGATGATTAATTGATTGTTTTGTTGTAGTTTCTGTAAATCTAAAAAGTTGTAATTTCTAACAGAAGGTTAAGAATTGTTGTATGAGTGATTGAGTGATTTAAGCCTTTTGTGAACTTTTGGCTAGTTTTGTATTCACTAAATAGGTTCTAAATATGTGATTATTCAGGTGTTCGTTAACAGGTATTAACAGGTAATTTTCGTGTTTTCGTGTCGTGTTTGTGTTCGGAAAAATGGACACGATAAGTTATCGTGTCGTGTTCGTGTATAGGCGTTTCGTGTATCGTGTCTTATCGTGTCGTGTCTTATCGTGTACGGGTATACACGATATGCCAGCCCTATCTATGATGTGGTAGCTCGGATCATCATCTAACCCGGATTAGTCATGATCAAGAATCATGGCATAGAGTTTGTTTAGTGTACAAAGGGTTAAATGATGAAACTCTACCACACACTAAACATGAACTTGTGTAAAATCAATATTACTTATGAAATAGTGTTTAAAACTAGTAGATCTACGGATCTACAAGCGTTATTTTCAAAGGACCAAGTGTAAAGGAAATCTTATTTTCTAAAACCGGATCTCACACGAACAAGAATGACTTTTTTATAAACACACAAGTGTGTAAACACTTGTGTAACACTAATTTTCGACAAGGAACTAGTTTTGTCAAATTTTACTAGAAGTTGTAAAGATGGAATTTCATTAAAAACAAGACTTTTACGAAACCGGATGGATTTATACAAAAGATCCACTAAAAGTAATGAGATTTACTTCATATTTTAGATAAACCACAAGTTCATGCATTTTTGCGATTTACATCTATTTTGACTAGTTTAATGCTTTGAACATTGTTTTGATCGAATGAGAAAATTGTTGGTTTGATTTGTAAAAGAAAATGATACGCTTGAAAGCGTGGCCACCTCCAGTTACAGGGGAAACTCTGGGGAAATTTTCCCAAAAACCTAACACTTAGAAATATTTTCACTACAAGTGTTAGAAATACATTTTTAACGTGTTTTCGAATTATAAAATTTCGCCATGACTTTATTTACAAAATATCGGAGGTGGGGTTTTCACAAAATAAAAACGGGGTAAATATATATATTTGATATATATATCTTTCATAGCGTCACTTGTAAAATGTTTACGAATATTTTGTGAAGTATACAAATATCATTTTTAGGGTAAAAATAATATTACCGAAAGTTAACGATTCCAAAATAATACAAACGCCTTCATAATTAATAATAAGTTACAACGGTATAATTATTACCACCCGATCTTTAAAACGTAACTTACGCAATTCAGAAAATACCAATGAACGCGTATTTGTCAAGAATATTATTTTGGAAAATTGTATGAAATAAAATATAATATTTTTTTGGGAAAAATGATTATATATTGAAGTAAGAAATAAAATATATTAAGTGAGGCTTAATAATGTATTTCGAATGTTACGAACACGCATGTAATAAATCCCTCATCCTTGGGAAGGAGAATAATTACCAAGTATTCACAAAAATATAAACACGAAATAGTTGTCTAACTATTTACCAAAAACTTAAACCTTAAGCTAAGGCACGGCCGTCCGTCTAATAGACTTAGTACGTGTAGGTCGTCGCACAGCTGCTTGATCAGGAGATAATTTGGTAGAGACGCACCACTGTGAGTTCATGCTCCCCCTTTTCTCTAACTGTTTTCAGTTTTCTAAACTGCGGGGGTAAAATACATGTTACTATGATTACGAATATTTCTTACATGGTATGGTTAGCGTAAGGAGGGTTATTATTTAGATCATGTGAGTGGGTAGGCGGAAACTTGGGACTATTAATCCTCATAGTAGGACCGAGGGGAAGGAGCGGTAGATCTATCTGGGTGTAGCGAGCCCAGCCCCAGGCCCAAACAGTACGGACCTCGGGGTGACTTTGTACCCAACGCATAAATCTGCTAGGTTTGAGTCTTCCTACTTGCACTTCACACATATCAATGGCCTTGCAAACTATTGGTGATCTCTTTTTCCTGATTTGCTACATACCAGGATTTTATACTTACAAAGGTTTTACTTACTCACTACACATGAACTTGCTCAACAATTTTTGTTGATTTTTCCAACTTACATGTATTTCAGGTAATTAAGGATCTGGCATGGTATGCGACATTTTCCCGCTGCATAAGGGTTATGAGGTCATCCAAGTTTAGGAGATGTGGCTTTTTCCTGGACGAGTCACAGTCCTTAAACTGCGTTTATTTCACGTTGGTGTTGTGTCTTTTCAAACAACGTTTCTTTTTATGTTATCAGGTTGTAGTGTCTATCGTATGAGTTATCGCCTTAAGACAATGTTGTGTTACTTATGTTTTAAAACTTAATGGATGATATTGCATGATTTTTATTTCATATAGCTTTGTTATGATTAAGCTATGGTATTAAGAAGTCACACCAAATTAACCACGTTTCCGCAAAGCCTGGGTGTGACAGCTTGGTATCAGAGCTCTGATCATAGCGAACGAGGATTCCTTCTCGAGTCTAGACTATGATCACTAGGGCTCTCACGAAAACATTTTTACACTGCATACCACTTAAGTCCAGATCATTTTTATAAACAAATGTTGAGCACATTTTATTTATTATTTATAGGCTCAGTCTGGAAAGGCTGAGGCTCGGTCTGGGAGGCCGAGGCTCGGTCTAGGAGACCGAGGTAGTTGGCTAGTGGGACTAGGAAGAGCAGTTTGAGAGGCTGGGAGAATTTGGCTAGTGGGACTAGGAAGAGCAGTCTGAGAGGCTGGGAGAATTTGGCTAGTGGGACTAGGAAGAGCAGTCTGAGAGGCTGGGAGAATTTGGCTAGTGGGACTAGGAAGAGCAGTCTGAGAGGCTGGGAGGCTAGTGGGACTAGGAGAATTGTTTGATTGCTTACCTGGTGACTAATGTGCTTGTCTGATTATATGATTGATTATTTGTACATAATTTGTGTTTGTGTTACAGACACCATGGACTCGTCCGGCACAGGTGATTCGGACCACCACGGACCCTAGACCCATAGTATCAGACGACTTAGAGTCTTCAGAGCACGAGGTCCACACATCAGATGTTACCAGCACAGACGAGGATGGCTTTCAGCCCTTTGCGCTACTCGACGCTGTCGATGAGCCCGCTGATGGTCCTTTTGCTGGGTACCTACCACTCGTAGAGATCCCTGCTCCCATGCCTTTGGCCGTTTATCCTGCTTACGATATGCTCCTCGACGCCGACATTGACGACGACGTCGATCTATTTGATGATGAGCCCCTGGAGGACGATGTTGAGGGCGAGGCCCTTCTAGCTGACGGTGGTCTTTTGTTACTCGCAGACGCTCCAGCTGAGGAGTCACCTGCACACTCACTCGCTCCAGACTCCTTCGAGTCTGTGGCCTCCGCACCGTCACACACTCGGAGCGCACAACACTATTCACACGGTTCAGATCCTGACAGGGCATCATCTGCTGTCTCTGCTCCTAGATTTGCTTTCGATCACGACCTCGATGAGGATTCAGACCCTGTTTTTCCCTGGACTTGACCCGGACCAGGAGGTAGAGTTCATCCACTTGAATCAGCCTATGGTTGACCTAGTAGACCCAGTTGACCCTGCATTCGTTGATCATGCAAATTTTGATATGGAGTTCGTTGATCCCGAGCCTGCCATGGCCCTTGAGCCAGTAGCTGCTCTTGACCCAGTGTTTGAGCATGACCCTGTTCATGCTGGCATGCCCATTGATCCTGTGATTGCTGACCTACCCATTGATGATCACCCTGCTGATGCACCACTACTGGAGGGTGACCATGTTATTGCTGCTGGTCATGTTGATCCCCCACTTATCGCTGTTACACCTGCTGACTCTCTTGTTGCACCCCACCTTGACCTGTGCCTGTACTGTTCGATCATGCGCCTTTTGCAACCCAAGTTGATCCTCGATACGCGCACACCCGAAATGGGTGGATAGACGATGACAATGGTTACCCACCTTTCGAGTTTCCTGTGACGCTCTCTTGTGACTCCTGTTTCAGCCTCTGTTCCAGCTCCTATGGATGCACCTTTGCTACCCACACTCACCGCTGATGTCCTCCACACCGTTACATGACCCGGAGCCTGCACTTGAACCAGCTACTACACCATTTGGGTCAGCTTGATGTTGCGCCTGCTGAACCTACACCTTTACGTGGTCACGATCCTGTTTCTTTTTGTCTGCCGGACGTTGCTCCCCTTACATCTACCTGCATCAGACAACCCCCTCACCTGTGGAGAGGTTCGTTTTCCCTTGTGAAGATCGACGCCCGTGCGCCATCGTGCCTAACACTTTCTGTCTGGACATACCCGCGCCTAGTAGAGATGCTCCAGGCCGCACCGCTTGCTATATTCACCTCTACAACGCTCGATAAGCCGATTTGATGGTCCCTATAAGCGCACTATGCTAACTATAAACCCTCACCATTTCTCGCGTTATGAAAACCACACAAGTTGCTCCTGTAACATCAACTGCAGTTGAGGATATGAGTCGCGAAACGTGGAAGCTTGAGCTGACACCACAAAGAGCAACGTCAAATGCAAAACGTTACATAACCAAAAACATGAGTTAAGTGTCTACATCACAAGACAGCATATTGTCTGAAAACTTTAAGTAAACACCACGCCCTCCACCAGCATGCCTTGATCCGCCACGTACATCAGGATCCCTTTTATGCTCTTGACCTTTGAAATTTCACCGTCCTCAGGATCTCGATACTCGTTCCTTTTACCATTAAGCGGCAAATCAGTTGACTACTTCGAGGAATATACGAGCTCGCAGAGGAATTCAAGCATGTCGACAATTTACTTTTCTTACCTTCCCCCCACCTTAGTCACCAGAAATGTTGATGTCTGGATAACGCAGACTGCATTATGATTGGGTAGAGACCCCAAGATTGTGGAAATTTGTGAAGACCACGTCTGACTACGTAATTTTGATATGCGGATATACTTGTTGGGCAAGGGTAGGGAGACCCGGTGACCCGGATAATGTGATACATTTTGTAAGACAATGAAGTTGTAGCTGGAAAACGATGGGAACCAATTGTCATTAAGCATGCACCCAAAGCACTGTGGCCAATAACCAACGAAAGCACAGTCGCCCTGTCATTACTAAATGCGATCAGTAACGCTTATGTGCGTACTAAAATTTTAATACTACATGTTTACTTGCTATACTTTCATTAAACGAAACCCTCAAATTACGTACGAATGTTATGAGTTTGATGCAATGTGCTTACCCGTATAATGAAAACCTAATCATAAGACGTGATACCAATATAATGGGAATGTGCTATGACTTAGAAACACGTGTTTGTTTGATATACTTTCGGTAAACATGATTCCAATTACTTGCTTGATAAATGGCGTGATGTGTAATATGATGACTTAAACATGTGTGATACAAGTGTTTCGAACAACTATTTATGTTCCCCGAATAGAAGCGACCTAACTAACATGAACTTCTTCCTAGAAGATGTCGCATCAAGAGATCACCCGACTGACTGAGGCAGAATGGTTAGCGCACGCCTCTCGAGTCAGAGCTTGGCACGAGGTTCTTCGCTACCATCATGGCGAAGGTGCCTCGGGGAGAAACCTACCTAACGGTAATGTTTAAGTCACCTAAGACACATTACGATACGTTTGGAAAGTCCCTAAAGTGCCTTGCTAATACCTTTGGTGATGATGAATTCTTGGATACAGGTTGTACCTACCAGCATTTCCTAGAATGCAACCCTCTAAATTTCGGTGGCACGGGAGGTGCCATAGGTTTTGTAAATTGGGCTGAGAATGTGGATGCCGTTGTGCGAATGAGTGGTTGCACGCCAGAGCAGCAAGTCCCGTACGTTTCCGGACTGTTACAAGATGGAGCTCTATTATGGTGGGACCGTAAGGTTCGAGAATTGGGCGAGGCTGTAGCATATACGATGTCATGGAGCGAGCTGAAAGAAATAATGCGGAAGGAGTATTGTTCTCAGAAGGATATCCAAGGGTTGGAACTAGAGTTCTGGGAGCTACAGAAGGAAGGTCCAGATGTGGTGAAGCACGTACGAAGGCTTTACGATTTGTCGCGGGTCATTCCGTACCTAGTGGAACCCGAGTTGAAGAAAATGGAGCAATCCATTTGGGAACTGACACCTCAAGCCTTGAGCTTGATGATGGTATCAACGCCACCATCGCCCACGATTGCCCATGTGATAGGACTGGAGCTCACTAAGGAAGCACTTAGATTGGTGAAACTTTCGATCCCGGACGAGAAGAAGGAAACACCAGTAGAGACATTTGGGAAGAACAAAAGGAAGCTCGGTGAATTTCAGGGAGGTGATCAGGCAAATGAAAAGAATAAGGCCAAAAAGGGAAAGATGTACCTGGGTAATCTTCCTAAGTGTGAAGTATGCCAGCGCCATCATAACGGGAAATGCGGTAGTAATAGGGGTGTTCAAAAAACTCGTGGCTCGCAGCTCGCTCGAAACTCGCTCGAAAAAAGCTCGAAGAAAGCTCGGCTTGAAATTGGCTCGGTTTTTAACGAGCCAGCTCGGCTCGGCTCGGTTTGTAAACGAGCCGAGCTCGAGCTTGGTCTGGCTCGGCTCGTGAGCTCGCGAGCTGGCTCGATAAGGTTTACATTCTTCATTTTTTTGTCCCACATCGCTTAGAAAACAAAAACTAAGGGAGTATTTCTCCTATAAAAGAAGGTAAAGACAATGTACAAAGTGAATTAACTATTTATACTTGCATATTTAGCCATATGGTTAAATTAAATGGCAATTATGGCCTTTAGTCTATGAAGAAATTCATTTTAAGGGCTTTTTAAGTAGAAAATTGTGCGGTTTTTTGTTAGTTCGAGCTAGATCGAGCCGAGCTGAGCTAGCTCGAATTCTTATCGAGTCGAGCTCGAGCCTCAAATCTCAGCTCGATTTGAAATTCGAGCTCGAGCCGAGCCAGCTCGAATCGAGTTCGAGCCGAGCTCGAGCTGGGTCTAGCTCGACTCGACTCGGCTCGTTTACAGCCCTAGGTAGTAAGAAGTGTGACAACTGTGGTAAAAGGGGACACGACAGGGAAACGTGTTGGCAGGAGACGAAAAGGGGAAAGGAAGGATTTAACAGCGATGGTAAGGGGCAGCTTGGGAAGGATTGCCCAAGGGAGATTAACCAAGACCATGAAGGAACATCCAACGCTGAAGCTAGTGAAGCATGCCAGGACCCAGATATGGTTGCTGGTACGTTCTTTACCAACCCAAAATTTTGCATTCATGTTATTTGATACCAGTGCCGACCATAGCCCCGCATCTCACGGAATTAGGAATCTACTTAGTTTAGTAGAGAGTAAGTTAGACAACCCACTCTTAATGAGGCTGGTTAATAAACGACCTCGTCATAGTAGCTAGGATGAAACCGTGGTCGAGCAACCAAGCGGAGAATCGTTATCCGCATCCCGGAGTCGAACGACGAAGCAATCGTGACCGACGAGTCAACGGACAGGAGGAGCCGAAGAACTAAGCACGAAGATCTTCTTATTACAACAAAATGCCCTAAGATCTTCCCCGAGGGTTTGCCATAATGTTCTCTCCCACGGCTAGTCCTGTTCGCATCAGATAAATTCCCGGCGTCGCGCCTGCAGTCAATACCCCTCAACGACTTACATCTTCGGGAACGCAAGGATTGACAGTGAAGCTTCAGAAGTGGATGGAGAAGGAAGATAACAGACCAAAAATCCCCTGTTGGGGGAAAACCCCATATCTGCTCGTCAAAAAGGGGGATGATGAGTTTCAAGTAAGCGTCAGCTACCAGGAACCGAACGAACTAACCCACCAGAGTCAGTAACTCTTGCTAAAAATTAGCGGACTTCTTACACGAGCGACTATGATGATCCAACTACTACTACACGACTAATCGACGATCGAACATCGTTAGCAGAGCAACTTAGGGAGTATACCAAGGTAAAATTGTGGGACAATGATTGTGCTTAGATATAAACAAAATGCTGCTTCCTACACAATGAATAAATCAGATCCACACGAGGTGCGGAATCTAGGAAAAACTAGAAGCCTTACATCTAGGAACCATATCTGTCAACTCAATCAAACACCATTAACTTGACCAACTTGTCATTGCAGCTAACGAACCCGAAAGTACTTAAATTTTCTTCCGTTGAAGCCTTCACTTTCACTTCTAACAAGTAGGAATTTGCATTTCTACTCCCCTCAAGTAGTTGCATCACGTTGTTTTCCCTTCGCTGAGAGCGAACGCACGTTTGTTTCGTATATTTGGTCACTTCTTCGTTTTGGTAAGAACGCATCACTTCATCACTTGAAAACCTATATATAACCCATGCACCATTTGCTATGCATGTGGTTTCATTTCGAATAAACGCTTCATGAATGTTCAGATATTACGTTGTCAAATCTAATTACTGGTTGTAATTCGAATGACCTACATTTTTGTCATTGTTGACTCTTTTGTTATCAAGTCAACACACTTACTGGAACTACCTTATTTCAAGTTACATGTTTGCTAGCATGTCAAGATTTCCTTGTTGATATGTACGTTTATTGTTTGGTTACGTTGAAACTAGGTTCAACTGCTTGAACTTATCCAGTTCACATGCTTAATTTGAGACGCCATATGATGCATTGAGAGCATCATGTTCTAATACTTTGGCACAGATTCTTTGTTTCGGGTCGTAATAGACTTATTTGGTCTAAGACTCCACTAAATCGTTGATAGATTTCGATACCTTACAGGGATACTTTCACAGAACAGAAGCTTGCGCTTATTTGACTACTCACTTCGTATACGGATTTAATTGATTATTTGACAACTTGCCCTAAATCCGTTCCTTTATCACAATTAAATCACTCTCAACACACTTGCGTGCTGAGTCAAAGGTACATAAATTCATTTCATATCATGGTGTACCCCCTAACGATTCTTTCGTTACCAATCAAATGCCTTGCAGTACTTAGTTTCATCTTCCGGCTTGTTCCGGTACACTTTCATCTGGTCTCAAACTCGGTGAGTTTGTTCAGTCACCGCTGTTATGGAATCATGTCGTTGCAATACCTTGTGGTGTCATTACAAACTCGTAGCTTGTGCTAATCATGGTCAACCGTTCCACGCAAAAATACATAAACTTTTGTTGACTTGTCATCTAAACATTCCTGATCCAACCACAAATCAACGCAAGGATACACCAGGTTCGTCTGTATTCATTCAGTGTATCCTCACAGTTCAAAAGGTTCAAACGCACTGAACTTTGCCACTCGTCTACTCGGGAGTTGACAGATCACTTTACCATTTCATCGAGTTGAAAATTTCTGAATTTGTATAGAGGGTGCTATGTTTCGTGAAAACTAGCTGGGATACTGCGATCAGACATTTGAGGATCTTATTAGTTGAAACTCCTCTCTTGTGGACCCCCTGCTAGCTGGAATACATTAGGCTATACGTAGGGCACATCAACTGCTATGAGTACCCACCTTCTTAACCCTAGGGTACGGATTGTTAAGTATTCTTGGACCCCCAAGTGTGAGTAAGGGTTGATTCGGTTTGATGACTATCTACCTCGATATTAATTAAGTATCCATGTGTGACGAGACCATAAGGAGATAAGGTAGTACAAATTTCGGGGACAAAATTTCTTTAACGGGGGGAGAATGTGACAACCCTCACTAAACCAGGTATCCGTACGACTTAATTAATAATTAATTACTGCTTAATTACTGTACTTACTTGAAATTGTGGACAAACTGCTACTTGAATGCTGATACATGTACTTACTTGCATCATACTTTACTTGCTGACACTCCATGTTTTGCTTACAGCACCTTTGTGACAACCTTGATGCACCAAACGCACAGTAGCACAATGAACGGGTAACCTATTAAACGTGCTGTCATAACTAGCACCAGGCAGGCACTGCCTCTAAGGCCTGTAAGAGCCAGAGATAGTTTACTACACTAATAGAAAGTGTAGGGATATAAGGGTTGTAGAACTGCGTCACTAGGAATGAGATTACGGTGACCGGATGTGCCTAAAACATACTTTAAGTACAAAATTCAGCACTTTAATTAAAAATTCAGCATTAAGCTACCTAATAAAGTGCCAAAACATGGGAAAAATATTACTAGACACTTTCCAATGTGTCGGGAATAAGTTGCGTCACTGAAAATAATAATAACGACACATTAAAGTTTTGTTAAGCACTTTAACGGATCTCTATCCAACCGAACAACTGGACTTTACCCGGAACATAAAAATATTGCCAACAACATTGTTCTTCTTTTTCTGAGCCAGTTAGGGTCCCTGAATACCCTAACACCCGTCATCATGCACGACACGTTAGTAACCGGGTTAATCCCTAAACTAACTTAGCTTAACTTAACTAATGTCCTAACTATTAGTTGAAATTGAACCAAGGACCCCCCTCTAACCGAATTCGGTCCCCAAGGAGACACCCTTGTCCTATATTTGATTAAAATAATCTTATATGTCTAATATCATCTAGACACCAAATCCTTTGGATAATTAGAAAGACTTTGTCTATAAGTATAAGCTTAGGTCCATCATATTCATTTCATCACAACAAAACTCTCCCTCTCCTCTCTAATAGCTCACAGCCGAACACCCCTATATCATCCATCCATTTTTCGATTTTGTTCAAGCTATTCCAAGGGTATACTAGTGTTGAGGATCACATACGAGGAGGCTTGGTGCATTCGGAACGCGAAGGACCTCACCCCATTGCTTTTATCCACCCGATCTTCGACTAGATTCTTCCCTAGCCTCGAGCTAGTAGTAAGTTGCTTGAAACACACTCTCGATCTATTTTAAAGTGGTTAAAATAGTATATAACGGTTAAAACTTAAGAACATGCAAGATGATATGTTAAAAGTCTACTAAAATGTTAAAAATGTTGGTTAATAGCACAAGGATTGTGTAAATCTTGTAAGATTTGTTTTGTGTAATTATTTAGTGCCGATCTATGATGTGGTAGCTCGGATCATCATCTAACCCGGATTAGTCATGATCAAGAATCATGGCATAGAGTTTGTTTAGTGTACAAAGGGTTAAATGATGAAACTCTACCACACACTAAACATGAACTTGTGTAAAATCAATATTACTTATGAAATAGTGTTTAAAACTAGTAGATCTACGGATCTACAAGCGGTATTTTCAAAGGACCAAGTGTCAAGGAAATCTTATTTTCTAAAACCGGATCTCACACGAACAAGAATGATTTTTTTTATAAACACACAAGTGTGTAAACACTTGTGTAACACTAATTTTCGACAAGGAACTAGTTTTGTCAAATTTTACTAGAAGTTGTAAAGATGGAATTTCATTAAAAACAAGACTTTTACGAAACCGGATGGATTTATACAAAAGATCCACTAAAAGTAATGAGATTTACTTCATATTTTAGATAAACCACAAGTTCATGCATTTTTGCGATTTACATCTATTTTGACTAGTTTAATGCTTTGAACATTGTTTTGATCGAATGAGAAAATTGTTGGTTTGATTTGTAAAAGAAAATGATACGCTTGAAAGCGTGGCCACCTCCAGTTACAGGGGAAACTCTGGGGAAATTTTCCCAAAAACCTAACACTTAGAAATATTTTCACTACAAGTGTTAGAAATACATTTTTAACGTGTTTTCGAATTATAAAATTTCGCCATGACTTTATTTACAAAATATCGGAGGTGGGGTTTTCACAAAATAAAATCGGGGTAAATATATATATATTTGATATATATATCTTTCATAGCGTCACTTGTAAAATGTTTACGAATATTTTGTGAAGTATACAAATATCATTTTTAGGGTAAAAATAATATTACCGAAAGTTAACGATTCCAAAATAATACAAACGCCTTCATAATTAATAATAAGTTACAACGGTATAATTATTACCACCCGATCTTTAAAACGTAACTTACGCAATTCAGAAAATACCAATGAACGCGTATTTGTCAAGAATATTATTTTGGAAAATTGTATGAAATAAAATATAATATTTTTTTGGGAAAAATGATTATATTTTGAAGTAAGAAATAAAATATATTAAGTGAGGCTTAATAATGTATTTCGAATGTTACGAACACGCATGTAATAAATCCCTCATCCTTGGGAAGGAGAATAATTACCAAGTATTCACAAAAATATAAACACGAAATAGTTGTCTAACTATTTCCCAAAAACTTAAACCTTAAGCTAAGGCACGGCCGTCCGTCTAATAGACTTAGTACGTGTAGGTCGTCGCACAGCTGCTTGATCAGGAGATAACTTGGTAGAGACGCACCACTGTGAGTTCATACTCCCCCTTTTCTCTAACTGTTTTCAGTTTTCTAAATTGCGGGGGTAAAATACATGTTACTATGATTACGAATATTTCTTACATGGTATGGTTAGCGTAAGGAGGGTTATTATTTAGATCATGTGAGTGGGTAGGTGGAAACTTGGGACTATTAATCCTCATAGTAGGACCGAGGGGAAGGAGCGGTAGATCTATCTGGGTGTAGCGAGCCCAGCCCCAGGCCCAAACAGTACGGACCTCGGGGTGACTTTGTACCCAACGCATAAATCTGCTAGGTTTGAGTCTTCCTACTTGCACTTCACATATATCAATGGCCTTGCAAACCATTGGTGATCTCTTTTTCCTTATTTGCTACATACCAGGATTTTATACTTACAAAGGTTTTACTTACTCACTACACATGAACTTGCTCAACAATTTTTGTTGATTTTTCCAACTTACATGTATTTCAGGTAATTAAGGATCTGGCATGGTATGCTACGTTTTCCCGCTGCATAAGGGTTATGAGGTCATCCAAGTTTAGGAGATGTGGCTTTTTCCTGGACAAGTCACAGTCCTTAAACTACGTTTATTTCACGTTGGTGTTGTGTCTTTTCAAACAACGTTTCTTTTTATGTTATCAGGTTGTAGTGTCTATCGTATGAGTTATCACCTTAAGACAATGTTGTGTTACTTATGTTTTAAAACTTAATGGATGATCTTGCATGATTTTTATTTCATATAGCTTTGTTACGATTAAGCTATGGTATTAAGAAGTCACACTAAATTAACCACGCTTCCGCAAAGCCAGGGTGTGACATTGTCTGATCTGGGCAATCCTTTCCGTAGTGTCTACCACAAGTTCTGGTCCTGTGATCTGACTGTCACCAACTTCCGCCCAACAAAGAGGCGATTGGCATTTACGACCGTACAATGCCTCAAAGGGTGCTGCCTGAATGCTGGTGTGGTAGCTGTTGTTGAAGGAGAATTCCACTAACGGTGGGTGCTTCTCCCAATTCTTGCCAAAATCGATCACACATGCCCTAAGCATGTCTTCTAGGGTTTGGATGGTGCATTCAGACTGCCCATCCGTTTGTGGATGATAAGCGGTGCTCATGTCTAAACGTGAGCCAAAGGATTTATGCATAGCTTGCCACAACTCAGAAGTAAAACGTACGTCCCGATCGGAAATAATAGAGGTCGGCACCCTGTGCTTCGAAACCACTTCCTTTAAGTATACCTCTTCCAAGGTAGAGAACTTGTCTGTTTCTTTAATAGCCAAAAAGTGGGCAGATTTAGTCAATCGATCCACTATCACCCAAATGGTGTCATTTCCGCGTTGAGACCTAGGCAAGCTAGTAACAAAATCCATGGAAATTTGCTCCCATTTCCACTGTGGGATTTCTGGTTGTTGGAGTAGGCCCGATGGTTTCTGATACTCAGCCTTGACTCTTGCACAAGTCAAACATTTTCTGACATAGGTTGCTATGTGGGCCTTCATGACAGGCCACCAATAGGTAGTCCTTAAGTCGTGGTACATCTTATCTGAACTCGGATGTACCGAATAACGGGACTTACGGGCTTCGTCCATCATGAGGTCACGTAAATTTCCATAAAGGGGAACCCATATGCGCCCGGCTACGTAGTAAGCATCGTCTTCTTTTTGTTCTAAACGTTGTCTCGATCCTCGTAGGGACTCAACCCTGATGTTCTCGGCTTTCAATGCTTCAACCTGAGCATCTCGGATCTGATTAGGGAGGTTCGAGTGGATAGTGAGCTGTAAGGCACGAACACGCCTGGGTTTGGTCTCCTTTCTGCTGAGGGCATCGGCTATCACATTAGCCTTGCCCGGATGATACTTAATTGCACACTCGTAGTCATTTAGGAGTTCGACCCATCGGCGTTGCCGCATATTCAACTCCTTTTGTTCCATTATGTGCTGGAGACTCTTGTGATCAGTGTAAATCATGCACTTGGTACCGTACAAGTAGTGTCTCCAAATCTTGAGCGCGAAGACCACAGCCCCAAATTCTAAGTCATGTGTTGTGTAGTTCCGTTCGTGGATCTTGAGTTGTCGCGAAGCGTAAGCAATGACCTTCTCGCGTTGCATCAGCACGCAACCAAGTCCTTGAATAGAAGCGTTGCAGTAAACTACAAAGTCGTCGGTACCTTCAGGTAAGGAAAGAATAGGAGCACTACAAAGGTTCTTCTTCAGTTCCTGATGTGTGTAAAATGCAACATATAAATTACATAAAATAAGGCATAAAACTAACCCTTTTTAAGTACTAACGTTGGAAAAAGAGTGTTTTTGTCTCCCTTTTGTATTTTCAGGATTAAATGAGCTCAAATTCACAAAAGAAGCAAAAAGACATCTAAATCTAACATAAATACAAGAAAAGGAACATCAGTGGACTGCCCGACCCCTCAACGGCATCTTCCCAAGCAAAATAGAGAAGGCAGAAGACTGAACACGCCCCGTGCTCAGCCAGCACGGGGCCGTGCCCAAGAAGCAGCAGAAAAGACAAACCTATAGAAGCTTCTATTGCCCACCACGGGGCCGTGTCCAGTGAACACGGGGGCGTGGCGAAAGTACAGCAGGCGCATTAATTGTAATTGCGAATTACAATTAATGAAGAGAGAGAATGTCAGACAGGCACGGGGGCGTGTCCAGCGGACACGGGGCCGTGCCCAGCCTTCAGTTCAGCCTATAAATGGGAGTGCTTGGTTTCATTTCAACTCATCCCTTGGCACACCACCTCTCTCACACTTCATCCACCACCCACCACCATCACAACACCATCATCCACCACCATCATCCATTGTCCATCATAGAGTGTGTGAGTCGTCTCGGGATCCAAGATTGATCGTAAGAGTTCTTGACAATCAAGGCCATGTTTGCCTAAGTCTCTTACATCACTTGGTGAAGACAAAGTGTCTAGTATAATACTTTTTATTTCTAATCTTTTGCAATTTTTATTTGGTTTTGTATTAATGACTTTAATAACTAGTTACTTATGTTGAAGGTTATCTTTCCTTATCGTTTGTCCGTGGTGTCTTGGCATTGTTTTACTGTCTATATAAAATAAAAGATTTTCACCATTCATATCTCCACGGTCTATATGGAGGTATGTTGGCTACCTGGTCGGGGGTTAAGGGAACGGTTTGGTAAAGGTCTTGCCATTGTTCAGCGTTTAGAGGTCCTGCAATGGACCTGGGTCAAATTTAGTAGGACCTCCTTCAATGCTTCACGGTATTGGATGGCGGGGGTCCAAACTCTTTGATCCCCTCATAAGTTAACTACTATTAATACTATAACCCGGCTATTTAGGACTGTATCCCTGCTAACTCAGACTACTTAGCCGAGGGTAACGTCACCGCCAAAAGCGGGGCCTACCATAATTTGCATTAATAACTTAATTAATTATCTTCCAATAATCCACCCTTTTAGGATTGTATCCTTGCTGACTCAAACTACTGGGGCGAGGGTAACGTCACCTTCAAAAGAGGGGCCTACTACAATAACTAAGATAATCTCTTAATTATGTGCAAAAGTGCGGAAATAATCAAAGGTTATACTATATACGAGTCGGAACCAAGTGATTTATCTTGTCTATCTGTTTTTCTTTTATTTTTATTTTCAGCATTTTAGTTAGTTTTTATTTTTCTTATTTCAAAAACCTTTTCTAACTTTTTTATTTTTGATTAGACGTTGAGGATAAACCGGTATCTTGCCAACACTATACTACGCTCACGATGGGTACACTTGCCCATATGTGTGTTTAGTGTTAGTAAAATATCGTGTTTTATAAATTTAAAACTTGGCTAAAAAGTGTTAAAGGGGCTTAAAATATGCACCTAATATATATAACACTTCACACGCATCAAGTTTTTGGCGCCGCTGCCGGGGACACAAGGATTTTAAGAAAGTTAGGAATTAACGGCCTAATCATATTTTTATTTTTCTTTTTAATTTTTTAGGATTTTCTTAGTTTTTCAGCTTCAGCAGAGCTCAGCACGGGCCGTGCCCGCTGAACACGCCCCCGTGCTAAATCATTGGAACTAGCAATCTTGTTTTAAGTCAGACAGTAAGCTGAACACGGGGCCGTGCTCACTCAACACGCCCCCGTGCCCAAGATTCACTTACTGAAAACAAAACCGTTAGATCCCGGCGGTTGGTAATTTCTGACATAAACATGAGTGATAGTAATTGTTTTTACTTTCGGCACTCTTATGGTACGTGGTGTCAATTATGTGGAGGCGAACATAAAGAATTAGAATGTTACTTTCTAAATTATAGGCCCCACTACATAGACCCACCGATTCCTTATAACCTTAAGAGGGGCGAAAGTAAAAATAAGCACTATCTCTCCCTCGAATGTGCCCAGCCAGATATTCTAGGTGAAATGCTCCTTGACGAGTTATTCGAACTAGAAGAGTTAATTCTGAATTGGTTAAAAGAGCTTAGGAAGGACTTTATTGATCCGCCCCAAGACGATGACCATGAAGAAATGTTGGAACCGCATTCCGACAACCTCGTTGCTCCCAAAAATACCTTCATACCTAGCAAAGACTTGGACGATAGTCGTCCCTGTGCCGATTGTGCCGTGAAGGACTCTCCATCGACTTCGTTTGGTGCATACATAGACCTGAGCGATTCGGCATACACCTTCTTTAACGAGAGCCCGGGAAAGGGTTGGACTTGTCCACCTAGAATGAAAATAGGAATTACCCTCACCGACAACCTCTTGCGTTCTCGCCTTAGTCTAGGACAATTAAGGTATCTTAGGCACTTTGGGGTTGTTCCAACCAGTAAGGAACCACCCGATATCGACGAGATCCTTAGAAGTAACAAAACTCCATAAGACAGCCTCCAGACACGGGGCCGTGTCCAGCCAACACGCCCCCGTGTTCACCAAAAGATTCCCTTCTGATCGGTACGTCAGAATACGGACAAACTGTTTCAGAACTCCACCTGCACACGAGGCCGTGTCCAATGGACACGGGGCCGTGTCCAGGATGCTGTCGTTTTCTATAAATGCAGCCAAGAATTCTGCACATTTGGACCAACTTGGGACAGAGATTTGGAGGAATCTTCTCTCAACTATCCTAGGTAAGTCTAAAAGAAGGTTCCAACAACCCATCTTGTCCTTTCCTCTTTTAGCCATTTCCTTCTTCTCCATCTTTCTCCAAGAACTACCATTAAAAAGTTTGAATTCTTCCAACTTTGTGGAAGGGATTAATGAGTTTTGTTCAAGGAATCTTGGTAAAAATATGTTGTGAAACATTGTTTTAAGTTATTAATAAAAAGACCCCACAAGTTCAGAAAATAACTTAAAAATTTCAAGTTTCCTTGCTCCAAAATTCTGCAGAAAGATGAACACGGGGCCGTGCTCAATGAGCACGGGGCCGTGTATTTTTCAGTTTATTTTCGTAGAATGTCGAGTGAAAACAGCGAAACATCTTCCGTGCATTCATCAAACAGCCGAAGAGGAAGGAGGCCCTCCGTTGAAGCTACACTTGTGCACTATGTGATAGCATTAAGGGAGGATCTCGACGAAATGACATCAGTAGAGGAGGTCCTAATCGACCGTATTAACGATCTTACGGTGGGACTCGAAAGCAGCTTCCAAGAAATTAACCTCTTGCACCAGAGGTTAAATATTCTTGTAGCACCCCCGATGGAACCAGTCCTCCCTCAACAGGATTGGAACCTGGCACTCGGAATTAACAACCCTACTGGGTGGGAAGACTTTCCGGCGGAACCTCCCGTGGAACACCAACAAGAGATCCCGGTGGAAATCGTAACTCCTCAAACTAATGCCAATGAGCCTTCTTTTCTCCTTCCAAGGGAGGTGGAGGAGTGGCTCGCCGATGTGTGAGGAAAGCCGCACCCGGAAGAAGGAGTTCTAAAAGGCCTTGTCTAACCAAGATTAGTAGCTTCTTGGAAATTTTGCTAATTAAAATAAAGTAGGGGCTAGAACTCCATGGTTTAATATTTCTTTGTTTTCATATCTAGTTTAATATAAATTTAGGACTATGTAAGGTCTCTCTATGAATGCAATGAAATGATGGTTTTTAAAGTTTGGATGGTTCATAAGGAATAAAACACACTCATGGTGGTAAGGGATGAAAAAGGGGACGAGAAAAATGACCCCATGCACAAGAACAAGGCAACCCGGCATCAATCTCTCCATTACAGAAGGTTCAACACGGGCCGTGTCCAACCAACACGGCCCCGTGCTGAACCCCCTGCAGAAAAATGCCCAGTTCAGGTAACTGGACACGGGCCGTGTTCAGCAGACACGCCCCCGTGCCCAGGCTTCTATTTCTTTTCTTTAATTTTTGTTACTGGCACCTGAACACGGGGCCGTGTCCGGTCCCCACGGGGCCGTGTCCAGACTGCCAGTAACATAAATCTTTGCTTTTAACACCATTTTACACATCTAATCAACCTAAAAATTTATTTTTGAGACACATTGAGGACAATGTGTAATTTAAGTGTGGGGGGGGGGGGGGATGCTAAAACCTTGAAATTTTGCAAGTCCTAAATACAAGCCTTACACAAAACTCTATTGGAACCGCTAATCACCCCAAAATTTTTTCAAAAATTTCATTTTTTTACTTGTCTAGGTTTAACTCGGGAAATTCAAGTTCTCAAAAAGGTTATATTTTTACGAATTTACAACCGATAGCGTCGTGATAAAAAGAACCAACATAAGAAAATTATGAAAAGGCATAGCAAACTTCGTTAAAATTTGATTTTATATACTTGATCACATAAAAACCCATTCCCACAAAAGTGAGTTTTGAGCCTTTATTGAGCATACAATTACATATCATTAAACTAAATGCTCATTTTTCGTTTCTTGTGTGAATAGCCGTTTGGTTCTTACGACTCTAGAACTTACCACGACGATTCATTCCCGGCCCTTACCAACTTAAACCCAAGTAAGTAAATGATGGAGGCATTAGGACTAACCTTTTTATTTCTACACCATTATTTTTTTTTACCACCTACCCAAAATCCCCCTAGTTAGCCCCTTTGAGCCTAAACCTTTTCATTTCATAACCCAAACCAAACACCCTTTTACCCACCAAAACCTTTTTCATTTTTTTAACCCTTTGTTTTAGTAACAAGTTTAGTTTTTCGTATGATCGTTCAAAAAAAAAAATGTGTTGATGATGAAGCAAAAGAAAATAAACAAACAAGTTCATCAAAAATAACTTTGTTTGAATAATAGCTTCATCAAAAATAAAAGTTACCAAAAATAGAAAGTCCTACGAAAACCGACACTTGTTACGCTTTTCACCCTTTTTCTACTAATCACTAACCACTAACCCAACCACCTACCTTTAACCCAAGCCTAACCCTTCACCCACAAAGTCCTCTTGATATTTACAAAGGAATAAAAGTTAAAAAGGAGGAGGATTGATTGCTTGGCAAGCCTATGGTAGGAGTAAGTTCCATGCCGCTCTCGAGTGATCCACAAAAATACATTTTCGGCCGAGTATTGAGTGATCCCCGTGAGGTATGTGAACTTGTATATAAATAGAATTTAAAAAAAAAGCATGTTATGCACTAATAAATAATTTCTCTTATGAAAAGTTTTAAATAAATCATGACTAATAGGATTGTAAATAAATAAAAATAAAACTACATAAAGAATCTTGGAAATCCCGACACTCTACGACAAGCCCAAAACCTTCTCTTCTACCCATTCCATTTGGGAGTGTAAGCCACATATTAAAGAATTTTGCTTGAGGACAAGCAAAAGTTCAAGTGTGGGGGTATTTGATGTGTGTAAAATGCAACATATAAATTACATCAAATAAGGCATAAAACTAACCCTTTTTAAGTACTAATGTTGGAAAAAGAGTGTTTTTGTCTTCCTTTTGTATTTTCAGGATTAAATGAGCTCAAATTCACAAAAGAAGCAAAAAGACAGCTAAATCTAACATAAATACAAGAAAAGGAACATCAGTGGACTGCCCGACCCCTCAACGGCATCTTCCCAAGCAAAATAGAGAAGACAGAAGACTGAACACGCCCCGTGCTCAGCCAGCACGGGGCCGTGCCCAAGAAGCAGCAGAAAAGACAAACCTATAGAAGCTTCTATTGCCCACCACGGGGCCGTGTCCAGTGAACACGGGGGCGTGGCGAAAGTACAGCAGGCGCATTAATTGTAATTGCGAATTACAATTAATGAAGAGAGAGAATGCCAGACAGGTACGGGGGCGTGTCCAGCGGACACGGGGCCGTGCCCAGCCTTCTGTTCAGCCTATAAATGGGAGTGCTTGGTTTCATTTCAACTCATCCCTTGGCACACCACCTCTCTCACACTTCATCCACCACCCACCACCATCACAACACCATCATCCACCACCATCATCCATTGTCCATCATAGAGTGTGTGAGTCGTCTCGGGATCCAAGATTGATCGTAAGAGTTCTTGACAATCAAGGCCATGTTTGCCTAAGTCTCTTACATCACTTGGTGAAGACAAAGTGTCTAGTATAATACTTTTTATTTCTAATCTTTTGCACTTTTTATTTGGTTTTGTATTAATGACTTTAATAACTAGTTACTTATGTTGAAGGTGATCTTTCCTTATCGTTTGTCCGTGGTGTCTTGGCATTATTTTACTGTCTATATAAAATAAAAGATTTTCACCATTCATATCTCCACGGTCTATATGGAGGTATGTTGGCTACCTGGTCAGGGGTTAAGGGAACGGTTTGGTAAAGGTCTTGTCATTGTTCAGCGTTTAGAGGTCCTGCAATGGACCTGGGTCAAATTTAGTAGGACCTCCTTCAATGCTTCACGGTATTGGATGGCGGGGGTCCAAACTCATTGATCACCTCATAAGTTAACTACTATTAATACTATAACCCGGCTATTTAGGACTGTATCCCTGCTGACTCAGACTACTTAGCCGAGGGTAACGTCACCGCCAAAAGCGGTGCCTACCATAATTTGCATTAATAACTTAATTAATTATCTTCCAATAATCCACCCTTTTAGGATTGTATCCTTGCTGACTCAAACTACTGGGGTGAGGGTAACGTCACCTTCAAAAGAGGGCCCTACTACAATAACTAAGATAATCTCTTAATTATGTGCAAAAGTGCGGAAATAATCAAAGGTTATACTAGATACGAGTCGGAACCAAGTGATTCATCTTGTCTATCTGTTTTTCTTTTATTTTTATTTTCAGCATTTTAGTTAGTTTTTATTTTTCTTAGTTCAAAAACCTTTTCTAACTTTTTTATTTTTGATTAGACGTTGAGGATAAACCGGTACTAAAAGCTCTTGTGTCCTTGGACGACCTCGGTATCTTGCCAACACTATACTACGCTCACGATGGGTGCACTTGCCCATATGTGTGTTTAGTGTTAGTAAAATATCGTGTTTTATAAATTTAAAACTTGGCTAAAAAGTGTTAAAGGGGCTTAAAATATACACCTAATATATATAACACTTCACACGCATCAGTTCCTGAAAGGCAGATTCCTGGGCATCACTCCATTTGTAAGCAACACCCTTCTGAGTGAGGGTCGTAAGTGGTTGAGCGATCTTAGAAAAACCCTTAATAAATCTTCGATAGTATCCTGCCAATCCCAAGAATTGGCGAACTTCGGTCGGAGTCTTAGGTATAGGCCAGTTCTTAATGGATTCGATCTTAGCGGGGTCGACATGAATCCCATCCTGATTGACTATGTGCCCAAGGAAATGGAATTCTCTAAGCCAGAAATTACATTTCGAGAATTTGGCGTACAGTTGTTCATTGCGAAGGAGTTCGAGAATAAGACGCAGGTGTTGTTCATGCTCCTCTTGACTTTTCGAGTAAATTAGGATGTCGTCGATAAACACAATCACGAACTTGTCGAGGTAAGGTTTGCACACTCGGTTCATGAGATCCATGAATATCGCAGGTGCGTTGGTCATTCCGAAAGGCATAACAAGGAATTCGTAGTGACCATAGCGGGTTTTGAAAGCAGTCTTAGAGATGTCCTCATCGCGGACTCTCAGCTGGTGATAGCCTGATCGCAAATCGATCTTAGAGTAATAGCTCGACCCTTGCAGTTGGTCGAACAGATCGTCGATACGGGGAAGTGGATAACGATTCTTGATGGTAACCTTGTTCAGTTCGCGGTAATCAATGCACATTCGGAATGTGCCATCCTTCTTTTTGACAAAGAGCACTGGGGCTCCCCAGGGTGATGAGCTAGGACGGATAAAACCTTTGTCCAAAAGTTCTTGTAGTTGAGTAGAGAGTTCCTTGAGTTCTGCGGGAGCTAGACGATAAGGTGCACGAGCTATAGGTGCTGCACCGGGAGCTAGCTCGATTTGAAATTCGACCTGACGGTGAGGAGGGAGTCCAGGTAGTTCTTCCGGAAATACCTCAGAATAGTCGCGTACAACCGGAAAGTCTTCAATCCTGTTTTCCTTTTTCTGCGGGTCGGCAACAAGTGCTAAGATAGCGGTGTGCCCCTTTCGTAGACACTTCTGGGCTTTTAAGAATGAAATGATGCCTGTGACTTCTCCACTTTTGTCACCTTGGATGCTCAGGGGTTTGCCAGGAGGACGGGGAATACGGACAGCTTTCTCTTGGCAGAGGATCTCAGCTCGATGCTTGGATAACCAATCCATACCAACGACGACGTCGAAGCTTCCGAGAATGATGGGGAAGAGATCGATATGGAAGGTCTGACCAGACAATTCTAGTTTGCAGTTACGAATAACGTGTGAGGCCTCGAGGTTTCTACCATTAGCTATTTCGACGATGTGCTTAGAGCTTAACGGCGTAAGAGTGGACTTAAGCTTCTTACTAATACGTAGGGATACATAACTAGCATCTGCTCCAGAATCAAATAATATGGAAACATAACGGTCATTTAGTAGGAACTTACCCGCCACCACGTTGGGATCATTCCTAGCTTGCCCAGCTCCAATCACAAAAGCCCTTCCTCTTGCACCATTTCCAGCATTGTTGTTATTGTTCCCAGCACCCTGATTGTTGTTGTTCTGATTCAGTTCAGGGCAATCCTTTCGCATGTGCCCTGTTGCTCCACACTTGAAGCATCCACGGTTGTTTCCTTGTTGCTGTTGTGGTTGTTGTTGATTCTGCCTAGCTGGGAGCTGGCTCCTACAGTCTTTGGCTTCATGCCCCATCTTGTTGCATCACTGACACTGACTTTTGCCACATGGCCCACTGTGGTGTCGGTTACATTTGTTACACTTGGGGTGGTTTCCTCGATAGCCACCCTGTTGCTGAGGGCCCTTGTTGCTTTCAGTCTTCCTTTGTTGAACTGGGGCCTGAGTGGGATTAGCATCCTTTCCTTGACTTCCATCCCACTTTCGTTTGTTATCGCTAGAAGTTCCAGCAGTAGCACTGATCCTCTTGGGTAACTTGCCCTCCTCCACAGCCTGATTGGTGAGTTTGTGAGCAAGATGGACCACAGGCTGTATGGTATTGAGGTTGGCTGAGGTTACATGGCTCCGGATTTCTGGGACCAAACCCTTGATGTACAATTCGATCCTTCGATACATAGGTCGGGACATGTTTGGGCAAAGTGCAGCATAGTCATTGGACTGCTTGGTGTAGGTCTCAATCTCTGATCCAACCATCTTGAGCTCATAGTATTCGTTTTCGAGCTTATGAATGTCATCCCTGTGACAATACTCCTCTTTGATCATGTCCTTGAAATCTTCCCACGTAGTAGCATTAGCAGTTTCCAGACCAAGCATCTGAATCTGTGCTTTCCACCATGAAAGCGCGTTTCCTTCAAGCGTACCAGTCGCGAACTTTACCCAGTTAGCAGGGGGACACACGCAGACAGCAAAGACAGCTTCGGCCTTTTCAATCCAGTGCAGTAGGCCTATGGCACCCTCAGTGCCGTTGAAAGGGAGAGGCTTGCCATCCATGAAGGTTTTGAAAGTACAAATACGTGGCTGCACAGGCGCAGGCTGACCTGTTGTGAGAAGCAAATCGAATAGGCTTAGAGGTGAAAAGACGATGCGGGGGTAGGATCTAAACATCCTAAAGTAACGAGTTTACCTCCAAGGTGAGCTGCGAAAGCTGCAGCCACCGTGTTGAGCAAGTTAGTGAACTGAGCCTGTGTCATGTTAACGCTTCCTCTTCCGCGTCCACTCATTGTCTTCATAGCCAGAAAACACAGTGTGAGTGTGATGCCATAAATGTAGTGAGAATGAGATAGGAGAGGGGTGTGTATCTATCTAATTAGGCACCCTAGTATGTATAGTAGAACAATACATAAAGTAAACAAGCAAGTAAACACAAGTCCGAGCTATGAGGTCTAATAAGCTGAGTCTTGCCCTTGGAGTGTAGTGTCGTCATGAGTCACGGGTTATAGTCTGTTTTTTCTCAAAAAGACCTTCTTTTTAAAACCTAGTTCACTATAACCAATGGCTTTGATACCAATCTGTCACACCCCCAAAATCCACATGCAGAGTACCACCGCTTGGAGGCGTGACTGACCAGGATCTAGCCACCAATTATACTGAGCATTGGTCAATAGTAAAGATATTCACCAACCACAATAGTTAGTAGACATTATAGTTCGAAGTTTTAAAAGTTTAGGTTCAATACAGTTTAAGTAAACAGCGGAAGCATAAACCCAACAGTTTCAAAACAAAGTTCATAGTTCAAGATTTATTTAGAACCCAACACGTGGGCTAGACGACCACTACACATTCCCAAGCTGCAAGCTCCTGAGTCACTGGGTACCTGCAAAGCATGCAGTAGGGTATCAACAAAAATGTTGGCGAGTCCACGAGTTGTCCAGTTTTAATTACCAAAAACTTGTTTCACCAGTTAATTTATCCGTTTATACATGCGATGGGGAGCTACCCCATAAGTAAGCGACTAAACTGTTTTTACAATACCGAATACTATTCATCCGTACGTTTCCGTAGAGTGCCCCGTTTGTCAATGTTCTATCATCATTGACCGTTGCCAGAGTACATTAGTTCACGCCCGATCCCATACGCGGGCACGGTGTGAGGTTGGTGAGACCTAAATAGCGCTATCAACTAATAACCCGTTCGCCTGACCCCGGCGACTAATCGGTATTAAGAAGTGAGGACTTGAGTGATAGAGTTTTGTTTAGTGTTGCTTGTTGCATCCAGTATAAACAGTAATTAACTAAAAGTCCCATTTAAGGGGAGAGAAGTAGGGTTGTATCCCTAACGAGGGGATAGCGTTGTTTAAGTTTCCGTTTCCCAACCACCGGGAACACATGCTTTATTAGTTGTGAACTCACCTTGGGTTGCTCGGCAGTTTAGTTTACTTGGTTAAGTATGCTGGTCACCACGTCCTAAATGGTTACCGTATAGGTCAGGCTCGGACACAAGTAATCACGTATATGGTACACGTATTTAACACATAGCATACAAATCATACGAGGGTATTGGGCCTGCCCTAATACTTGAACAGTTAATCAGTAACACTTAGTCCAGATAAACAGTAACAGGAAAAATCATGCAGCCCAAACATTAGATGCGGCCCAATAACGAAAACAAGTAGCCCACTCGAGACAAGGTGGTCTCGAGTCGAGACCGAGAGGTCTCGAGTCGCAACCAAATGGTCTCGGGTTGTAGCGGGGTGGTCTCGAGTAGTGTAGGTATGAGTCGCAACCTCAGGGATCTCGAGTCCAGTCTCAAGTCGCCATTAGAAGATCTCGACTCGAGACCTTGATGGTCTCGAGTCCCTGAAGTCTGTTTTGAGTTGCTTGGACGTGATCTCGAGTCGCAATCACTACCATCTCGAGTTAAGGTTCGATAGTCTCGAGTCGAGACCGGTGGTCTCGACTTGCACACCTGATGACCAAGACCTTCTAGAACCTGTCCGATTGTACTATCCAATAGGATTGCCATTTCATGAAATTGTGCACCATCCAATTAAATCACACAAACATGTTTTATTGTCTACATTTTAATCAAAATAGATCAAACAACAGGTTTTTCAAATATTCATGGCACATTCATCATCTATTCATGTTGTTCATCATATATTCAAGCTATTCATTATGCATATACATTCAAATCGAACCTAAAAATATGTCATCCTAGTATCTACGCTTGCAACTTTGAAGGTATTTTCAGCAACATTTACCATCATTAATACATAACTCATGATTGAATCAAATAGCACCCTAGTCATGTATCAAACCTCATTGAATAGCCTTAACACATCATTACTCTTTCATACTTTTACCAAACCGTTCACATATCAACATGAAGGAACATTGTTAATCACTTAAATCAAGTAAAACATACTACTCATATCATCAAGCAAGCACCTTCATTATAAATAAACAATAACTTTTATGTATTTAACTAAAAGAGACACTAACCGGCTAGATTCAAGGTGTGAGAGTATGAAGAAATCGATGAATAAACTTCAAAACGAGATCCCAAGCTTGAACCGTTGTTCTTGGTTTAAATCCGAGAGATGGTGGAAGAGGTGGTGCTTGGTTGTTAGGGTTTAAGGCTTTCTAGAGAGAGGGAGAATGAGGATGAAATGAGAGAGAGTGTAAAGGAGAGTGTGTGTGAGGGTTTTAGGTTCTTATAAAAGGTGGTGCACCCTAAGTGGGTTCCGGATGGATTAAAGGAGGGGTGTGGCCCAAATGGCCCAACTGTTTACTCGAGACCGAGTGGTCTCGAGTCGGGTTCGCGGTCTCGGCCCACTACAAACATATATATATATATATAGGGAGGGGCTCATGCGAGAACCACCCTTATTGTGAGAACCATGAGAACCAATGTGAACACAACCTAAAATAGCTAAAAAAACCTAAAAAAACCCTAAAAAACCTAACCCCCACCCCCCCCCCACCCAAAAACCTAAACCCCCCCCCCCCCCCAAGCTAAAAAAAACCTAAAAAAAACCTAACCCCACCCCCCCCCCCCCAAAAAAAGCCTAAACCCCCCTCCCCCACCCCCCAAAAACCTAAACCCCCCCACCCCCCTCCACCCCAAGCTAAAATGCTAAAAACTAAACCCCCAAAAAACCTAAAAAAATCTAAAAAAAAATCTAAAAAAATCAAAAAAAAAATCCAAAATTTTTTTTTTGATTTTTTTAATAATTTTTAGGTTAAAATCGCTACTTTTCGAAGCAAAAAAAAAAAAAAATTTAAAAAAAAATAAAAAAATTTAAAAAATTTTTTTTTTTTTGGTTCGAAAAGTAGCGATTTTAACCTAAAAAATATTAAAAAAATCAAAAAAAATTTTTTTGTGTGATTTTTAGCTATTTTTAGGCATTTTTGGTGTGTTCACATTGGTTCTCGCGGTTCTCGCAATAAGAGGTGGTTCTCGCATGATCTTCTCCCTATATATATATATATATAGGGTTGGGCTAGACAAAAAAACCCTATCTTTCTTAGAAAACTCTGGAAACTCAAAGCTCTCGACATTTTTTTTTTGAAAAAAATAACACATGTAATATACATGTTTTTAAGACTTTTGGGCCAAAAAAATCAAAAAAGCGCCGAGTACTTTTTAAAAAAAAAAATAAACAAGTTCCAAAAACTTCGTTAACTAACATGTGTTAGACAACAAATGCTGAAAGTTGCTGAAATTTGTTTTTTTAAAAAAAAAAAACCCTTCGGCGCTTTTTTGATTTTTTTGGCCCAAAACTCTTAAAAACATGTATATTACATGTGTTATTTTTTTCAAAAAAAAAATGTCGGGAGCTTTGAGTTTCCCGGGTTTTCTACCTAAAGAGGGTTTTCTACCTAGCCTTATCCTATATATATATATATAAATATATATATATATATATATATATATATATATATATATATATATATATATATATATATATATACACTACATATATACACTCACATAGAACAAGAAGATAAAGCACACTTTCATTTAACACACAATGTAATTACAAGATATTTTCTCGGGAAAACCTAGAGTGTCACATTATCCCCAAGTTTTAAGAACTTTCGTCCCGAAATTAAGGCAGCCACTGACAAGCTAGTACGAGTGAGAGCGTTTCAATGGGGTGTCACATCATCCCCCCGTTAATTTGGAATTTCGTCCCGAAATTCGGTTGTAGCTTCAGTGCTAGGAGTTTCATTTGGGAACAACTGGGGATACTTGCGCTTCATTTGGTCTTCCCGCTCCCAGGTGAACTCTGGGCCACGGCGCGAGTTCCAACGAACTCGTACGAGAGGTATCTGGCTACGTTTGAGGGTTTTGATCTCTCAATCCGTGATCTCAATCGGTTCCTCAGTAAAGTGTAGCTGTTCGTCAATAGTAAGTTCCTTGAAAGGAATGATGAGTGTTTCATCTGACAGACACTTCTTCAGATTAGACACGTGGAAGACGTTATGCACAGCGCTCAGTTCTTCAGGCAGATTCAATTTGTAAGCAACCTTATCGATCTTTTCGGTAATTTCGAATGGTCCGACATATCGCGGATTAAGCTTTCCCCCGTTTTTCAAAACGAACCACACCCTTCCAGGGTGAGACTTTAAGTAGAGCCCGGTCACCAACCTGAAACTCTAGCGGTTTCCTATCCTTATCAGCGTAACTCTTCTGACGGTCACGAGCTGCCGCCATGCGTTGTCTGATCTGGGCAATCCTTTCCGTAGTGTCTACCACAAGTTCTGGTCCTGTGATCTGACTGTCACCAACTTCCGCCCAGCAAAGAGGCGATCGGCATTTACGACCGTACAATGCCTCAAAGGGTGCTGCCTGAATGCTGGTGTGGTAGCTGTTGTTGTAGGAGAATTCCACTAACGGTAGGTGCTTCTCCCAATTCTTGCCAAAATCGATCACACATGCCCTAAGCATGTCTTCTAGGGTTTGGATGGTGCGTTCAGACTGCCCATCCGTTTGTGGATGATAAGCGGTGCTCATGTCTAAATGTGAGCCAAAGGATTTGTGCATAGCTTGCCACAACTTAGAAGTAAAACGTGCGTCCCGATAGGAAATAATAGAGGTCGGAACCCCGTGCTTCGAAACCACTTCCTTTAAGTATACCTCTGCCAAGGTAGAGAACTTGTCTGTTTCTTTAATAGCCGAAAAGTGGGCAGATTTAGTCAATCGATCCACTATCACCCAAATGGTGTCATTTCCGCGTTGAGACCTAGGCAAGCTAGTAACAAAATCCATGGAAATTTGCTCCCATTTCCACTGTGGGATTTCTGGTTGTTGGAGTAGGCCCGATGGTTTCTGATACTCAGCCTTGACTCTTGCACAAGTCAAACATTTTCTGACATAGGTTGCTATGTAGGCCTTCATGCCAGGCCACCAATAGGTAGTCCTTAAGTCGTGGTACATCTTATCTGAACTCGGATGTACCGAATAACGGGACTTATGGGCTTCGTCCATCACGAGGTCACGTAAATTTCCATAAAGGGGAACCCATATGCGCCCGGCTACGTAGTAAGCACCGTCTTCTTTTTGTTCTAAACGTTGTCGCGATCCTCATAGGGACTCAGCCCTGATGTTCTCGGCTTTCAATGCTTCAACCTGAGCATCTCAGATCTGATTAGGGAGGTTCGAGTGGATAGTGAGCTGTAAGGCACGAACACGCCTGGGTTTGGTCTCCTTTCTGCTGAGGGCATTGGCTACCACATTAGCCTTGCCCGGATGATACTTAATTGCACACTCGTAGTCATTTAGGAGTTCGACCCATCGGCGTTGCCGCATATTCAATTCCTTTTGTTCCATTATGTGCTGGAGACTCTTGTGATCAGTGTAAATCGTGCACTTGGTACCGTACAAGTAGTGTCTCCAAATCTTGAGCGCGAAGACCACAGCCCCAAATTCTAAGTCATGTGTTGTGTAGTTCCGTTCGTGGATCTTGAGTTGTCGCGAAGCGTAAGCAATGACCTTCTCGCGTTGCATCAGCACGCAACCAAGTCCTTGAATAGAAGCGTTGCAGTAAACTACAAAGTCGTCGGTACCTTCAGGTAAGGAAAGAATAGGAGCACTACAAAGGTTCTTCTTCAGTTCCTGATGTGTGTAAAATGCAACATATAAATTACATCAAATAAGGCATAAAACTAACCCTTTTTAAGTACTAACGTTGGAAAAAGAGTGTTTTTGTCTTCCTTTTGTATTTTCAGGATTAAATGAGCTCAAATTCATAAAAGAAGCAAAAAGACATCTAAATCTAACATAAATACAAGAAAAGGAACATAAGTGGACTGCCCGACCCCTCAACGGCATCTTCCCAAGCAAAATAGAGAAGGCAGAAGACTGAACACGCCCCGTGCTCAGCCAGCACGGGGCCGTGCCCAAGAAGCAGCAGAAAAGACAAACCTATAGAAGCTTCTATTGCCCACCACGGGGCCGTGTCCAGTGAACACGGGGGCGGGGCGAAAGTACAGCAGGCGCTTTAATTGTAATTGCGAATTACAATTAATGAAGAGAGAGAATGTCAGACAGGCACGGGGGCATGTCCAGCGGACACGGGGCCGTGCCCAGCCTTCTGTTCAGCCTATAAATGGGAGTGCTTGGTTTCATTTCAACTCATCCCTTGGCACACCACCTCTCTCACACTTCATCCACCACCCACCACCATCACAACACCATCATCCACCACCATCATCCATTGTCCATCATAGAGTGTGTGAGTCATCTCGGGATCCAAGATTGATCGTAAGAGTTCTTGACAATCAAGGCCATGTTTGCCTAAGTCTCTTACATCACTTGGTGAAGACAAAGTGTCTAGTATAATACTTTTTATTTCTAATCTTTTGCACTTTTTATTTGGTTTTGTATTAATGACTTTAATAACTAGTTACTTATGTTGAAGGTGATCTTTCCTTATCGTTTGTCTGTGGTGTCTTGGCATTATTTTACTGTCTATATAAAATAAAAGATTTTCACCATTCATATCCCCACGGTCTATATGGAGGTATGTTAGCTACCTGGTCGGGGGTTAAGGGAACGGTTTGGTAAATGTCTTGCCATTGTTCAGCGTTTAGAGGTCCTGCAATGGACCTGGGTCAAATTTAGTAGGACCTCCTTCAATGCTTCACGGTATTGGATGGCGAGGGTCCAAACTCTTTGATCCCCTCATAAGTTAACTACTGTTAATACTATAACCCGGCTATTTAGGACTGTATCCCTGCTGACTCAGACTACTTAGCCGAGGGTAACGTCACCGCCAAAAGCGGGGCCTACCATAATTTGCATTAATAACTTAATTAATTATCTTCCAATAATCCACCCTTTTTGGATTGTATCCTTGCTGACTCAAACTACTGGGGTGAGGGTAACGTCACATTCAAAAGAGGGGCCTACTACAATAACTAAGATAATCTCTTAATTATGTGCAAAAGTGCGGAAATAATCAAAGGTTATACTAGATACGAGTCGGAACCAAGTGATTCATCTTGTCTATCTGTTTTTCTTTTATTTTTATTTTCAGCATTTTAGTTAGTTTTTATTTGTCTTATTTCAAAAACCTTTTCTAACTTTTTTATTTTTGATTAGGCGTTGAGGATAAACCGGTACTAAAAGCTCTTGTGTCCTTGGACGACCTCGGTATCTTTCCTATTCCAAAAAGAAGAAAAACCATGTCATATGGTTGTTCTTACAAAGAATTCTGGTCTTGCAAACCAATAGAATTCTCTGGCAATGAAGGATCCATTGTAGCTCTACGTTGGATAGAAAAGACAGAAGGAGTCTTAAAAATAAGTAAATGTGCAGAGGAAGATAAAATTATGTTTGCTTCTAATCTATTTAAGAATGCAGCTCTAGAATGGTAGAATACTATTCTCCAGTCTAGGGGAAGTGACAAGGTTTATAATATGGAATGGACTAACTTTAAGAACATAGTTGAAAGAAAATTTTGTCCTCCCAATGAAAAAGAACAAATCGCTAATAAGTTCTTAAATCTTAGAATAACTGGAATAGACTGCAAGGGTCACGCTACCATATTATTCGAATATGCTAGAATAGTGCCAACCCTAGCCTCACCAGAACCAGTATTAATCTCCTGTTACATCTGGGGGTTAATTAGTGAAATCAGACATGTAGTCAAGGCAGCTAGACCACAAACCATAGAAGAAGTAGTAGAACTAGCCAATACATTGACTGATGAATTAGTACGTACGCAAGAAGAAAACCAGAGAAATAACCTAGCCCAAAAGCTTACCCAAGAATTTCTCTACGGTAATTCCAACCGTGGGAAAGGTACAGGTTCTACTTCTGCACCTTACTGTAAGTACTGCAAGAAGAAGCATGTAGGAAGATGTTCCATATACTGCAAATTTTGCAAAATATCGGGACACAAGGAAGAAGACTGCAGGAAGAAACCCAGCAATAAGCTATGCTTCAACTGTTGAGAAACGTGACATATCAAACCAAACTGTCCGAAACTAGCCCCAGCCACAAACAACAAAACTACCAAGAACGCCAGAGCATTTGTTCTGACAACGGAAGAAGCCAAAATGATTCCGGGTGTGATTGACGGTATGTTTTTAGTTAATGATGCTTTTGCTAAAGTATTATTTGACTCTGGTGCGAACCAAAGTTTTATTAATACTTCATTCTGCAAACTTCTCAATCAACCATTAACTAAACTTCAACAAGAATGTCTGGTAGAAAAAGCAAATGGAGAATCCAATAAGATTATTGAAATCTTGCAGGGAGCAAGTATAGAAATTCTAAACCATAATTTTATTGCTAACCTTTATCCAAAGAATCTGGCTGGATTTGATATCGTGTTAGGAATGGATTGGTTAGTAGCCAATCATGACAGTATTCTATGTGATCAAAAGTCAATACAAGTAAGTTCACCAAAGGGTGGAAAGATCACAATTAAAGAAGACAAGCCAACTAGGTCCACAAAATTCATCTCTGTGATGAAAACAGCAGGCTATGCAAGGAAAGGATCACTAGTGTATATGATTTCCATAATCATTAACACTAAAGGAAAAGAATTGAAATATATTCTCGTAGTATCTCAATTCTCAAATGTTTTCCCAGAAGAACTACCTGGACTACCGCCAGATAGAGAAGTTGAATTCAGAATTCACCCACTACCAGGGACAACACCGATTGCCAAGGCACCTTACCGTTTAGCACCAGTGGAGATGCAAGAACTGAAGAAACAATTGGAGGAACTTCTGGAGAAAGGTTTCATACAGCCTAGTTCATCGCCATGAGGAGCACCAATCTTGTTTGTCAAGAAGAAGGACGGGTCAATGCGTATGTGCATTGATTACCGAGAACTAAACAAGGTCACGATTAAAAATCGGTACCCATTACCAAGAATTGATTATCTGTTTGATCAACTTCAAGGAGCTCGATTCTTTTCTAAGATCGATTTACGCTCAGGATATCATCAACTGAAAGTACAGGAAGAGGACATTCCTAAAACTGCTTTCAGAACAAGGTATGGTTATTATTAATTTACAGTCATGCCATTTGGTTTAACCAATGGCCCAACTACATTTATGGACATGATGAACAGAATATGTAAACCATATCTGGATAAATTCATAATTGTCTTTATAGATGATATTCTTATTTACTCTAAGAATAAAGAGGAACATGCAACGCATCTGCATGCACTCCTTACATTGCTGAGAAAAGAAAAGTTTTATGCTAAATTCACAAAATGTGAATTTTGGTTACAAGAAGTACAATTTCTTGGACATCTAGTTAATCATAAAGGAATTCATGTGGATCCCACAAAGATCAAGGCGATTACTAAATGTAAAGTCACTGAATCACCAACGGAGGTGAGAAGTTTTCTTGGACTAGCAGGTTATTATAGACGATTTATTCAAGATTTTTCTAGAATAGCTATTCCATTAACAAAACTGACCTGCAAATCAGTTAAGTTTGAATGGGGACCAAAACAAGAAGAAGCTTTTAGAATTCTTAAGCAAAGATTAACTGATGGATGTTGAGTGTTATATATATTAGGTGTATATTTTAAGCCCTTTAACACTTTTTTAGTCAAGTTTTAAATTTATAAAACACGATATTTACTAACACTAAACACACATATGGGCAAGTGCACCCATCGTGAGCGTAGTATAGTGTTGGCAAGATACCGAGGTCGTCCAAGGACACAAGAGCTTTTAGTACCGGTTTATCCTCAACGTCTAATCAAATCAAACGTTTAGAAAAAGGTTTTAAACTAAGAAAATAAAACTAACTAAAATGCTGAAAAATAAAAATAAAAGAAAAACAGATAGACAAGATGAATCACTTGGCTCCGACTCGTGTTTAGTGTAACCTTGATTATTTCCGCACTTTTGCACTTATTGAAGAGATTACCTTAGTTATTGTAGTAGGCCCCTATTTTGGAGGTGACGTTACCCTCAATCCAGTAGTTTGAGTCAGCAGGGATACAATCATAAAGGGTTGGATTATTGAAAGATAATTAATTAAGTTATTAATGCATATTGTGGTAGGCCCCTCTTTTGAAGGCAACGTTACCCTCGGCTAAGTAGTCTGAGTCAGCAGGGATACAGTCCTAAGTAGCCGGGTTAAAGTATTAATAGTAGTTTAACTTATGAGGGGATCAAAGAGTTTGGACCCCCGCCATCCAATGCCGTTAAGTATTGAAGGAGGACCTACTAAATTTGACCCAGGTCCTTTGCAGGATCTATAAACTGAACAATGGCAAGACTCTTACCAAACCGTTCCCTTAACCCCCGACCAGGTAGCCAACATACCTCCATATAGATCGTGGAGATATGAATGGTGAAAATCTTTTATTTTATATAGACAGTAAAATAATGCCAAGACACCACGAACAAACGATAAGGAAGAATCACCTTCAACATAAGAAACTAGTTATTAAAGTCATTAATACATAACCAATTAAAAAGTACGAAAAGATTAAAAATAAAAAGTATTACACCAGACACTTTGTCTTCACCGAGTGATGTAAGAGACTTAGGCAAACATGGCCTTGATTGTCAAGAACTCTTACGATCAATCTTGGATCCCGAGACGACTCACACACTCTATGATGGACAATGGATGATGGTGGTGGATGATGGTGTTATGGTGGTGGTGGGTGGTGGGTGAAGTGTGAGAGAGGTGGTGTGCCAAGGGATGGTTTGAGCTTGAGCCAAGCACTCCTATTTATAGGCTGAACAGAAGCTCGGGCACGGCCCCGTGTCCATCCTCTTCTCTGTCTTCATTAATTGCTTTTGTCTGCATTAGTTGACCACGGCCCCGTGTCCGCTGGGCACGACCCCGTGTGCAGAAGCATATCTGTACTATCAAGATTTGCCTGGATTCTGCGAATCTTATAGTTGACCACGGGCCCGTGTCCGCTGAGCACGACCCCGTGGTGGGCGATGGAAGCTTCTACAACTTTGTCTTTTATGCTGACACTTGGGCACGCCCCCGTGTTCACTGGACACGGGGCGTGTGCAGCCTTCTGTTCTCTTGTTTTGCTTGGGAAGATGCTTTCGGGGAGGTCGGGCATGCCACGTTTGTTCCTTTTCTTGTATTTATGTTAGATTTAGCTGCCTTTTTGCTTCTTTTGTTAATTTGAGCTCATTTAATCCTGAAAATACAAAAGGAAGACAAAAACACACTTTTTCCAACATTAGTACTAAAAAAGGGTTAGTTTTATGCCACAATTGATGTAATTTATATGTTGCATTTTGCACACATCAAATACCCTCACATTTGAATCTTTGCTTGTCCTCAAGCAAAACTCTTTATAATGTGGCTTTACACACCCAAATGGAATGGGTAGAAGAGAAGGTTTTTGGGCTTGTCATAGAGTGTCGGGATTTCCAAGATTCTTTATTACGTTTTATTTTTATTTATTTACAATCCTATTCGTCATTATTTATTTAAAACTTTTCATAAGATAAATTACTTATTAGGGCATAACATGCCTTTTCTAAAATTCTATTTATATACAAGTTCACATACCTCACGGGGGATCACTCAACACTCGGCCGAAGATGTATTTTAGTGAATCACTCGAGAGCGGCATGGAACTTACTCCTACCATAGGTTTGCCAAGCAATCAATCCTCCTCCTTTTTAACTATATACCTTCGTAAATATCAAGAGGACTTTTGGGTGAAGGGTTAGGCTTGGGTTAAAGGTAGGTGGTTGGGTTAGTGGTTAGTAGAAAAGGGCGAAAAGCGTAAAAAGCACCGGTTTTTCGTAAGACTTTTTATTTTTTCAATTTCTTATTTTGATGAAGCCATAATTCAAACGAAGTTATTTTTGATGAACTTGCTTGTTTATTTCTTTTGCTTCATCATCAATTTTTTTTTTGAATGTCATACGAAAAACTGAGCTTCTTACTAAAACAAAGGGTTAAAAATAAAAAAAAGGTTTTGGTGGGTGAAAGGGTGTTTGGTTTGGGTTTAAGAAATGAAAAGGTTTAGGCTCAAAGGGGTTAACTAGGGGGATTTTGGGTAGGTGGTAAAAAAATAAAATAAAAATAATGGTGTAGAAATAAAAAGGGTTATTCCTAATGCCTCCATCATTTACTTACTTGGGTTTAAGTTGGTAAGGACCGGGAATGTATCGTCGTGGCAAGTTCTAGAGTTGTAAGAACCAAGCGGCTATTTACACAAGAAACGAAAAATGAGCATTTAGTTTAAAGAAATGTATTTGTATGCTCAATAAAGGCTCAAAACTCACTTCTGTGGGAATGGGTTTTTATGTGATCAAGTATATATAATTAAATTTTAACTAAGCTTGTCATGCCTTTTCATAATTTTCTTATGTTGGTTCTTTTTATCACGACGCTATCGGTTGTAAATTTGTAAAAATATAACCTTTTTAGAATCTGAAATTCCCAAGTTAAACCTAGACAAGTAAAAAAATGAAAATGTGATTAGCGGTTCCAATAGAGTTTTGTGTAAGGCTTGTTATTAGGACTTGCAAGATTCAAGGTTTTAGCATCCCCCCCCCCACACTTAAATTACACATTGTCCTCAATGTGTCCCAAAAATGATTTTTTAGGTTGATTGAATGTGTAAAAGGTGTGAAAAAGCAAAAATTTGTGTCACTGGGCGCCTGGACACGGCCCCGTGTTCGTTGGACACGACCCCGTGTTCAGGTGCCAGTGACGAAAACTTACAGAAGGTGGACACGGGGGCGTGTCGGCTGGACACGACTCCGTGTCTGGCAAAAGTCTCTGCAGATTTAGACAAACAGCAGGTTTGGGGAAGTGGGCACGGGGGCGTGTCGGCTAGACACTACCCCGTGTAGACAGTCTGCAGGGTTGAAAAACAGGTTTCTGGCTATAGTTTTCCTGTCCCGGCTTTAGTAGCACTTAGGTTTAGTGCTCTAAGCCTCGTATGTACCTGTTTTAGCAATAAACACTACACCAAACCATAGCAAACATCCTAAATTATCAAGTTCAACATCCATGTTACATAGTTAAAAAGAAAAAGAAATGCAGAAAATAAAAAGAGTTAAAATGAACTAAATTGTTCAACACACGGCACGCAGGTCGGAAATTGTTCAAGATAAAAGGGGGTTAACCTGTGGGATCACCAACCAACCGCTTCCTCCTCCTCCGCTCCTCCCGCCTAGTCCATGTCCTCGTCCTCATCATCATCATCTCCAACATGCCCCGCAATGTACTCTCGGATATTTCCAATATCATCTTGGATATTGGATATATTTCTCTCGATTGCTCCAACCCGGTTGCACGTGTTGCTCGCCATGTTATAGGTGTTCCTGGTGCACATGAGGTTTTCCTACAACAAATCATGTAAACTTTGGAAATTAGGAAAACCACCTCCTTGCGAGGAGGACTGCCCCGGATCACCGTGGGGCTGGTACTGGTACTGATGATGTTGTGGAGCGTGAAGGACAAGTGCCTCTTGCGGGTTCCATGCATGTCCCTGCATCCTTTGGAAGCTAACCGATCCGTCTTCAGCCTCATAAATTAAGTTCATGGAGCGGCAGATGTGTACATCCACTCTTCCTGACCATGGACTCCTTTCGAAGGATCTCGGTATGTTCGTGAAGTGCTTGAAGAGACGGTATATCCATCCCCCGAAAAAGATAGGGGTTGGTGAAGTAGCAAGTCGGTTCAGATGCATGTTACGGAGCAGGAGGTACGGAACATCTAGGTGCCGGCGGGTATGAATGCAATGACGAACCACCAAATCTCTCAACCCAACAACTCCACTGCTATCATGCCTTTGGCTAAGAGAGTAAGCGAGGACTCTATGAATGTAATGGTAAAGCGGATGCTCAGCTTAGTGCTCTTAGTGCTGCTCGGGTTGTAGTGCCCTTCACCAATCTGAGCCCATGCGGCTTGGCATTCGTTTTCATCCGACTCTCGTACCCCTCCGGTGTTCTCTTCATTACCCGCGTCTTGTTCCACATACAACCCAATAATCGACCCAAATTGTGCCATTGAAATCGAGTACTTAGTTCCACCACATCGGAATGCTACCCTGTCATTGTCAAACGGGTCGCACCTTGAATTGAACGTGAATGTGTTATAGAATTCCATAGTGCACTCGTGGACCGAGCGAAGTCGAGTGGTCAAGGTGACTCTCAGTGGTCCTGTGACTAGGTTGTTGAAACGGTCAAGTTGGTTCACTAATGTTAACAAATCCATGCATGCTTGTCTCGGGTATTCTTCCGGCCTTGTTTGAAGTACTTCATATCTAGCCCTAGCATCGAGCTCACTTGCGTTGAACCTTGTGAATTTCTTTGCCATCTGAAAGAATACACCAAAAGTTAGCATAAAACAGTGGAGTTTTCGGAAAAAACTGCAAACAGTGAGCTGGACACGGCCCCGTGTTCAGCGGACACGACCCCGTGTCCAGGGGTCTGTTACTCAAAAACTTCATTTTTCGACCCGACTTCGAAAATTTGAAAATTTTTGGTCCAATAGGTGCGGTTTCCCCCGAAAATGAAACCCCAAGTGCCGTTTTTCCCATAACAAACCGTTTACCCATTCAATTTTATCTTTTTCGGTTCAAAAACAAGGGTTTGAGGTTTTTGTGAGAAATCGGGTGAATCTTTGAACAATACAAGTGGGTTTACTTCTTATAACACTAATCTAACTAAATGCTAACAGATTAAGGCAAAAATTTGAGGTTCGATCCGGGTGTAGTTCAAGAACCCTAGATTTTCCCCAAATTTTTGAAGTTTTACCTACATGCAAATGCTTAATCTAACTAATAATAGTGATAGAATCATACCTTGATGTTGTTTGAATGATAGGAGACGTCGAAAATCTGCGGAAAATCTCCTGGAACCAGAGCGTTTTCGGGGAAACGGGGCGTGTGGAATGAAGTAACTGTTATGAAAAAGGGGTTTTATCCCGACAGTCGCGCGGACACGGCCTCGTGCCTAGCAAAGTTTTTTTTAGTGCTCGTGTGAGTGCCTTTTTGTTTCCCAAAAACTTGGTTAGAAGACTTACCGATTATGATGTCATCCCGTTGGTTCGTAACTTACCAGGTATGATGTTGTTGCCTTTACTCATCGACCGTTTGAAGCAAGACTTCTTCCTCTTCATCCTCAATAAATTCTTGATAGAGTTTCAGCCGTTGGCCATTGACTTTGAATGGAGGCCCATTCCGAGATTTAATTTCTACTGCACCGTGTGAGAAAATATGGGTGATGGAAAAAGGTCCTGACCACCTAGATTTTAATTTACCAGGAAATAGTCGAAGCCATGAATTAAACAAAAGAACTTGATCCCCTACTCGAAATTCATTAGGTTTAATATGTTTGTCATGCAGGTTTTTCATTCTTTCCTTATAAATTTCGGAGTTTGAGTATGCATAATTCCTAAGTTCGTCTAATTCATTTAATTGACAAAATCGATTTTTACCAGCAAATTCTAAATCTAAGTTTACATTTTTAATTGCCCAGTAGGCTTTGTGTGCAATTTTTACTGGCAAGTGACAACTTTTTCCATAGACAAGCTTATATGGGGTTGTTCCTATTGTTGTTTTATAAGCAGCTCGAAAAGCCCATAAAGCATCATCTAATTTATCTGCCCATTCTTTTCTATTTAACCCTACGGTTTTATCTAGTATTCGTTTTAAACCTCTATTAGTCACTTCGGCTTGTCCGTTTGTTTGATGGTGATACGCTGTTGAGACCCGGTGATATACCCCATATCTTGTTAATATTTTTTCAAGTTGATGGTTGCAAAAATGGGTACCTCTATCACTTATTAATGCTTTGGGCGTTCCAAAACGAGAGAATAATTTCTTCAGAAATCTTACCACAACTCTCCCATCATTTGTTGGAAGTGCCTCGGCCTCGGCCCATTTAGACAAGTAATCTACTGCCACAAGTATATATTTGTTTCCTTTTGATGGTGGGAAGGGTCCCATAAAGTCGAGTCCCCACACATCAAAAATTTCACAAACAAGAATGCCATTTTGTGGCATTTTGTTTTTGGAAGAAATATTACATGTTCTTTGGCAAGCATCACATGTCTTGACAAGAATTTGGGCGTCTTTATAAATGGCTGGCCAATAAAATCCTGAATCAAATACCTTTCGTGCGGTACTGGCGGCACCATGATGTCCTCCGTATGGACCTTCATGACAATGGCGGAGAATTCTTCGTGCTTCGCTACCATGTACACATCGTCGTACGAGTTGGTCGGCACACATTTTGAAAAGATATGGATCTTCCCAAAAATAATGTTTCACATTGGCAAAGAAATTTTTTCTTTGATGATGTGGCCAACCCTTAGCGACTATACCGCTAGCTAAGTAGTTAGCATAGTCGGCGTACCATGGTTCTTCTTTGTATTCCACCATTTCTAAGGACTCTGTTGGAAATTTTTCGTTGATTTGCTCATCCTTGGTTGCCTCCAAAGCTGGGTCTTCTAAGCGTGAAAGATGACCTGCTGCGGTATTTTCTACTCCTCTTTTGTCTTTGATTTCAATATCAAATTCTTGGAGGAGTAGAATCCACCGAATCAAACGTGGTTTTGCATCCTGCTTTTTGAAGAGATATCGAATGGCTGCATGATTTGTATAGACTATAGTTTTAGATAGAACAAGATAAAACGAAATTTATCAAAAGCAAATACCACAGCTAGTAATTCTTTTTCAGTTGTTGTGTAATTTTCTTGTACATCGTTAAGTGTTTTACTAGCATAATAAATTGGGTGGAAATGCTTTTCTTTTCTTTGTCCCAAGACAGCTCCAACCGCAAAGTCACTAGCATCACACATGATTTCGAAAGGAAATTTCCAATCATGCGCTATCATGATAGGTGCATTGACTAGCATTTCCTTTAAGGTTAGAAATGCTTGATTGCAATCCTTGTCAAAGATGAAAGGAGCATCTTTTTCAAGTAATTTTGTTAGAGGCCTTGAAATTTTAGAAAAGTCTTTGATAAACCGCCTATAAAATCCGGCATGCCCTAGGAAACTTCTGATAGCTCTAACGGAGGATGGAGGTGGTAATCGAGAAATAGTGTCTATTTTAGCTCGATCAACTTCCATTCCTTCGCTTGAGATTTTGTGACCGAGTACTATTCCCTCAGTTACCATGAAATGGCATTTTTTCCAATTAAGGGTGAGGTTAGTTTCCTCACATCGGGATAGCATTCATTCAAGGTTATCGATGCATTGGTCGTATGAATCCCCAAAGATAGAAAAGTTGTCCATAAAGACTTCCATTGTCTTTTCTATCATGTCATGGAAGATGGCTACCATGCAACGTTGGAATGTTGCGGGGGCATTACATAGACCAAATGGCATGCGTTGATAAGCAAAAGTTCCATAGGGACATGTGAAGGTTGTCTTTTCTTGGTCTTCGGGTGCTATCGGGATTTGAAAGTAACCTGAAAAACCATCCAAGAAACTGTAAAATTTATGACCGGATAATCTTTCTAACATTTGATCAATGAAGGGCAAAGGAAAGTGATCTTTCCTTGTTGCTTCATTTAATCGTCTATAATCTATACACACTCTCCATCATGTGATGGTTCTTGTTGGTATTAATTCATTCTTTTCATTAGTTATTACCGTCATACCTCATTTCTTTGGAGCAACTTGGACGGGACTTACCCAAGGACTATCGGAGATAGGATAAATAAGTCTGGCGTCAAGTAATTTGATGACTTCGTTTTTAACCACTTCTTGAACATTGGGATTTACTCGACGTTGTGGTTGTATTACCGATTTGTAGTCATCATTCATTAAAATTTTGTGCGTGCACATGGAAGGACTTATTCCCTTAATATCTACAAGCTTCCAAGCGATCGCATTTTTGTGTTTTTTCAAAAGGTTAATTAATTTTTCTTTTTCTAAACTATCTAATTTAGATGAAATAATTATAGGTAGCTTACCATCTTTGTCTAGAAAAGCATATTCCAAACCCTTTGGAAGTTCTTTGAGCTCAAGAGGTGGGTCTTTAGGAGACTCCTTATTTGGTTGCTCACTAAGAACTTCAATAAAGTGGTCAAACTTTTCACTTGTATCGGGTGGTTCATCTTCATCTTCAATTAGGGGGTCATTATTGCCGAATGGATATTTCATTGACCGCTCGAGATCGACACTCTTTTTAAATGCCCCTAATTGAAGAGATAGATTGTTGAACTTCCGGTTTTTCAAAGCTTCATGAGTTTTTACAAAGGGTCGTCCCAACATTAGAGGAGCGTCATCGAGGATGACAAAGTCGGTTGGGATTACCATTTGATTTGTTTAAACCAAGACATCCTCAACTACACCGATTGATTTTATTATTTTCCGATTAGATAGAAAAATGGGTATTTGAAGTGGAGAAAAATCACTAATACTTAATTTTTCGAAAATGTAGTTAGGCATTATGTTAACACAAAGATCTTTATCAATTGTGACATTACTAATAAATGAATTTTGAAAAAAACATGGAACCGGTGTAATGCTATTTTCAAATGGGTCTTCTTTTATTAGTGAGGTTTGATCATTAGTTAACTTAACGCATATCGTTTCGTCAATTTTAGTGTTAGTGTTTAATTCTTTTAAAAACTTAGCATGAGTTGGAACTAAACAATGATTTTCAAAAGAAGGTGACAAGAGATTAATTTCTTCAAAATTAGACTCTTCTTGAATTTTAACGTTAACGGACTCACCTTTTTCGTTGTTTAACTCATGTGTCAGTTTTTCACTTGTTTGTTCTTCCATTTTTACACTTTCAGTTATCTCTTCTTTATTTAATTCTTCTCTTGCAAGGGACTCCTTTTCTCTTGCGCGAGATTCTTTTATGTAGCGATTGATAACTCTAAGGTGTTCTAATATCCTCTCGGTCACTTCGGTTATAGAAAAAGGATCGGGATTTTCAAAGCTCGAATCCGGTTGTTCGATCCTTTGTTCCTCATAATACCCATATGAAGTAGATGGTTCACACCATTGTCCTTCATTGTAAGCATATGATGGATAAGGGTCGTAATTTTGTTCTTCATAGTACTCATACGATGTGGGTTGTTCACGCCATGGTTCCTCATAATAAGTATATGAAGGTGGTGGCTCATATCTTGGTTCCTCAAAGTATGAGTATGAAGGCTCATACCTTGGTTCATCAAAATATGAGTATGAGGGAGGAGGTTCATACCTTTGGTCTTCATAGGATGTGTATGAAGTTGATGGCTCGTACCTGGGCTCCTCATAGTAGGTGTATGAAGTGGACGGTTGATATAAGTTACAATATTGAACCGAGTGCGGGTCACCACAATTAGTGCAATAATTATTCCTATAATCATCCTCCTCATAGGTGTAGTTGTAACCTCCTGAGTATTGATCCATAAGAATCACTCAGCAGACCACAACCAAGTCTCGAGATCAGAAAACAAAAATAAAAACGGAAACAGAGGCTGGACATGACCCCGTGTTCAGTGGCCACGGCCCCGTGTACAGAATCTGTATCTGGGCGTTTTAATTAAAGTTACTGATTTCGTTGAGCACGGGGGCGTGTTCAGTGAGCACGACCCCGTGTTCAGCTTCTGTTACTGGGTGTTTTATGAAAAATGTGCAGCACGGCCCCGTGTTCAGTGAGCACGACCCGTGTTCAGTGAGCACGACCCGTGTTGAGGTTACTGTAAATGCAAAACTAAACTAAAATGCAGAAAAATGTGCGCGCGTTTTGAAAAGGTTTTGAAAAATTGATTAGGCCGTCCATTTTAAGCTTTCTTAAAATCCTTTTGTCCCCGGCAACGGCGCCAAAAAATTGATGGGTGTTGAGTGTTATATATATTAGGTGTATATTTTAAGCCCTTTAACACTTTTTTAGTCAAGTTTTAAATTTATAAAACACGATATTTACTAACACTAAACACACATATGGGCAAGTGCACCCATCGTGAGCGTAGTATAGTGTTGGCAAGATACCGAGGTCGTCCAAGGACACAAGAGCTTTTAGTACCGGTTTACCCTCAACGTCTAATCAAATCAAAAGTTTAGAAAAAGGTTTTAAACTAAGAAAATAAAACTAACTAAAATGTTGAAAAATAAAAATAAAAGAAAAACAGATAGACAAGATGAATCACTTGGCTCCGACTCGTGTTTAGTGTAACCTTTGATTATTTCCGCACTTTTGCACTTATTTAAGAGATTACCTTAGTTATTGTAGTAGGCCCCTCTTTTGGAGGTGACGTTACCCTCAACCCAGTAGTTTGAGTCAGCAGGGTTACAATCCTAAAGGGTTGGATTATTGAAAGATAATTAATTAAGTTATTAATTCATATTGTGGTAGGCCCCTCTTTTGAAGGCGACGTTACCCTCGGCTAAGTAGTCTGAGTCAGCAGGGATACATTCCTAAGTAGCCGGGTTAAAGTATTAATAGTAGTTTAACTTATGAGGGGATCAAAGAGTTTGGACCCCCGCCATCCAATACCGTTAAGTATTGAAGGAGGTCCTACTAAATTTGACCCAGGTCCTTTGCAGGATCTATACACTGAACAATGGCAAGACTCTTACCAAATCGTTCCCTTAACCCCCGACCAGGTAGCCAACATACCTCCATATAGACCGTGGAGATATGAATGGTGAAAATCTTTTATTTTATATAGACAGTAAAATAATGCCAAGACACCACGGACAAACGATAAGGAAGAATCACCTTCAACATAAGAAACTAGTTATTAAAGTCATTAATACATAACCAATTAAAAAGTACGAAAAGATTAAAAATAAAAAGTATTACACCAGACACTTTGTCTTCACCGAGTGATGTAAGAGACTTAGGCAAACATGGCCTTGATTGTCAAGAACTCTTACGATCAATCTTGGATCCCGAGACGACTCACACACTCTATGATGGACAATGGATGATGGTGTTATGGTGGTGGTGGGTGGTGGGTGAAGTGTGAGAGAGGTGGTGTGCCAAGGGATGGTTTGAGCTTGAGCCAAGCACTCCTATTTATAGGCTGAACAGAAGCTCGGGCACGGCCCCGTGTCCATTGGGCACGGCCCCGTGTCCATCATCTTCTCTGTCTTCATTAATTGCTTTTATCTGCATTAGTTGACCACGGCCCCGTGTCCGCTGGGCATGACCCCGTGTGCAGAAGCATATCTGTACTATCAAGATTTGCCTGGATTCTGCGAATCTTATAGTTGACCACGGCCCCGTGTCCGCTGAGCACGGCCCCGTGGTGGGCGATAGAAGCTTCTACAACTTTGTCTTTTATGCTGACACTTGGGCACGCCCCCGTGTTCACTGGACACGGGGCATGTTCAGCCTTCTGTTCTCTTGTTTTGCTTGGGAAGATGCTTTCGGGGAGGTCGAGCATGCCACGTTTGTTCCTTTTCTTGTATTTATGTTAGATTTAGCTGCCTTTTTGCTTCTTTTGTTAATTTGAGCTCATTTAATCTTGAAAATACAAAAGGAAGACAAAAACACACTTTTTCCAACATTAGTTCTAAAAAAGGGTTAGTTTTATGCCACAATTGATGTAATTTATATGTTGAATTTTGCACACATCATTAACCAACGCACCCATACTTGCATTACCAGAAGGAACTGAGGACTTTATAGTCTATTGTGACGCTTCTAAGTTAGGTTATGGATGTGTGTTGATGCAACATCAAAAGGTTATATCATATGCCTCTAGACAACTTAAGAATCACGAAGATAATTATCAACCTATGATCTAGAATTAGGAACCATAATTTTTTCCCTTAAAATTTGGAGATACTACCTTTACGGTAGCAAGTTTACTATTTACACCTATCATAAGAGTCTAAGATATGTTTTCGGGTAAAAGGAGTTAAATATGAGACAGAGACGATGGATGGAAATTCTTAGTGATTATGACTGTAATATCCAGTATCATGCAGGAAAGGCTAATGTAGTAGCTGATGCTTTAAGTCGAAGCTGATGCTTTAAGTCGAAAGTATCATGAAAAGCCAAGACGAGTACGTTCTCTGAAATTAAATCTACAGATAGATTTAAATGAGCAAATTAGAGAAATACGGGAATCAGTAATCAAGGATGATACTGAAAAATTAAAAGGAATGATTAAGGAATTAGAACAAGGAACAGATGGAATTTGAAGATTCCATAAGAATAGAATTTGGATACCCAAACAAGGAAACCTACGCCACCGAATTTTAGAAGAAGCCCATAAGTCTAAGTATACGATATATCCCGGAAGTGATAAAATGTATCAAGACTTAAGAAAGAATTTTTGTTGGATAGGAATGAAAAAGGATATAGCAACCTATGTTCACAGGTTAAAGCTGAACATCAGAAACCCTCAGGTTTATTGCAGCAACTAGAAATGCCAATATAGAAATGGGAATTGATAACAATGGATTTTGTTACTAAGTTACCCAAGACACGAAAAGGTAATGATACAATCTGGGTGATTGTAGACAGATTAACCAATTCTGCTTATTTCTTACCGATGAAGGAAACTTTCAGTATGGAACAATTAGCCAAGTTATATGTGAATGAAATAGTTTCATTACATGGAATTCCTTTATCTATTGTTTCTGATAGAGATAGCCGTTTTACTTCTCATTTTTGGACTAGTTTCCAAAAAGCAATGGGAACCAAGTTAAATCTAAGCACTGGCTATCATCCTCAAACGAATGGACAAAGCGAAAGGACAATTCAGACAATGGAAGATATGCTTAGAGCTTGTGTAATTGATTTCGGAGGAAATTGGGATGATCATTTACCATTAATAGAATTTTCCTACAATAACAACTATCATACCAGTATCAATGCTGCACCATTTGAAGCACTTTATGGACGAAAGTGCCAAACTCCAGTCTGTTGGGCAGATATTGGAGAAAAACAACTGTCTGGACCAGAGATAGTGCAAGAAACGACGGGCAAAATTATTCAAGTCAAGGAAAGACTAAAAGCAGCACGGGATCGACAAAAGAGCAATGCAGATAACAGGCTAAAACCATTGGAATTTCAAGTAGGGATAACGTGTTACTAAAAGTTTCTCCATGGAAAGGAGTGGTCAGATTTATTAAAAGGGGAAAGCTAAGCCCCAGGTATGTTGGACCTTTTGAGATTATTAGAAGAATAGGACCAGTAGCTTACCAGCTACAACTGTCAGAGGAAATGGCAGGAATACATGATGTATTTCATGTATGTAATCTCAAGAAGTGCTTAGCAGATGAATCGTTAATGGTACCTCTTAAGGACATAGAAGTAAATAAGACGCTTAAGTTCGTATAGAAACCCCTGCTGATTGAAGATTGAAAGATCAAGAATCTCAAACACAAGAGATTAGTTCTAGTTAAAGTGAAATGGGATTCCAAGAGAGGACCAGAGTACACTTGAGATCTCGAATCAGAGATGCAAAGGAAATATCCACACCTGTTCCAGTAGACCTCGATGACGAGATCTAAAACAAGGTGGGGAGGATATAACAACTCTCCAAAACCCTTAAAATACTCCTATACGTCCTAAAATACACTCCGTATACGAAAAACAGGCCTAATATGCCATTATAATTACAAAAATCAAATAAAAACAAAATTATGGGTCTCTCGCGGGGCGCGACCCAGTCGGGCTAAGGCTGTCGCGGGCCGCGACCAGGTGGCACCAGGCGGCACTACATTGTGCCACGTGTCCAGTACGTGGTGGGTCTAGGGGGTTGAGTCGACTAAGCTAGGGCCTACCCTAGTTCTCTCGCGAGCCGCGAGAGATATAGAAGCGGCTTTCGCGGGCCGCGAGCCGACCAAAATCAGGCCTATATAAGGAGTCCGAGACCATTAGTTCAGTCGTTCAATTATTTTCTTCTCTAAGGCCCCTATAATAGCAATAGTGTTGCTCGATATAATACCCCTAAAAAGCGAAGCTCTGCCTCGTTGTAAGTATTATAACCCCCAGTTACGTATTATTTACTCTGCCCGATTGATCTAGAGCTCCGCAACGCATGTCAAGGCTCTGCCTGACTCAGTCGTTGGAGTTCTGTCTCTGGGGGGGAGGGTATAGCTAATGTAAATTGGGTTATCTAACTAACACGTGTGCATTGTTTATTTTAAATAGATTATAACCAGGAAGTCACCAGAAAGCAGTAGTAGTATCTAAAATAGCAATGTGAGTACATTCACTTTTTCTCACTATTTGTGAGTAGATTCACTTTTTCTCACTATTTGTGAGAACATTCACTTTTTGTAAACTGTTTTTACAACACCTCAATTGTTTTAAAGTATATTTAACAATGATTGAGTATTTGTGATTCTACAATTACTGTCGGTATGTTGGGGTTTTGTATACATTACTTGTTACTACACTGTGAGCAGTAGCATGACCACAAGTCAGGATTAACAGTACCGTGGGTGGTAATTGGGTAGATATAAACAAATGTAATTGTGGATGCCCTCAATACTGTAAATTATAAAAGTTTGTTTTAATTAAACTAGGATGCACTCGCCAGTATTTCTTGCTGATAAAAAATTTTAAAACGCGTTTCAGGTAACAAAATGTGAAAGCCAAATTGAAGCCAGCTGTTGAGCACTGAAGGCTTGGAAAAGTGACTATAAAAGTTACCTAAACAAGAAAGAAGTTTTATTTCAATAAATTAGGGTTTATCCCTATAAACATATTTGTAATGGAAACTTGGGTTTTTTTCCATGTATTTATTATTTATAAAAGCGTGGTGTTTTACTCTGATAAACTATTTCCTAACTACGGCCCTGATGTATTTTCCGCTGCCAAAATTAATAAACACCGATATCACACATCTGCACTCGCGGCCACCCGCTCCCGGGGTAGGGGTCGGGGGTTGAGACATCAAACATCACCAATCCTTTAATTACACAACAATTCAGGACTTCAAAGACACAAGCAAAATTATTAATGAATATTATTATGGGAATTTGTTAGGAAAATGCATATCGAAGTGGACTTCAAGAATGTACATAGTCAGATGTCATAGCCGTTCTCGTAAAAAATCAAGCTAATACATAAAACCTAAATGATAAATAAAGTGAGATCGAACCTTAAGAATAACGCTGGCGAACGGTCACTGGGGGTGTACATTTCCCTTATTCCCCCCCCCCCTCCACCTTCTTCGTTTATCCTTTTTCTGGATTCCGCGACGCATACCACCGCCTTGACATCTGCCTCCCCTGTTACACCCAATTCAATAACCAAAATTTATAAAAAAAACACACACACACACACACAGACACACATACACACAATCATCGGCATCATGGCCACCGGCGGTAACCGCCATCTTTGTTCGTCAGTTGTCTTGTAGCATACTTCATTTCAATTAGCCCTAAATCCGAATCCGTTTTGATTAGCCCTAAAGTTGATTCCGATTGGAACCAATTACATGTCATAAAACCTAGATCGATAACCATCTAACCTGTATTGTATCGCGTCGACCACAACGATGTACGTAACGATGGCGCCTCTCACTCGGCAGATTTGAAGCTGGTTGCCAGTGATTAAATAGCGAAACGTCACCGCATATCATTGCTCTAATTGGAACCTTAGGGGTTCGCCGGAAAACTGTTGGTCGGCTCCCCTTTTCACTCGGTCTCTCTCCACATAGTTGTGTGTGTTTTGAAAAGATGAGAACGCATACCAGAGAAAGTGGATAGACTGTCAGAATGTACAACAACTTAAACTAATAGAACAACACTATACAACACAATAAAGCTATAAAGCACATGGTACAACATGTATTGCATAGACTTGTTGAAAATTAGAGTACTATATAATGTTTAAATTATAAAATTTCATAGACCAATGGATCGATTCCATGTGACATCCATGACCCACTATCCAACTTTTTTTTGTTGTTTTTTTATACATTTACAAACTCCATGAATAAGCTTTTGATTTATGTAATATATTTTACTTTTCTTTCTTTAGAGTATTAGTACGAGTTTAAAATGATCTTTATAGTTTAGTTTGAATTTTGATAACCACCACCACTACTATTATTTTTCAAACCTACTTGAATAACAGTTTCTTTTAATTGATTCTATTTTATCTACATTTTGATGTAAATTTCGTTTAAAACGGAATTTCACAGGATAACGTACAAGTCATTAAGCATAGACTCACAAGTCATTAAACCTTTTTTTAGTTTTTATTTCCGTTTTAAGTGGGTTTGTTATTGTTTCGACTATGTTTTTTGCTACGATAACGTTTTACCTTTTGTTTTGAATTTGGTGAGTAAACATGCCGCAACGTGTGTGCGTGGTTCAATGTTTTACCGTCTATTTTTTTGTTTTATTTAACGGTCTCGCCGCAACACGTCAATCCTAAATTCTACTTATTTATCAGCTATAAGTAAAATGCATATTATGTAGATTTTTAAATTACATTATATAAACATGAGAATTCTATTGGCTAAAACACTGTTGTGTGTGTAGTTGTAAAAGTTGTATTATATATTCTTATTAGGGTTATAATGAGGAAGGAGTTATATACTAAACATATTTACATAGTACCCCCTATAACTCTATTTACATAATATCACCTATAAGACACTATAATTACATTGTGTCTAATATTCCCCCTCAAGCTAAGGTCCAGTAACAACCTATAGCTTGGATTGTAAAAATGTAAATTTATGAGAGAGTAGAGGCTTTGTAAAGATGTCTGCAACATGATTTTTGGTAGATACATACTGCACTTTTAGTTTTCCTTGTGCATCGGACAAAGTGAAAGTCAACTTCAACATGCTTTGTTTTGGTAAGGAAAATTGGATTTTTGGAGAGATATTTAGCACCAAGTTTATCACACCAGAAAGTTGGGGTAGAAGTTATGTTTGTCCCAAGTTTCTTCAATAAAGGTTATAACCATGTGAGTTCGGCCACTATGTCTGCTAAAGCCTTGTATTTTGATTTTGTGGGGTCCAAGAAACTGTTTTTTGTTTGTGTGCGATCCGGATATGAGTAACCCAAGTCAACTCTTTGGAGTTCAGTCACTATGTTTACTAAATCATGACGAATGAGTAACCCAAGTTAATTGTGCCTTTTAGATATCAAAGATTGTGTTTGGCAGTAGACTAGTGGTTCCCTGTCTGGGGCATGGATGTATTAGTAGACCTCGTTGACTGCAAAAGTGGTGTTTGGTCTAGATAGAGTGACATATTGAAGTGCCCTGACAAGTTGACGATATTTGGTTGCATCAGATAATGGTGGATTATCCCTAACAAATAATGGTTGTGAGATGCTCATTGGCGATGGCACCAGTTTATAATCAACGAATGCAATACGCTGTATAATGTCATAAATGTACTTCTTTTGGGATAGAAGGATATTATTTCCCTCACTAACCAGTTCAATCCCTATAAAATAATAAAGAGATAATGGTTGTGAGGTGCTCAATCTAGATAATTGTTTTGAATCAAGTTTTACTCTTAAATTGAAGTATTTTCTTAGTTTACCTAAAAGCTTAATTGCCCAATTCAGAAAGTTTATAACTAATATGTGTGTTTCTGATTGTTTTTAGCCCTATGATAACCCAAAGACACAATTTTTAGCTACAACGAACCATTATCGCTTTCAATTGAAATGACACGTTGCTTCATGAAACGATATTCAATTTGTAGGACCGAGAAGTGATCTAAACGAGTCTATCAGAAGAGTTCTTGAATCAAATCAAAGGCGGAATTCAGTGATTTAATCTTTAATCAGCTTGAAATATGCTAGATTCACTTTAAACTGTCTCTTGTATTAATATCACACACAAATACAGGCTGGAGACACTTCAGCAGCACTTCGCTACCGGAATCAGAATTGTTACAAATGAAAACACCAAGGCACATATTTATAGGCCCACCATTCCGCACGAAATCACTCACACAAAATGGCATTCCATTTCATGCGAAATGGACTCAACCATTTCGTACGAAATGAGCTTAACCATTCCGTGCGAAATGAACTTAACCATTTCGTGCGAAATAATGTATCTCACATATTTCACACTTTTCTCGTATTTCGTGCCCTGACCTTTCTATACTATTACAAGACTCGATATAAGACGAAGACGACAGACATATGCACCAACAGACTCCTCCTTGGATGTCGACGAGTCTTCAGTTCAAATCTTCAGAATGTCGAATCTTCAATCTTTATCAGTCTTCATGCTCTCCTCCAAAGTATTCTCCATTGTAAGTATCCTCAATCTCTATCTCTTTTTCTATCAGCTTCAGCAGCTTATATCAAGCGTTTTTCAGAATCAGAATCTGGCTCTAATGCTTTCACAGGTTCTGGATCGTCTCCTGGCTTTTCATAATAACAGGATCAAAAACCTGGTTTTTCCGTCTTCAGACTCCCCCTTTCAATCAGCTGGGATCGTAGTCTGGCATAGAACTATCATCAGTTTTGAATCGAAAACCTGGCACTAATCTTCAGAAATCAAAACCTAGCTTTTCCTCAGGATTGTTACCTGGCTATCCTGCACATTCTCTACCTCACAATAAATTTCTCAACACAAATTATTTTACAAATTTTAATCTCAGATGACCACTTGAAAAAATATCATTTTTCTTTTTCTTTTTCAACACAAATTCTCCCAAACCTGTTGTTCATCATGTTTAGCACCTGGAATTTTGAAAATCAGCTTTCCAACATCAGTTGTCGAAAAAAAGATGAAATAAAATCTTTTTGAATTTTCAAAATTTTATGCTAAAACACAATCTAATGAAAAACAGTAAAGAAATATTTACAGACACTATTTTTGCGAGTTTGTGTAAGAGGATCATATCAGTTTATGAGACCAATCACTAGCACCGTTGAGCTTCAAACACATTAAGTTCTAAACGATTCACCTAGATTGTCAGTATACTAATCCACTTAAATTTTTACACAAAGTTCAATTGTTTCAAGATACGAGATTAGTGTTTTAATGAGCTTGAACTTATTTGTGTGTCCCACCTCAGAATATACTCCCGTATCCAGACTCCTATATTCAGTCTTACAGGTGAATGCACACTAGTGATATCTGTAAGGGGTTAAATGCGAGACCATGAGAGCTCAGGCTATTGCTTCCGCAAAATCAGAGAGATGATGGTTCGTTTTTTGGCGGGTTCCCTTTAGAGAATCTTTTCTTCAACAATACATGATTAACATTTTTCAATGTTTCATCATTTTTTATGCTGAGGGTGGGCTTTAAGACTAAAGCAATGCAAAGTATTATACGAGGACTAGGCTATTGCTCCTGCAAAATCAGAAGTCCACGTATAATACCCCAGATATCACCACGCACAAAGACCTAGTATGTCAGAAATAGAAAATCATTCAAACAAGATTTCGGGGGTTACCCATATATCCTAGAGATGTTCCCCACGAGATAAGTAAGTATAGACTTTTAAGTTTATATCTCGAATACAATCTACTAAATGTGCAAAAACCTACTGGCATATCATCAGTGAGACCGTTTATCACATATTTAACATTCCATTTCTTTAGCATGCCGTGATAGTCCACTGATGTACTATCATTTCCTCTTTTTCACAACAAAACTCATTTTGAATTTTTCGATGTTTTTGGTTTTTATAGATTTTATCATGTTTTTAGATTTTTCAATTTTTTTTAAAATTTTTACTCCCCCTAAAATCAAAATATGTTTCAATTTTGATTTTACGGGAATTTTTTTTTGAAAGGAAATGCAGTAAATTGTACAAACAAAATGACAACTTGATGAGAATTGCTTCAAATCTCCATCCACTTGGCATGAACAATCATAACTTCCCCTTACAACAAACTATTTTCCCATTAATCTTTCAAAACACTTAAGTTTGTTTTAATCAAAATGGTTTTTCTGGAAAATAAGTTTTGTTGATTTTACAAACCACTTATAGGTTAGGGGTATCAATCATCACATTGTTCTTTCATCCACTTGTGCAAAAGTTAAATCAAGTACAACTTAATGTCCTTGATTAAACATTTTTCAAGAAAGATGCTGATTCCTGCTCCACGATTACCAACTTGGGAGCTCCGACAAGTCCGGATTTTTAGTCATGAAAGGTTCTATCCCAGACACCAACCTGGGAAAAACCATCTTCCTCTGGTTTCCTCATTTTCTTTTCATAAAATTCCTTTACCCCTTTGACTTTCCCATCAATCATTTTTCCAAAAATGTGTTTCACCTTGGGGTTAAAGGCTTTTTCAACATCAAATTCCTTCTTTTCAGAAAAAAATTGATTTGAAATTTTAACTTTTCCAACTTTTTGTTTAAAATTATCACCCCGCAATGGTGGAAAATTTTCATCATCCATAGGCGGTACCGATTTTTCACCTTTTATCTCAACTTGTGACTCCTCTGACTTTGTGGAATCAGATTCATCGCCAAAAAGTAGCTCCTCTGATTTTGACGAATCAGAATCACTGCTAGAAGTCTTAACAACCCACTTATAGTTGTTCACATTCACTTTTCTTTTCAAAACATTCTTTAAACATTCACCAACCTCAAATTTTGAGTTTTTGAACAATTTAAATTGCTCGGTTGGTGGTTCATTAACAACCACTTTCTTTTTGAGTTTAGACACTCCCTGTTTTGATTGGTTTGCTTGTGAGAAATTCACTACAATATGCCCAATCCTTCCACAGTTATAATAGGTTCTCGTCTCTTTCTTTTGAGTAACAACCTTCTTCATTTCCTCTTGCTTCTTCGCAAGGAATTGTTTGTTCGATTGTTTTCTGAACAAACTTTCTTTCTCCTCTTCAGATGATGTTCCTGAAACAAAAACAGTTTTTGATTTATAAGTTTTCTCATTTTTATGATTTTCTGGTGGAATAAAACCCAATCTCTTCTTTTTGAAATTACCGTTATGGTTTGGTTTCTTTCGATAACCAGAACCGTAACCCTTTTTCTTGTTTAACCTTTGTTGATCTCTTGAGGTGTATTTTTTAGGTTTTGCAGTAAGATTTACATATTTTATTTAAGAAATATTAATTTCTGTTAGTTTGAAAACCTTTTTGATCATTTTAGTTTTAACACCTCTTATTGGAAATTCTTCATCAGAAAATAATTTGTCAGAATCATTCAAAGTATAAGCCACTTTGAATGTTTCTTCATTCAAATTATCTTTTGATAACAGAAATTCTTTATTATAAACCCGTTTGCCCTTTTTGACTGTTGGACTTAACATGTTGGAATTTGACTCTGAGTTTGACTCCGACTTTGACTACTCGGTTTCATCTTTATCCAACACCTGATCGACCACTTTCTTTATTAACTCAGACTCATGATCATTGTCAGACGATGTGAATGTGACATCAATGTTGTCTGGCAAGTTATCTGAAGATTCAGATTCCCACTTTAAATTGGTTGCCTTTTTTACTCTCTCCGAATTAGGATTTCGTGGAGAATATCCATTTTCAAGCGGAGGCGGACACTTTGAATACACGGTACTATGTTTCTTACCAGTATCCTTTTCTTCAGTATCTTCTTTCTCAAACACTTTCATGCCTTCAACTGTTGAATAGATCCTGTCAATCACATAAGAAGAACATGAGTAACTATTCAATAACTTTTTTACTTTTTCAGTTTCTATTCTTTGGGTTTCCAATTTTTGTTCAAGAGCAGCATATTTCTCAATGTAATCATTGATGACTGACTGCTTTGACATGTATGCTCCTTGAAGTGTTTTCATCGCTGTAGCTTGTTCACTACTTGATTCGTTGTATTGATTCATAGCTTTGTTCAGAACATCATACGACTCTTTCAATCTGTTCATGTTGTGAATCAACTCGTTGTTGTGCTTTTTCAGAGTCTCACAGTTTTCACAATTCTTAGACATATTTTCTGCATCAGCTTCCTTCTTAATCTCGAAAGCTGGAATTTCTTTGACCTGCTTTTTTATCACTCGAACCTCTTCATCGTCACTGTCAACTTGTTTTTTAACCTTCTTCTTGTTCATTTGCTCATTCTCACGTTCAATTTTTTCAGCTCTCAAACTTTCTAAGTGCTCTTGCATTATTCTTGCATGATACGCAGTATCATCATCATCACTATCAACTTGTTTTTTGACTTTTGCTGCTTTCTTATTCTTCTTTTTTGTTTTTCCTGCAAAATATGAATCATCATCAGTTGAATCATCAAAAATTTGAGCAGCACATGCTTTATGTTCTGAAATTCTGTTAGGATCATAATCATCCCAACTGAAGCCTTTTGGAAGCCGTTCATCATCTTGATCAACCAGACATGCTTTGCTATCAGCTGAAATATATTTGTCCCAGCTGAATCCGTTTGGCGATCTTTCATCATCTTGATTAACGAGATAGGCTTTCTTTGAATCTTCAATCTCCTTCCTAGCATGTGAAGTTTGTGGCGATTGCTGTTGATATGGCTGTTGAGCTACTTGATGGTAAATCTCTTTTCGATAATAATCATTGTTTTCGAAAGGATTTTTAGCTCCACTTGCTTCACGATTTGTGCACTCTCGCTTAAAATGCCCTTTTTCCATGCCACGAAAACAAGTAACTTTAGATTTATCAAAACCTAACGTAGAAACATTAGCATCACGGAAATCATCTCTTCCAGTGATCTGTTTAAACTTCTCAGCTCTTCTTAGCACACTAGCCAAACAATACTTTATAAATTCCATCTCCTCAGCATCGATCTGATCGTAATCCTCTTTTGTCAGCATTGGATTTCCGATCCTTCCTGCAACTAAACTCTCATAAGACTCTAACACAGTCACCAACAAAGACATATGACCTTTTGCAACCTCCTCCGATAAATTTTGACCATTCTCAAGATTTAACGCAATGTTGCATTGTAGAACTTTGCCATTCTTGGTTGCTAAGAAATTTGGATCGAATGATGGAAATGAAGAAAATTCATTACTGTTGTTTGATCCAAGAGAAGTTTTTTCAGAAAAACTTTTCGTACTGAATGCAGTTTCGATCTTTGGTGCAATATTGGTCTTATCACTCAAGCCTCCTTTATAATACAGACCAATGTCAGAGTTCACCAGTAAAGTCTTTCATTCTCGCCATCTTTCGTTGCTCCATCTCTTGAGCTTCAAGCTGTTCAATAAATGTGCTCAACGTTAGCTTATCAAAATCATGTTTATTTTTTAACATCATAAGATACGTGTCCCAAACATCTTGTGGCAACGCATCAGCCAATTTTTCAATCCATTCTTCATTTTCTTTCTCAATGCTCAATCTCTTCATGTTAACCACCAAATTGCAATATCTTTCTATAATTTGCTTGGTGTTTTCAGTCTTTAATCCACGAAATAGATCAAATTCTTTCTTCAAAAGCGATTTTTTGTTCTTGATCATGTGTTCTCTTCCAACAAACTTTGATTTTAGTGCTTTCCATATTGAATATGAATTTCCGTTGTGTTGTAATAAAATCAAAATTTCTTCTTTAATAGCTTGCTGCAAGAGATTAACCATCATTTTTTCACTTTTGTATTTCTTTTTCTCATCAACACTTAGTTCTTGAATAGGAACATGCTTTCTGTCATCCTTAACCGGTCTAACATATCGATCTTCAATACATTCCCATGCATCTAAGTAATTTGCTTGAACCCAATTTTCAAAGCGCTCTTTCATCCACTATACTCCTCATTACTCATGAGCTTAGGTGGTTTTTGCATAGTGCCCGTTTCATTTTCTAACATTGCATTCTGAGTCATAGTGATCGGGGTAGCAAACGCATTGTAGAACTCATTGTCCATGATTTGGTTTCAAAAATTTCACAAATTCAACACTTTCAAACGAAATGGAGAAGCTGGAACACTTTCAAGTGAACTGAACTGTCTTTCACACGAAATGAACCTTTCAAACGAAATGGAATCTCACACGAAATGGAGTCTTTCAAACGAAATGAACACCTTTCAAGCGAAATGGTCACTTGGTGCGAAATGGAATGCTGTCTCGTGCGAAATGAAGGAAACTGGCTATTCCGTGCGAAATGGACAAGAACAGAGTTATTCCGTGCGAAATGAAAAGTTCATTTCGTGCGAAATGCTGCTGATGTCATCCTATCGGCCATGTTTTTGACAAATTGAACAGATTTTAGGTTGATTTTAGGTCTAATTCTTTCAAGGATTAGTTAAAACAGTGTTTCACACGTTATATGTGAAAATCAATCCATTTTAACCGTAAAATTTTGTTGAATTTTGAAAAATGTATAAAAGAAGGTGTAGAAAACAGAATTTTCAGCTAAAATGGTAAGAACTCCTCCTCCTTGTAGGACCGAGAATCGATCTAAACGAGTCTATCAGAAGAGTTCTTGAATCAAATCAAAGGCGGAATTCAGTGATTTGATCTTTAATCAGCTTGAAATATGCTAGATTCACTTTAAACTGTCTCTTGTATTAATATCACACACAAATACATGCTGGAGACACTTCGGCAGCACTTCGCTACCGGAATCAGAATTGTTACAAATGAAAACACCAAGGCACATATTTATTGGCCCACCATTCCGCACGAAATCACTCACATGAAATGGCATTCCATTTCGTGCGAAATGGACTCAACCATTTCGTGCGAAATGATGTATCTCACATATTTCACACTTTTCTCGTATTTCGTGCCCTGATCTTTCTATACTATTACAAGACTCGATATAAGACGAAGTCGACAGACATATGCACCAACACAATTAGTGTTTAAAAGAATAAGTTAGTGTTCAAAAGAGTAAGCTAGTGTTCAAAAGAATAAGTTTTCAAAATCGTTGCTTAGGGATTTGTCCCCTTGACCCCTCGTTCGCCGATGCCGAAAATCAAGTAAGTCTTAAACAGGTGTGTACTCCACACCTCCTAACCCGTAATGAAGCTTATTCATATTTCTCATTGATCGTACGTATATCATAATTACCTAAATTGACATAATAACACTAAAGTTAACAAACATTCAATAGAATACTTAATTTCATCACCACATTATGTTATATGGTGCATTATACATTTTTTTAATTATTTAATTACATAGTTTGTTATGAATTGAACTATTTGATATATAAGCACACATGTATTCTTCATTTTACCGGAGTAGTCTATATTTTTTTGATTACTTTATATCAAACGTTACCTTATTTTATTTTCGGATACAACCATGACAAGCAATTGTATTTATATGTCATACTTTTATAGTTATTTCAAAGAAAAAAAATTACTTATGTTATATGCGATCCAAATTCGCGTATAACCTTTTGTTTGTGTATCATACTTAAATCTCGTAAATGCAAACACAATACAATGTTTTACGAAACAAAAACTCGTGTATTACCCTTTTACTTGCTTAGACAATACAATGTTTTACGAAATAAAAACTCGTGATTACCCTTTTACTTGCTTAGTATTATAAACCATATTGGTAGTTAACTCATAAACATTCATTATCTATAAGATGGTGACTTATGTATCGTCCCTTGTAATCGTGTTTGACTATTTGTAATGACAAAGACCTTTAATTTCAATATAAAGACATGAAGCATATATGGTTATATAAATCTTGTCACTTAAATATAGATAGATTAAAAACAAATACATAATGATATAGTAATGCGTAAGATGAACGTTAGAGGAACCAATGAACGAGTATCAGATGTGAAAGAAACTAAAGTAATGTCACATGTCTTTCGGATGACAACGGCAATGTTGCTTGTGGTTAGTTTGTAGTAGTATTTGAATCAACTATACATACAAGTGATGATAGGTGCTGACGATTTGACGTTAGCGATACAAGACAAGAACAACTTTGATTTTTGAACATCCATAGCATGAATACTCAATAACAACAAAAAATATGTTCAGTTACCTGTCAGATAAAAAAACACATGTTGTTCAAAAACACCGAAAACCTCAATACAAAGAACCATAAACATTTCCACATAAAAACTCAATTTATATTTTTAATACTACAACAACAACCATACACTGTAAATCCTACAAAAAGCAAATCTATTGGATAAAGAGGTTGCAAATTACCCAACCATTTAATTTAGTTACGTATTTCCACTTCTCAAATGAAATTACCCAATTACCCTTTTCTAATTCCTATTAAAATAAAGGACTATTCCATTCTCCTGGTTCTTTACCATCACAAAACCCTACTCACATCCCTGGTTCTCCTTCACCCACACATACTTTCTAAATCAAATCCTCCTTCTTCTGATTATAATGTTCAACTAATACTAAGTGAAAAAAAATCAAAATACATATTAGCACACCATCTATATGTTACTGACCTTTATTTATTTTTCATACCATTTTGTTGCAATAAACAACAAATGACGTGCAGAAAAATATCGACGATCAAACCACATGTTTTTTTTTGTTGTGTATGTAAATATCAATTACCAAAATCAGATTTTCACTAACAAAACAACTGCAACAGGTGGGTTTGAATGCTTATATGGTTTGCACTTTTTAAGAAATTCGTAGGGAGTTCAGCACCATAAATTTGATTTTGAAGATGACGGAAATGGAAAAGACCTGCCACGAATTGCGTGCATTATTTGTTAGTTTCAATTAAAATGCAATGATGATTACAATTAAAATACAATGGTTCTGGTGAACGATCTTAAAGAAATTAAAGGTAAACATTAGGGTTTAGGAAGGGAAATATGTAAATGATTTGGTAGAGTAGCAAGTAGAGGAATCAGAGAAATACATAGTTGATAATAGAAAGGAGAAATTGTAAATAGTAACTTAGGGGGTGTTTGGCTAAGCTTTTCAACACCTCCTTACAACTTATTGACTTTTACAAAAAGCTAATAAGGAGAAAAAGTGTTTGGCTAACTCATAAGCACTTTTTAAAATGACTTTTTGTATAGAGAGGAAAAGTTAGTTTTAAAAAGTTAGTAATGAGTGACTTTTTGAAGCTGCTTTTGGCTTATTGGTTTTTCCCACCCTTTTTAGTCATTTTACATGAATAAGCTAAGCCTTGGGTTTTCCCATCCCATAAGCTAATCCAAACACTTTTTTTAAAACTCATTTTCAAAAAGTCACAAGTCAATAAGTCCTTTTAACAAAAAGTCATTTTTATGTTAAATAAGCTTAGCCAAACAAGCCCTTAATAAGTTCATTAAGGGTAAAATAGTAATTCAACAAAAAGTAATTCAAATGAAAAGGATAAATATTTAATATATATGGTTTAAAACGAAGAAATATGTAATATATAGGGCTGTAAATGAACCGAATGATCACAAACAAGGTCTTGTTTGTGTTCGTTAAGGATATTATGTGTTCAAAGACGGTTCATGAACACTTATTGATCGAGATTTTTTGTTCGTGTTCGTTTATTAAGGAAAGAACGTGTTCACTAACGGTTCACAAACACAAATAAAATCGGCCAAGACGGTGGTGGTTAGAGGTGGATGGTGAGTGGGAGCAGTGCTCTAAACCTTGAAGCCCTAATCGTTGAACGTTGGTTGATAACATTTTTCGATGTGAATAATGAGAAGGAAAATTAAACGATGCATGTCACGGCCCCCGACCCGGTTTGACCCGTTTCAGGAGCCGCGGGACAGAAAATCCCGTGGTATTAATTTAACAGCGGAAGTTTTCTTCAGGATCTTTTTAAAACTGCAATTTCCCAATTTATTTTATTTCACAACTCGGGATATAACCCCGGTAATTTACATTCATATGATTTCACGGAGAAATCTTTATTTTACAAAACATGTTTCTTTATTTTATATTGAGCCACTTTCTTTAAGCTGATAGTGCTTCACGACACTTTTCCTGGATCACAACAGATCACCTGAAACATGTTTGAAAAAGGTTTTGTCAGCGGAAAATACTGGTGAATCATTCTTTTTAATAAAACAACCCGTTTGTTATAATTTACAGTATTAAGAGAGATTACAATGTTTCAGATATCAACCAACTACCCACAGTATTTGTCACTCAATCACACATTGGCTATCTCGTTGTCCAATGGTGTCTGTGACTATGGTCATATCACCCCTTGGCTAACCCATTATCCAATGGTGACGATTATCAAGTATTGTATACAAACCCCACATACCGGCTGTAATTTGGTGACTACATAAACTTAATCACTGTAATTATAACTTTGAAAATATTTAAGAATTTATAAAGCATTTTGATAAAAAGAGAATGACTCACATTGCAGATTTAATTTGAGCAGAGCCTAGCCTACTGATTAGCCTTTTAACCTAAATTTAATAACATGCACACAACTCGGTTAGTAACTTAATACAGCATTTACGATAACTCACGAGATTAAACCCTCACATCGAATGACAAAGTGCGATACTTAAACATCCATCGAATTAACAACGAATGACAAAGCATAAACCCTAATGTGGGCAGCACTTAAACATCCATTGGATAGTTTAATCGATCGGACATTGAATCGTATCAGCGATCGAGTTATTACCCCGTATTGCGGCAGCAATTAGTGATCCGTTTGTGTTTTAAAAGTAATTCTACGATATCTCAGTGTAGAATTGGAATTTCTACGTCGTTTCAGTGCCAGAAATCAAGTCCCAATGTCTACTATTTATAGGTAAATTTTGACCCCCCTCGCGTGATGCGAGGGGTACCCCCTGGGGCTTCGCGTGACGCGAAGGGTCACCTATTTCCATAGGGTAGACACGTCCCTAACTAGGCTTGCTGAGTTGACGAAATCTTAAAATTCATTTTTGACAGATAGTTATGTGGATAATCGTAACTAAGGTTTACCCCCCCTGAGTTTTAGGGGCCCTGATCCTGATTCTGATTATTCTGAAAATTTTAGGGTTTGTGCAGAATCACTTGGGTGTCTCAATTAGGGTTTCCTATTGGACAATTAGTTTTAATAAATAGGACTTTTGATGAGAGTTGTTACATTCTCCCCACCTTAATAAAAATCTCGTCCTCGAGATTTACTGGAATAAATGAGGATACTTTCGCTTCATCTCTGATTCCAGCTCCCAAGTGTACTCAGCTCCTCTCTTTGAATCCCACTTGACTTTGACAAGTACTAGTCGTTTGTGCTTGAGAAACTTCACTTTTCTGTCTTCTATCTGAAGAGGTTTCTCAATAAATTTTAATTTTTCGTTTACCTCTATATCTTGGAGAGGTACTACCAAAGATTTGTCTGTTAGGCATTTCTTGAGGTTGGATACATGAAATACATCATGTACTCCGGCTAACTCTTCTGGTAGTTGTAAATGATAAGCAACTGGTCCTATACGTTGGATCACTGGAAACGGTCCTACGTACCTTGGACTTAGTTTTCCTTTCTTACCGAATCGAACAACTCCTTTCCAAGGAGAAACTTTCAACAGTACTCTGTCTCCAACTTGGAATTCTAACGGTTTAAATCGATTATCGGCATAACTCCTTTGACGATCTCGAGATATCTTCAGTCTTTCTTTGATTTGTGTAATCTTGCCGGTCGTCTCTTGCACTATTTCAGGACCTGACAATTGACTTTCTCCTATTTCTGCCCAACAAACTGGGGTTCTGCATTTTCTTCCATACAATGCTTCGAATGGGGCAGTTTCAATACTTGAATGATAACTATTGTTATAGGAGAATTCAATTAAAGGTAAGTGATCGTCCCAATTTCCACCAAAATCTATTACACATGCTCGGAGCATGTCTTCTAGAGTTTGGATCGTCCTTTCACTTTGCCCATCTGTTTGAGGATGATATGCAGTGCTTAGGTTTAGTCGAGTTCCCATAGCTTCTTGGAAACTTTTCCAGAAGTGGGAAGTGAAACGACTATCCCTATCTGATACAATGGAGAGTGGAACTCCATGTAAGGATACAACTTCATCTACATACAACTTTGCCAATCTTTCCATGCTAAAGGTTTCTTTCATTGGTAGAAAGTGAGCAGATTTGGTTAATCGATCCACAATTACCCAAATCGCATCATTACCTTTTCTGGTTTTGGGTAACTTAGTAACAAAATCCATTGTTATGAGTTCCCATTTCCATACATGCATTTCCAATTGTTGTAGTAGACCTGAAGGTTTGGTGTTCTGCCTTAACTTGTGAACAAGTAAGACACTTAGAAACATATCTAGCTATATCCTTCTTCATGCCTATCCACCAGAAATTCTTTCTTAAATCTTGATACATTTTATTGTTTCCTGGGTGCATGGTATACCTAGATTTATGAGCTTCTTCTAAAATCTTATTTCTTAATTCTCCCTACTTAGGTACCCAAATTCTGGTTTTGTGGAATCTCCAAATTCCATCAGCTCCTTGCTCTAATTCTTTTATTCGTCCCTTCATTCCTTCAGCATCATCCTTGATTGCTGTTTCTTGAATATTCTTTAATTGTTCCATTAAATCTAACTGTAGATTTAACCTAAGAGCACGAACTCGTCGTTGTTTCTCATGGTACTTACGACTTAAGGCATCTGCAACTACATTTGCCTTTCCTTCGTGATACTGAATATCACAGTCGTAATCACTTAGGATTTCCATCCATCTTCTTTGTCTCATGTCTAACTCTTTTTGCCCAAATATATATCTTAAACTTTTATGATCTGTATAGATAGTAAACTTACTTCTGTACAGATAATGTCTCCAAATTTTCAGGGCAAAAATTACGGCTCCTAACTCTAAGTCATGAGTCGTATAGTTTCCTTCGTGCTTTTTCAATTGTCTTGAAGCATACGCAATTACCTTCTTGCGTTGCATCAGCACACATCCAAATCCTAGTTTTGAAGCATCACAATATACTTCAAAATCTTCAGTTCCTTCTGGTAAGGCTAAAATTGGAGCATTGGTTAATTTCTGTTTCAAGATTCTAAAGGCTTCTTCTTGTTTAGGTCCCCATTCAAACTTAACTGTTTTACAGGTTAACTTAGTTAATGGTACAACTATTTTTGAAAAATCCTTAATAAACCGTCTATAATATCCAGCTAAACCTATAAAACTTCTAATTTCCATTGCTGATTGCGGAACCTTCCATTTGGTAATTGCCTCTATCTTAGCAGGATCTACATGAATACCTTCGTGATTCACCATATGACCTAGAAATTGCACTTCTTGTAACCAAAATTCACACTTTGAGAATTTGGCGTACAACTTTGATAGGTCCGTAACTATCCGGTTTCAGTCTCGGTTCGATGAAAAATATGGAGACGGGTGATTCGAGCCAAGAACAAACAATGAAAAACAAGAAAGATAGAAACTTTAAGGATTGTAAAAGGATAATTTCATTGATAGCGATAAAAGAGATACAAAGATAATCATCCACCCCAGATGAGCTCCCCCGGGGTGGTGGCTCACAAATTGCACACCCTCCAAGTGAAGTGTAGTACTCTATATATAGCCCCTGAGCCTTGTCCTCCAAGCAAGCCGCCTCTTGCTTGGAAAACCTACTAAACCCCCTAAAATATCCGACTATTACATATTAAAAGCGCCACATAATATAAACAATAAAATCACTAAATAACGTCGCCATAATTTATAACATCATTCTCTAATTTGACCCAACAATATTCCCCCGAGAATGATGCTATCAATTCTTCAAATGATCTTCAAAAATAAATCTGACGTTGTCTTCAATTCTTCACAAATCGGCTAAATATCCAAAATCTTCATTGTCGTTTTTCCCCGCAAATGTAGACCCTCCTATATCTTGTCAATCAAAGCCCCGTATCTTATTAAAGATAATACTGTAATAGGTATATGATAGGGTTCGAACTCTAATGATAAAAATTAAATAATTAGCTTCCTTGTGATAATCTTCAATTTTGTCAGATTGCATTCAGCTCCGGATCCACCGCTAAAGTCGCCAAATTCCTTTCCAACTATCATTGGCCCATAAAATTAATCGTGTACTCCGGCCCAATAGTTGTCTGATAATTCATGACCCTGCCCACTCAACTTGAAAAAGTCTACTGAAATTTAAAAGTGCTTGGCCCAAATAAAATGCTTTAACACCCGGCCCAAAAACAATGTATAATAATGGCCAAAACTGATCAATACTCTAGGCCCACTAATAAAATTTTATGACCCGTGCCATATTCAAACAATCTCACGAGGCCCATACTGAACTACCTATGAGTCCATCTGGCAAGAATTCCAAAAAATGGGAGTCTTTGTCTTGGGCCTAAAATAAAAAACCAACGGTCCATGTGATGAAATGCAAATCACAACCCTTTTGCATCCAAAAATAATCAACCTCAGGTGGGGCCCCATGAAATAATTTGAAAGATCATTTGCCAATCATGCTAAATCGATACATCAAAATGAGACATAACATCCGTCATTCACAATTCACACCATCATGGTGGGCCCAAGTAAATTATTCCAACAAGCATGCACATACCTGGATTCCATACGTAGCCCAAAAAGTCGATGGGGCCCAACAATTATCCAGCCCATGCACATTCCAAACCTTGCAAAACCCTAGCCGCAAAGATTGATTTCCTGCCGACTTCACCGGAAATCACCACTAACCGCTCTTTGCTACTGCCCGACACATAATCACAGCCGTCGTCAGCCACTTTCTTCCACCACTACAAGCCGCCATGAGACAATCTCCGGCCACCAAACTCGAAAGGCCAAACTCGACGACCACCTTCATCTATCACTATACACCTTGCTCATGAACTTGAATCTGATGAACACCATCTTCATACACTATCTAACACTTCGTCATCCACCTTCTTCCACTACCCCAGCCACCGTAAACCACCCTATTGCTACCATGTTCACCGGAGACATCATAATCCAGCCGATACCCACCGTTAACTGACCGTAAATGCGAAACAATAACGATTATGAAAGAGAAACCGGTAAGAATCCGACCACCGGAACCAAGAACAACCATCGGAACGGACAAATATCCTCCATTCTGCCGACCAATGTCACCGCTGAACTTCCCTTCGATCTGAAATCACCGACACTCCTGACAACCGCTATTCTCCACCGCAAACCATCTCCGACCACCATTGACCACCATGCGCTCCCACCAATAACCACCATATTATCATCAAAACAAATGATAGTTGTCCATTTAACCTAATCCCATCAACACTCGTACAGACTTGCAACACTACGATTCCATCTCTCTTTTCATTGTATTTCATGAACCTTCAATCCAATATGAAACTTCAAAACAAAATGAGATGGTGGCCACCAAAATAATATCTTTTAACAGTAGCCACATGAATAAGATGAAGAAAATCGTTGGTTCAACAACGTCTCTAAGAATAAATACGCCAGATCTGAAAACTGCATCAACACACAGATCTGAGTCTGATTTACGTCTCCGGCGGTTTTCCGGTGAAGATCTGACTGAATCGAAAGCTGAAACGAGCCACCGAGGCTCTGATACCAAATGATAAGTCCCGTAACGATCCGATTTCAGTCTCGGTTCGGTGAAAATAGTGGAGACGGGTGATTCGAGCCAAGAACAAACAATGAAAAACAAGAAAGATAGAAACTTTAAGGATTGTAAAAAGGATAATTTCATTGATAGCGATAAAAGAGATACAAAGATAATCATCCACCCCGGATGAGCTCCCCCGGGGTGGTGGCTCACAAATTGCACACCCTCCAAGTGAAGTGTAGTACTCTATATATAGCCCCTGAGCCTTGTCCTCCAAGCAAGCCGCCTCTTGCTTGGAAAACCTACTAAACCCCCTAAAATATCCGACTATTACATATTAAAAGCTCCACATAATATAAACAATAAAATCACTAAATAACGTCGCCATAATTTATAACATCATTCTCTAATTTGACCCAACAAACTTTTCTTTTCTTAACAAAGTTAAGAGTGAATGCAAGTGCTGTCAATGTTCATCCTGACTTTTGGAATAAATAAGTATATCGTCAATGAAGACAATTACAAATTTATCCAAATATGGTTTACAAATCCTATTCATCATGTCCATGAATGCTGCAGGTGCATTCGTTAATCCGAAGGGCATGACTGTAAACTCGTAATGACCATACCTAGTTCTGAAAGCAGTCTTAGGTATGTCTTCTTCTTGTACCTTCAATTGATGATATCCGGAGCATAAGTCAATCTTAGAAAAGTATCTAGCTCCTTGAAGTTGATAAAAAAGATCATCAATCCTAGGTAATTGGTATCGATTCTTAATTGTAACCTTGTTCAATTCTCTATAATCAATACACATTCTCATTGAACCATCCTTTTTCTTAACAAACAACACTGGCGCTCCCCAAGGGGATGAGCTAGGTTGTATGAATCCTTTGCTTAGTAATTCATCTAATTGCTTTTTCAGTTCTAACATTTCGGTAGGAGCTAACCGATAAGGTGCCTTGGCTATCGGTATAGTTCCTGGAATTAGATGAATTCTAAATTCTACCTCCCTATCTGTTGGTAATGCTGGTAATTCTTCTGGGAATATATCTGAGTATTCTGAGACTACAGGAATCTCCTTAAGTTCTTTACCCTTAGTACTAATGATTACTGAAATCATATATACTATTCCTTGCTTTCGTTCATAACTAGCAACTTTCATTACTGATATGAACTTCATGGGCTTACGTGGTTTATCTCCTGTAATCATAATGACTTCTCCGGTGGGTGCTTGAATTTCTATAGAGTTCTTATCACAGAGAATTCGAGCATGGTTGGCTACTAACCAATCCATTCCTAACACAACATCAAATTCGGCTAATTTCATAGGTAATAGGTTTGCAAAGAATTTATGACCTGAGAGTCTTATATTTTCCTTTTGCAAAACTTTATCTATGCTAACAGAATTTTCGTCTGCCGTTTCGACTGTAAAAATCTGCCTAAGTTTGGTTAAAGGTAAATTAATAGCTTGGCAGAATGAAGTATTGATAAAACTTTGGTTTGCACCAGAGTCAAATAATACTTTTGCATACACGTTGTGAACTAGAAACGTACCAGCTATCACATCTAGAATGAGTTCGTCTTCCTGAGTAGTTAACTGAAAAGCTCGAACATTCTTCTTAGTAGCTCCATCGGCTGTCTTGGCTTTGTTGTCTGCTGGTTTAACTAGTTTCGGGCAATCTGGCCTGAAATGCCCAGTTTCTCCACAATTGTAACAAATTGTGGATCTCTTCCTGCAGTTTTCTTCACGATGTCCTACAACTTTACAAAAGTTACAGGTTACATTGCATCTTCCAAAATGTTTCCTTCTGCAATTCCTGCAGAAAGGCGGAATTGAGGATTGTCCCGTTCCTCTTTTCCTGAAACTGCTATTATTACTCGTACGAAATCCTTGGGTGATTTTCTGAGCAAGTTCCTTTTTCCTGTTTTCATCTCTTGTGTGTACTAGTTCATCAGTTAGGGTGTTAGCTAATTCCACAGCATCGTCAATAGTACGAGGTCTCGCAGCTTTAACGATGTTACGGATTTCACTAATCAGTCCCCAAATATAGCGAGAAATGAGTACCGGTTCTGGCGAAGCCAGCGTTTGTACCACTCTAGCATATTCAAAGAATGTCGAAGTATAACCGCGACAATCTACACCCGTCATACGATGGTTTAGGAACTTATTTGCCATTTGATCTTTTTCATATTCGGGACAAAATTTTCTTTCTACAAGATTCTTAAATTCTTCCCAGTTCATAGCATACGCCATCATTCTTCCTTTTGATTGCAGCACCGTGTTCCACCATTCTAGCGCCCCTTCTTTAAAAAGGTTTGACGCGTACATTACCTGATCTTCCTTGGCACATTTACTTATTGTAATCACTGCCTCGGTCTTTTCTAACCAACGCAATGCTGCAGTCGCTCCTTCATTGCCTGCGAACTCAGATGGTTTACAAGCAAGAAATTCTTTGTAAGTGCAACCAGGTGTTGCAGCTTTCATTTTCTTAGGGAGCGGAGCCTGCCGTGGATTATTATCGTGATTAGTATGATTACCACCTCCATTTACGTTATTGCTGAAGTTATCTTCTGAAATACGTTTGCTAGGAATGATTTGTTGAGGTTCGATTGGATTTCTAACAGCAGCAACTATTGCTGGAATAGCGTTGGCTATCCCTTGAGCAACGATATTTTCTATATCTTGCCTATTTAGAAATTGATCCTCCTGGTGTTGCTCAGATTGATTAACCTCATTAACTGGTTCATTATTAGCATTTTCCATCTGATAATATATATATAATTTATCAGTATTGATTAAATATCAATTATACATAAACAATCATATAAATTTCACAATACACATACAACCAAAATTTATCGATTTCTCGATTTCCATTTATATTTAATAGTATGCATCAATACACACCATTATCTTATAAAGTTTTATTTTAAGTTATTTCGCATGATTATATTATTATTGCTAATTTACAACCACAGTCTCATAACCCCCTTATCCCTCATCAGCTAATATTTTAATAACGGCGCTCCCTCTCATCATACTTCCAGGAGATCTGTTCTCCTACTTCCCTGATCTTATTTCCCGCATCCATTAACTCCTCGCCAAAGTGGCGGAGTTCAGCTAAATTCTCATTGCTCATAGGTGGATTAGGTATAGGTTCTGGGTCAAATTGAGGAAGAAAGGAATAAGGACTGTTGAGCAAGTTTTGGAATTGCCAATCATTCGTCCACCATTCATCCATTCCCAGAGGTTGGGTGTGGATTATAGGTTCTGGGATTGCTGGTTCTAAGTTTATAGGGAGTTGAGCTTCAATAGGATGAGTAAAAACATTTTCATTGACAGGCTGAATAGTATCACAACTTGCCAATATAAAATCGAGCTCTTCTTGCAATGTCATTTCCTGGGTTTGTTTAGAGCTTTCCCTAATTTATATCTGAGTTTGTTTAGAACCTCCTCCAATCTCCATTTCTATTTGCTTAGAATATTCATCAAACTGTATTCCCATCTGCCTAGACTCTTCCCTGACTTCAATCCCCTTCCCTTTGTCTAATGGATTTTCTATTTTGGGAATCTTTCTAGGGACGGGTTTCCTCCTACACACACACCTCCATCCTACAAATCTCCTCCTTTTCTTGGGCTTGGGTTTCTCCGGAAGTGGAGCATTGAATTCAATAGGTTCTTCTATGTCAGGTATATACCTATTGAAATCTCTGGAAACCTCTATTTTTACCGGATAGAGATTTAAATTCTGAAGGGCGTAAGATAAGTCACTCATGCTGTTATGCAAAATACACACAATTACTAATTTAAAAATTATAACAAAATTTCATAGAAAACCTTTAAATATTATTTCAGACTGGGTAACTACAAAACAAATAAAAATTAAAACACACAAGGTTTAATTTTATTTATTTACTGAATAAGGTTTCTGGACTGTAGGCGATAAAGGTGTTAAGACTTGGGTCAAATTATTTAAAGATTTGCATTAACTGCTACAGTAGCTAGCATATAAAGATCTGCCCATTTCTCATCTAACTTGTCCTCCCAAGGTGTTTTACTGGTTAATTCCTGGGTTTCCTGTTTAATCATCTTTTCTCGGAATTTCTTTATTTTCTCCTGACTTTTCTTTTAAAATTAAACTTCTTTTATTAGGAGAAAGTGGTTCCTCATATTGTGCCTTTTGCACAAATATTCTTTCTTCAGGAATTACAGAGTGATTTGAGGATTTGATTTGGGATGAACTTCCCTTCTCGTTGGATGACCTATCTAATTTAAGATAGATATTTGACAGCTTTTGTTTACCCATACTGTACACAATTATTCAAATAAGAAAACAAATAATCACAGAATGACAAGTAGAAAAATTAAGTATTTTCTAAATACTTAATAGGCTTAAATTAGTGGCTCTGATACCACCTTTTTCTGTCATGGCCCCCGACCCGGTTTGACCCGTTTCAGGAGCCGCGGGACAGAAAATCCCGTGGTATTAATTTAACAGCGGAAGTTTTCTTCAGGATCTTTTTAAAACTGCAATTTCCCGATTTATTTTATTTCACAACTCGGGATATAACCCCGGTAATTTACATTCATATAATTTCACGGAGAAATCTTTATTTTACAAAACATGTTTCTTTATTTTATATTGAGCCACTTTCTTTAAGTTGATAGTGCTTCACGACACTTTTCCTGGATCACAACAGATCACCTGAAACATGTTTGAAAAATGTTTTTACTCATCACCTGAAACAGCCACTTTCTTTAAGTTGATAGTGTTTTATCAAGTATTGTATACAAACCCCACATACCGGCTGTAATTTGGTGACTACATAAACTTAATCACTGTAATTATAACTTTGAAAATATTTAAGAATTTATAAAGCATTTTGATAAAAAGAGAATGACTCACATTGCAGATTTAATTTGAGCAGAGCCTAGCCTACTGATTAGCCTTTTAACCTAAATTTAATAACATGCACACAACTCGGTTAGTAACTTAATACAGCATTTATGATAACTCACGAGATTAAACCCTCACATCGAATGACAAAGTGCGATACTTAAACATCCATCGAATTAACGACGAATGACAAAGCATAAACCCTAATGTGGGCAGCACTTAAACATCCATTGGATAGTTTAATCGATCGGACATTGAATCGTATCAGCGATCGAGTTATTACCCCGTATTGCGGCAGCAATTAGTGATCCGTGTGTGTTTTAAAAGTAATTCTACGATATCTCAGTGTAGAATTGGAATTTCTACGTCATTTCAGTGCCAGAAATCAAGTCCCAATGTCTACTATTTATAGGTAAATTTTGACCCCCCTCGCGTGACGCGAGGGGTACCCCTGGGGCTTCGCGTGACGCGAAGGGTCACCTATTTCCATAGGGTAGCCACGTCCCTAACTAGGCTTGCTGAGTTAACGAAATCTTAAAATTCATTTTTGACAGATAGTTATGTGGATAATCGTAACTAAGGTTTACCCCCCCTGAGTTTTAGGGGCCCTGATCCTGATTCTGATTATTCTGAAAATTTTAGGGTTTGTGCAGAATCACTTGGGTGTCTCAATTAGGGTTTCCTATTGGACAATTAGTTTTAATAAATATGACTTTTGATGAGAGTTGTTACAGTGCATAAAAAGGAGGAGATAGAGTTTCCTATTTTATTTGTTTAGGTAACAAGATAAATAAGAATTAAAGGATATAAAAAGTTTAGATAGAATAAATAAATGTTAAAAAATATCTAACGAACAACATAAACAAACGAACATAAACGAATGTTGATGAACACATTACCGAACGTTCGTGTTCGTTCGTTTAACTAACCGAACAATTTTTGTGTTCACGTTCGTTCATTAATTAAATGAATGACGTAAACGAACTTCCTGTCAAACAGTTCTCGAGCTTTTCACTGGACGTTCAATTCATTTACAACTCTCGTAACATGGGCATGTTTGGCTAAGCTTTTTGAAACAACTTATTGATTTATTAGTTTTTTGGAAAAGTCAGTATGAAGTGACTTATTGACTTTTTCCACTCACATACACCCTCATTCCCGAACATTATTTTGGAGCTTATTACTTTTCAAAATGTCAATAAGTCAATAAGTTGTTTGAAAAAACTTAGCCATACATAAGAGAAGAAAATATGTAATTAACTAGTTTTTGCCCCGCCCGCGTTGGTGGGCAATAAGCAGAATATTTCTCTCGCATAACATGTATGTCTGTGTTTCGGTTACTTGTACATACTACTCATAACACGATCTAAAAAAATTACATCGAGTCAACCAATTAAAACAAAAACACTACCATACTTTTACTAAAAAAAAATAAAACGATGGAAAGACTATAATTTTAAACTGGGAGCAAAATTGTAATTTTTCAGGACAAATGATTATGTGCCAGGCATGCATGGACGAATAAAAATTACACTTATGCTCGCCCGCGTTGCGGTGCGTTAAATTGAATATTTCTTAGTTTCATAACATGTAAGCATGTATTTAGGTTACTTGTACATACTACTTATAACACGATCTAAAAAAATACACCGAGACAACCAATTAAACCAAAACACTACCATAGTTTTGCTAAAAAAATTAAAACGATGACAGGTCTGTAATTTTGAGCTGGGGGTAAAATACTAATTTGTCAGGACCAATGAGCGAGTGTTAGACAACTGCTTGACACAATAAAAGTTACATTGAGTCAACCAAGCAAAATAAAACACTACTATAGTTTTGTAAAAAAAAAAGTAAAATGATGGCAAGATCACAATTTTTAACTGGGGGAGAAATCGTAATTTTTGAAATGAGAACAAAATCATAATTTTGAACAGAGGGCAAAGTCGTAATTATATTTTGAATTGAGGGCGAAATCATAATTTTAAACTGAGGGCAAAATCATAATTTTGAGCTAGGGGGAAAACATATTTTTATTTTGACCTGTGGGCAAAAACGTAATTTTGAGCTAGGGGCAAAAACATAAATTAATTTTAAACTGGGGGTGAAAATGTAATTTTAAACGGAGGGCGAAACCGTAAGTTTAAATTGGGAATAGAAAAAAATGGGTTTTTGAACTGGGGGTAAAATCGTAATTTTGAACTAAGGGCAAAATTATAATTTTATTTTGAACTGGGAGAAAAACGTAATTTTAAACAAAGGACAAAACTGTAATTTTTAACCAGGAATAAAATTAAATTAAAAATGACTATTCCTTTATCTTGTAAATGTATATGTAGTAATGTATATGTAGTAACTAGTCACTTACCCGCGCGATGTGGCGGGAGTGGCGATTTACAATAGGATACTCATTTACCGTTAGTTTATCCGTCGTCTCGTGATATATCGTATAGTACTTAAGTTAGTTTTCTTATTCGTGATCTTCTACAAGAATAGTACAAAACAAGGAAGTAGATGTAATTAAAAACAAGAAGAGTTCAAAACAGTCAAGTAGCTGGACAAAACAATAAAAACAAAATGCGGGGAGTCTCTTGTATCTCTTCCTGTTTTACCAATACATCCGTTCGCTTATGACTTTCTTGTATCTTCTCCTCTCCTGTACCAGATTTCGACACATAAAAAAATGTTACACGCTTACAGGTGCTTTAAAATAGTAATTAAAAAGTAATTTCTGGAAGCAAATAAGGCACAAAATCTACTAACTTACCTTCGTTTTGATACGGATGCGATTAATTAATCACGCAACACTTCCTGGTAGACAACATTTGATGTGTAAACTCCGCGTTGTTTGAATTCTTTGTTGAGATGTACCAACACCTTCGTACTTTGTCTTGAAATCCCTCTTGATAACGCGACATAAAGTTGTCCATGTGAAAATACAGAATCAGGTAGATAAATACCAACGTTCGGAATTGTTTGACCTTGAGCTTTATTAATCGTCATGGAAAAGCTAAGTCGAATTGGAAATTGTTTTCTTTTCAGCTTGAATGGGAACATGTCATCTTCAGAAAGGGTTAGAGGGATTCTTGGCAAAAAAAAACTCTTTTTCCAGCATGTTGACCGACTGCAATTTCCGCATCAATAACATTTCGCATGAAACCCTTACATATCAACCGCGTGCCATTACACAGGCCATGTGATGGATCGATATTACGTAACAATATTATTGGGCATCCAATTTTTAAACGAAGCTTATGAGGCGGCAAACCACTAACATTTAGCGAATTTAAGAACTCGACCGGATAGAAGTTGCGCTGATCGTCTTCAGCTTCATCAAAACTGTAATAAACTTTTTCCTCCCCTTGAAAAATTTCAATCATTTGATTATTAATCTCGTCAACACTATCATTTTTAGTGGACAATATTGCTCTAGAGATTATATAATCTGAAGAATATACATTATCTTCAATTGATGGAAAGATGGCATGGATCAATTCTTTTATAGCGTTTTCTCTGTTGTTGCACTGAATTGTCATGTCATCGGGTATGCGGATATAGTTTCCTTCGATTGGTTCTTCAGTTCCATCGCCGACTCTTAAAAGAAATTTAGAAAACCATGGATCTTTCAGCGCTCTCATATTTATGGTTAACCGCATCTTCTTCGTCAAAGACCAAAGAGGTGACATTCGTACGCTGGAGTCTACAATCTGTGCTCGAGTACCACGTTTAATAACCGGCAACACCTGTCTGAAGTCACCTCCCATAACCATTATCTTTCCACCAAATGGGAGACTAACACCTATAATGTCTTGGAATGTACGATCGACTGCCTCTATCGCTTGTCGTTTAGCCATCGACGCTTCATCCCATATGATTATTTTGGCAGACCGAATCAGTTTAGCGGCCCCACTCTGTTTTTTGATATTGCACATTGAATTATTTTCAAGATTAAGAGGAATCTTGAATCTCGAGTGAGCCGTTCTACCTCCTGGCATATTATTAGCCGCTGCACCTGACGAAGCTGTTGCGAGAGCAATAAGACCACGTGACCGAATTTCAGCAAGCAAGGCAATGTACAAAAATGTTTTTCCAGTTCCACCTGGACCATCAATAAAGAACACGCCTGGAAGATCATTATCAACATGCATCATGATCTCATCAAACACGTTTTTTTGGTCCGGATTAAGTGAATATTTGGCACTCAAGTGTTCAGGTTCCAAAACAATCCCATACTCTTCTTGTAACTCACGATAACCTGCCTCTTGTAAGTTAACATCGTCTGTTATCTTAGGAAGGTCGAATTCATTGAAATTTTTACCCATGGATTGTACCAAGACACTTATTTCGGTAAGAACCATATTTTGAACTCGTTCTATACTTTGACAGTGTAACCGATGATCTTCAGATAGTGAATCAAAGTGGTCATTCCATAACTTTCGAATATCTCCAGGTTGGCAAAAAATCATTATGGTCGCAAATAACCTTCTAAGAGCATTGGGAAACTGAAACGTAGAGGCCTCTTCGAGACATTGTGATAGATATTCATCGTCTTCTATTAAGCCTAACTCAAGAGCTGCTTTCCGAAATGTCGCACACCGTTGACCATTAACTGTGCAAAGATGTTCAAAAGAAGTAGGCCCTCTGACATTTGACAAAAGTAGGCGTAAGTAGTACCTTTCTCATTCGGCTGGATTAGCGGAAACGATACGACCTCTTTGTTTTTTTTTACCGAAACGACGACTCCAACGGCGTGTGCTTCCATTCCACGTAAAGTGTTTTGGAAAATCTTTATACAAATGTACCCTTGCTATTTCATCGTTTCTATTCTGATCAAAAAATGTTGTTAGCATGGTTCTCTTATCCCTTTCCCTATCAACAATATTAGGCATTAAGTCATCATCTCTAAATCTAACCATCTGATTATTTGGGAGATGAAGTTGTAAGGCTAGAACAGCAGGAAAGATTTGAGAAAGAGAGAAGGAAACAATGCGCCACATAGCCTCTGGGGGCAATATGTAGCGTGCATCTTGAAATCTTTTTATCTCATTAATAACAACCCCTGGCTCACTTTGATCGACTTGAATAACCTGTTTGTCATGTCCTTTATAAACATATTTGAAAAGATATTTCACAGATTTTATACTTGAGCAAACTTCCACATTCATGTGGCAGTTAAACATCATCAAAAGCCTTGGGTTATATGGGACCACCCATCTATTATCAAGTGTTTGTCCTCGTAGGTCCACTTCTATCCCGGTATCTCTCCTTCGATACAACGGATACGAATCTTCTCCTTGTGTCGTCTGTTCGTTAAATTGTCTAGGATAGTGAAAACGAAAAATTTTAGGATCACCCTGCATACAAGGACTGCTTGATCGTAAATTGCCGCAAGGACCGTGAATCATGTGCTTGACAACCATCTCATGCAATCTGGGATGTGTTAGTTTGTTAGGAATTTCAGCACACACAACCTTATCATAATGGTCCGCGTTATTGATCTTGTCTTGCGGGTACATGATTAGGAGAAAATGTGCGTGCGGCAAACCCCGCTTTTGAAATTCAATGACATAGACGTATGCCTTAACTTCCCCGAGGACATTTTTCTTGAAGAGTTGATCCTTAAGATCTTCTAATTTAGCCCGGAACACTCTTGAAACAAGGTCTGGACGATCTTGTGCAGTTTGACCAACATGTAAATTATCACATATCTCAGGCCACTTAGGATTACATGTCATCGTAAGGAATACATCAGGCTTGCCGTCATCTTGAACTAACGTCATCGCATCTAGAAACCGACGTCGCATGTCGCGAGGCCCCCCGATGAAAGATGCAGGCAACACAATTCTTTTCCCGACTCTGTTTGCATGAACCTCACCAGTATTGACGCAATCCACAATACCTTGGTACAATTCGGCCCGAATCTTATCCTGGTTTCTCTTACAAAATTCTAAGCGTGACGTCTCAATTTTGATGTAAACATCAACCACAAACTGCTGTAGCAGCCTACCACCGAACAAAAGCACATTATTGGTAGATCGAATCTGGAACTTGTAATAGTAGTACTCTCGCATAGCCACGGTTGTTCTACCACTTCGTGTGTTAGCCTCTGAACGATGAAGATGTATTAAAAACAAACAGTTAATAAAAATAAAACGCATTACGCTATTTTTATGATCTTCACTTAAAAAGGATAACAAATTGTTGGTACCTTCCATTTCTCCTTCGATGTTGTCATTGTTGCGAACCTCATTGATTGATACTCCGTGACGTGGTATGTTAGCATGCCAACCCGACTCACCATTAGGAAAAAATAGAGGATACGACAATGGATCGTAACAACTGAAGTACGGCTGAATAGTTTGTCTATATTCAGACCTACCGTACACAACAATACTTCGTTTATACGAAGTGATATTGTCATTACCTTCAACCCAAATACCAGCAACCTATATAATTGTGAACTATAAGTAAGTAAAATAAGCAATACTATTAAATAATTGCAATTAATATAATATTATATATACCTCCGATGTCGTTGGTCGGTTGTACACCCTTTGGTCAAGTTTAACTGAAGTATTCAAAGTGACTCTATAGTTGTCCAGAGGTCCTAGTTCCGCAAGTCTTCTAAATGTATCGACATATGGGTTTGTAGAAAGAACGCGTGTTAAAATCTGAGTAATACGCCGATCAAGATTTGGCCATCGGAGTCTGTGATCTAACTCAGTATCAGGATCGTAAAAATACAACTGCAAGTACCTAGGGGTCGCATCCCTCAGAACTAATTGGTCGATTCTGTGATATATTCCTTTATGTGCACGAAAAGTATATACGCCGTCTCTCATATTGTTCAATGTATCATCCAATGTCACACCCATTGAGGCAAAAGAAAAATTTGTGTTATAAGCACGGATGTTTTGCCTAAACGTATCTCCAATTTCATCTTGAGACGTGAAAAGTCGGTACAATTCCTCTGGAATTTCTAAGTTTGCTAACACGGTTTTCCCACTCATACAACAAAAGGTATCAAATTCAAATTGAAATCGTTTTGCTCCACAATTAGGACATGCACCTTGTTCCTTTAAAACACGATGCTCTCCAGGTACACCATTGTAAACAAAATTATAAGGATCATCTTCTACGCTCCCATGTTGGAGGGAAGGTTGATCAACTACTTCAGCAAATTGGGGTAATAAAGTACGCGGATGAATTTGAATACCTAAAAAAATTGGTGTATTAAGTAATGAAGGTTGTAAAAGATGTCAAGTTCGAAAAAGAAATCATTGTTAAATAAATAGAAACCTCGTGATGTTCTATGCCTGACTACGTCAATTACAGATGGGAATGTGGTTATCGGCGTAACATCATCTATCGGGGTTTGGTTGACTTGACTGCCATTTGAAATACGCATTCCATTATCATTTGGTGTATTAGAACATCCTTTATTGTACTCCTTGCATTTTGTAGTAGAAACACTTGAGGCGTTCTCATTTGTTATTTGTGGAAATTGAGTAATATTAGTTTGTAAACTTCTTAACGGTGTCCTTTCTGTTGACCTATTATTCATTAAAGATATTGATGAAGCACTATGGGGGGCATCACCACTCCCAAATTTAGATACTTTGTTATTTTCTTTGCGTGCAGCATAGTATCTTTTTTTATACTCTTTTCGTTTTTCAGCTTTAGTAGATGCACTCGAGCTAGAAGCATGATTTCGAGGGTTTGAGAGTCCATTAGTCATTGTAAATTGATAAAATGACAAATACCTTGCAAATTAAATAAAAGAGAGTTATCATAGATGATGAAATTCTCAAATCATAACAACATTCCAACACATAACTTAGAGAAAAACAAACCGAATGATAACATTGAAATACATAATGATAACATTAAAATACATGACTTAAACCGAATATCATGACTTAGAGAAAAAAAAACACAAATCCTTAAAACATTGATATACATAATGATAACATTAAGTGAAAGCCAATCTAAATACTTGGTGAAACAATGGTCTGCACAAACACCGCACCCTTAAAACCTCGAAACCAAGAAACGGGATAAAAACATTCGAAGGGCTTCATATCCATTTCAATTGTAAACAACTTCCCTAATTTAGTCATCACAAACCAATTACCATTTGTCACATAATGTGTTATATCGCACCACAATGACAATGATATCGGGGGGATCGGAGGACATGATAAGACCTTAATCCAGTAATCCCCTTGTAGTGTCCATAGGTCAATTGTCATCTCAAACATGCCAGTGCTAGCAAACATGTGAAGCTCATTTTTTACATTAACTAAAACACCTTGAACCATTCCTATAGAAGGAACGGGTGGAAAGCTTATCTCCTTGAACTGCTCCAAATTAACATCAAAACAAATCACCCTTTTCGTACCTCCAAGCCAACATTCGCAAACAGTGAAATATAGAGTACCACCACAAAATGTGCCAGCTGACCAATTGAAATGAGGGCTTAGGTACTCTTGTCTTGTTATGAAAGGAATATTTCTCCAAGAGTCCACTTCCCTAGAATAAACATAGACACCAAGTACACCACTCCTACGCTTTATATGCAAGACCTTGTAATCATCGTCAGCGTCAACGTACAAACCAACAGCATCAAGGTTATTTATATAGAATCCATGAGAATCAGGAGTTGACAAACGCTTGAAAGCAGTAGTTGTTGGATTCCAAAGAAGCAGCTCGTATGTATGATTCAAGCAAACACACAACAATCCATTCAAATGTGAAAGTATTGAGACATCATTATTTTGGTGATGGAATGGAAATGTAACTATGGAGCTTGGCCCATAGTCATTGGATTTAGAGATGATCGGACGAACAGAGCACGTTAGGTCATCAATTAGTAGAACTCTCTGGTTAGATGAAACTAATGAGCGAGAACAATGTATCCTTACGAAATCTTGTGTTGACAATAACGCATACCATTGCTTACATACACTCTTAGAACGACCTACATCCTTTGCTGGCAGCCTCGTTAATATCTCAAACACGATTGTATGGATAGGAAGATCAGCCATGGTTATACCTTCGTTTAAGACAGATAATGATTATTTAGTTGACCAATCTAAGAAGATTATACTTTGGTGAAAAATAGGTGTAACCATTACATGTAAATCAAGTAATATAACATACTTGTAATAACAAAGTAAAGTATACTTCTACAATTACATCAATATGAGGGAAACAAAAAGCAAAACACGAAACACCAAGAGAGACTTTAATATTCAACAACTAAACAAATAACAACACCAAATGTTTCTAACTTAAACACAAACTTGGATAACGATCCATAATTTACATATCCCGTGCCTCGACCATATCCGGTTCGTACGTAATCGTACTCAACTCCGTAGACTTCAAAATATTAACTGAAATAACAAATAAAATATAACTTTTATTAAACTACATGAGCCATTAAATCTAACTAATTATTAGAATGTTCATGTGTAAAGCATAACATACTATCTGGTAGATGAACCAACTTGAGACGTGATACATATATGATAGACCTTTGTTGCACGGCTCGAATGGAACGTATAACATCGGAAGGCTTCAGGGCAGACAAAAACAATTGTATTGTGTGACCACTGTATATTACGATTTTGGGTTAAAGTTCTTCTAATAATAATATTTTCTTACATATAACGTAAATATTATGTTTGTAATATGTTAATAATAAATAATAACGTACGTCTTATCTTGAAGAGAAAGTTCAAAACAACATCGATCACGTTTGCCTTCTATTATTCTCCCAACCACATCTAAAACCAAATCAGTCAAATCGTATAGACCATATATAAAGTTTTATATATTTAATAAAAATTATAGATAGAGAATTAATATGTACCAACAATATCCATTTGAGGTCTCCTGTCATGCTTCAATTCTATAATGGAAGGGACCAATGGATATAAAGAAGCACCCCTTGGAATGGTAAGCATAAGTGAAGAAAGCTTTGTATATTCGTTGATGACAATTTTTTTCTCGGACCAAACTAACACGTAATTCTGGTACTTTGGGTACTCATGATAGTTGAGATTCTCAATTTGGAAATGATTCAAGGAAAAAAAACCACCCATCAATGACGCGTCATTATATTTGTGTATCAAATGTTGTGGGACGAACGCAACAATTTTTTGTCTCTAAAATGAAAAGAAATTTAGTGGTGGAAAAACGCTTACTCGTATAACACAAAGTAAATTAAAATAATGTTCTTACGTGTTGATCAAGAAATATAACCACTAATCTCTTTCCATCGACGTCATGCCAAATAAACTCCACCTTAACAAAGATTATATTATACCATGCTCTATCATTTCTCAATGATGAAAATTCTTCAACGGAAAAATGATCAGACATATCCTATTAAGTGTTCAATGTTAGTTAACTAAAAAAATAAAAACTCCAGAAATTAAATTTAAACTAAAACATGATTAAAATTAAACAACAACAAATTTAAATTTAAACTAATACATAATTAAAAGTTACATAATTAAGATTCAAACTAATTCGAGAAAAAAAAAACTACAATCATCATAAAAGTTGTTCTAAGGTTCCCAAACCATTTCTTCATCCAATGGTGGTTCGTAAACCGCCCCAGGGTCAGTTTCGTACCCTTCAGCCCAGGTCGGTAGTTCTTGTGTTTGACTGTAGTTTTCCACATAAGGGGGGTTTGAAGGTGGAGGATGCATAGGCAGTATAGGAGTGTTTGGCACCGGACGATGACACCCCTCAATTTGTAGTCCACCAAATTGTAGTTGAGCGAAGGTATAGTCATACGCCCAATTCAACTCTTCATCCGTCCAACCAAATGGATCATCATGTTCAGGGTTTGCCACTGGAGGTGGGTTTGAAACCGAAGGTGGGGTTGAAACCGGAGGTGGAGTTGACACCGGAGGTGGGTTTGAAGTTAGAGGGTTTGAATCAGGAAGGTTTAAATGGCGATGGGATGATCGTCCATGGTTTGTTGATCCTAGTGGTTCAACGGGAATTGGATAACCACCACCCATACCTCTCAATTGATATGTGTTTGGAGTGATTTGTAAACTGAAAAATACAAAAAGACAAATAGATAATACTTGAATTTAGAGTATCCAATTTATTTGACTACTTACTTTTTAGACTTATATGGTTAGAAACTAATGTTGTTAACTGAAGATTGTGTTGTACCGCTAACTATTGTATCGCTTTGTACTATAAGAAAAAACCCCTATAGGGACGACACCTATAGGGATAATACAACTTGTCCAAAACCATTTTCTGAAATTTCTAGGCATGTAGAGTGCAGAAAGCTTTAAAAAAATAAACCATATCTTGTAATAGTAATATAACTTTAAAAAAAAAACCATATCTTGCGTGTTATTAATCCTTAATTAACTTTAAAAAAACTCGCATAACAGTAATATAATATATTAATTTGAGTAAATGTAATACATGTGGCCTTTGAGTTGCAATTTTGTTCTTGTTTTCCAAAGGTTGCAATTTCGATGCATTTACTTATGCATGGTTCAATTTGGGTTATGCTTTCTGTATAACAGGTAAGATGCAAACAACTTTTATTGAAAGAAGAACGGGTCAAACCTGTCACCCAATGTGTATTTTTAAGAAAATTGTCAAAACAAGTTTCACTAAATGTTAACATAAGTCCGTGAACCTTATTTTTGTATGGTTAATTCTATAGACTTTAAAACTCAAAAAGGACCCATTAATAAAGTTTAGTGACTTGGTCATATGCAAAAATGGAGCCTTTTTATTGAACTTTGATACGTGTAAGGACTTAACCATGCAAAAAAGGACTTTTATCAACTTGAATAAACTTAAAGGACTGTTGATTATGATATTTTCCTTTTCTATAGTTTAGTAATATTTAATGTGAATGGAGTGATAAAGTGAAGGTTTTTTGGGTTTTTATAATGTATGAAGAATGAATATATATGCACGTAGATCTGCGATATTTAAGATACATACTATGAATCTGATAATGGTGTTGGCGGAAAAAGTATTTACCAAAATGGTGTTGTTGGAAAAGTATTTACCAAAATGGTGTTTTTAATTTTTTTTGTTTCTCACTCCTAACCGTATTAGATAAATCTAATTTATTACATAACTATGGATCAAATCATCGTATTGTGCCTCTAACCAACCTTATTTTTTTAAGAATCTTAAAAATAATCTATTTTTTTATAAAACCTATTTTGAAAAACAGAAAAGCCTACATGTGATTCGAAGAAGTGTAGCTATACCATCGTAATTATGTATTTAATTAAAAAACTGAAAAGTTTACTCATGATGTGTATACAGTTCGTTGTTATAATTCCTTTGACTTGTTTTTTATATAAATCAGACAATATAATATATTTCTTTTTTTACTAACTACATTAGTTAAAAATATATTCAACACTTTGAGAATGCACCCATAATTATTTATATCTTGTTATATTGAAACTAAAAAAATAATATAATAAAAAACATATAAAAATATTTTACAGTTTAGATCTTTTTAGTCACGTATAAAATATAAAAAAACGTATCTTTGTGTTTTTAATCAAATACCGTTTTTTTTATTTACTTTCAAAGTAGGTTTTATAAATAAAAATAGTTTTTTTTTAAGATTCATACAAATAACATGAATAAATTAGCACTTCTTTAATGAATTGGATTTATCCAATGAAGTTAGGAGTGAGAAACAAAAAAATCTTTAAAACACTATTTTAGTAAATACTTTTTCAACAACACCATTTTAGTAAATATTTTATCTACAAACACCATTATGGGAAAAAAAAACTCCTAAATATGGTACACAATTTTAAGTTGGTGATAAAGGAGTAAAGGACTCACTGCAGGTGTGGAATGTAAGTGATCTAAGGTGGCAAAATGAAAGTTATTGGGCAGGTTGTGAAAGTTGCTGATTTCGGAGTTGCAAGGGTGCAGACTGAATCTGGAGTAATGACGACAAAAACCGGAACATACAGGTGGATGGCACCCGAGGTATGACTATGTTTATAACTTTATATATATGTTGTTTATGAATTTTGAATGTTCAGTTAATACATCACCTTGTTCATGATGTCCTGCCCGTTTATCTTTTATAAAGTTTTTCATTTGTGGGCTTGTTTTATTAACAGTTGTTATGATATGAATGAAGGTTATCGAGAGCACAAACTGTATGATCATATAGTTGATGTGTTCAGTTTCGTGATAGTGCTATGGGAGCTTCTAACAAGCGAAGTTAGTGACTTCCTAAACACCCCAGCAAGTTTATATACAATTATTAAAACTTAGAATAGAAGTACTTTTTATCTATCAGATCTACTTGATGAAAACAAACTTTACGCAGTGGCATTTTCGTAATTAAAGCAAACACAGCTTTAGTTTGTCCATGGTGAAGATTCAATTTCGTATTTTAACATATGACTAAATTCGTCTATATTGTTTGTATGCGAACTCATATAAAATTCTTGCAGAACAGATTAATACAAATAAATTAATGCTACAAACAAAGAGGCAGTTAATAAAAAAAAAACATTTGGCAGTTAAAAAAAACATCTGCATGTCGTGTCAATGTATAAGCATGAACTTCCTACATAACTATTAGCTAGACTTTTTAATAAAAAAAAAACAAAGAAGCAGTTAAACAATACAGATCCAAAAACCCCAGTTATTTCAACATTTACAACCTTCTAAAGTTAAAAGCCATAGTTAAAAGTTACAAAAAAACCAAGAAATTTGAAAGAACTTACAACAATGCAAGAGGGAGATGTGAAAAGCCGACAACAAATTTAAAACCTTGATGTGAGAGCCGAGAAACAACGCAAGATCCAGATGCAAAGAGTCGATATATTCTGAAATCGAAGAAAATAGAAGTTGTTAGGTTGATGTTTTGAAAGTAGGATTTAGTTCAACTGAGATAAACTTACAATTTGAAAGTTTAATTCGTCTCAGTTGAGTGTAGTTGAGTGTTTGTAGAGTGTTGATACATGTGAAGTATTTAATTCAGTGTTGTAGAAGGCGCTAGGCGCTAGTCGGGCGGTGAGGTACCGCCTAGGGATTAATCGGGATTAATCGGATTGGGATTTTTATATGTATTTTTTCAAAATTATATATATATACCCAATAATATAAAAATAATACTTCAAAATTCACATAAATACTTCAAGTTTCAGATAGTATGGTTCGATTTTGACCGATTTTGACTGATTCTGACCAATTTTGACCGCCTAGGACCGCTTGGGACCGATTTTGACCGATTTTAACCGATTAATATAGGCCGATTAATCCGATTTTTGACCGCCTAGGACCGATTTTGACCGACTTTGACCGACTCCGATTAATTGGCCGACTAGCTCAAAATTAGTCAGTAAGTAGCCGCCTAGCGCCTAGGCGCCGATTAATCGGCCGCCTAGGCCGATTTTTGCAACACTGGTATTTATAGAGACTGAAGCAAGCATGCTGTCTTTCAGACAGTGTTTGTGGAGTGTTGATACATCTGAAGTACTTATAGAGACTGCAGCAAGCAAGGTGTCTTTCAGACAACAGTAAAATGTTGCTTGTAGATGTAAGCAAGCTGTCTTTCAGCTGTAGATTGTAGATATAAAAACAAAAAGAACAAAAGTCAAACAGTACATTCTGACATACATGTAAAAAAATAATTTTAATAAAAAATCAGATTATTATCCAAACTTATAATCTTCCTAAACATACATGACTTAAAATGTAAAAAAAATTGATAAAAATTTGGATTATTATTTTTTTGATTGTGACCCTCTCTTCTTGTTGTAATGTTTTGACTTAAAATGTCAAAAGTTGTGATATCACCAAAATGAGTGTACCTTTTTAGGGTAAAGGTGAAAACTTATATTTTTTGGACATTGGTTCCTTGATTCCTCTAACCCCTGTTTCACCATGAATATCATGAACGTTATTAATTATCCAATTTACTACTTCAAATAATTATTGATATAATAATAGAGATGGAGCATGACAAAGTATTTAAGGATGGGTAGAATAAAAGAAATTTGAACTCAAAGTAAAAAAAGGTCCGTGTATCTTGCAAGGCCCCAGTGTTTTATGGAATGAGGAAACAAAATAGAATGAAATTAAGTGAAATTATAAGTTAACACATTGTGTTGATCTGAGTTACAAGTGTTCGGATCTGAGTTTTATGTGTTCGAACAGTAAAAAATATAATACAAAAAGGTTCTCTGGCTGAGTTCAAAAATCTAGCCGAAACAACGGGTGTAAAAACGCAGCCGTTTGCTGCGGCGTTTGCAGCCGTAAACGCGCGGTTAAACGGCAGCGTTTTTACACCCGTTTGCGGCTACGTTTGCAGCCGTAGACGCACCGTTAAACGGTTGCAAACGCAGCAGCAAACGGGTGCAAAAACACAACCATTTGCAGCCGTTTAACGGCGCGTTTACGGCTGCAAACGCAGTAGCAAACGAGTGTAAAACGCAGCCGTTTGCAGCCGTAAACGTGCCGTTAAACGGATGCGTTTTTACACCCGTTTGCAGCCGTAAAGGCGCCGTTAAACGGCTGCAAATGGATGCGTTTTTACACCCGTTTGCTGCTGCGTTTGCAGCCGTAAACGCACCGTTAAGCGGCTGCGAAAAAACATAACCAGAATGGATCCATTTATTCATCAACGGGTCAAAATTTCTTGCTTTAGCTCATATGATAAACTTACAAGAAAGCAACCAGTTCACAAAAGCCACCACATCTTCTGTTTCCGGATAAATCGCATTGTTGGCCTCTCGTATTAACGAATTCACCTTGAGTCTCAACATCCTCCTTTATCTAAAAATTACATAAAATATCAAATATTCAGACATCTTCTATTTTGATCGTTTAACATTTTCATTATGTAGATCCTGGTTCGGACTGATTCGATAGACTTTCGAATTGTTTCGGTGTGTCATTTGAGAATTTCGGACAGTTTCAGTTTATTTCGATGTGTTTTTTGATGTGTTCGAACATGTGTTAATGAATTTTGGTTAGTTTCGGATCACGTTTTAATAACTTCGAAAAGATTTATCATTAGAAACAGTTTGTTTTATCATCGTTTTAAATTTCGAAACATCATCTCGTGTTAGATCTGAGTTACAAGTGTTTGGATCTATGTTTGATGTGTTCGAACAGTAAAAAATATAAGAAAAAAAGGTTTTCTGGCTGTGTTAAAAAATCTATCCGAAACAAACCGAAAATGATCCAATTACACCGAAACTCGTCATTACGGCTACAAACGCAGCGGCAAACGGCTGCGTTTTTACACCCGTTTGCTTCTGCGTTCACAGCCGTAAACGCGCCGTTAAACGGCTGCAAACGCGGTAGCAAACGGGTGCAAAAACACAGCCATTTACAGCCGTTTTAACAGCGCGTTTACGGCTGCAAACGCAGCAGCAAACGGGAATGGGTGTAAAAACGCAGCCATTTGCTGCTGCGTTTGCAGCCGTAAACGCGTCGTTTAACGGCTGCAAACGGCTGCGTTTTTACACTCGTTTGCTGCTGCGTTTGTCGCCGATTAAATCATTATCAGCCAAATTGTCCATCACCTTCGGACCCGATGCGAAGAACCCGCTACCCAATGGAGCAAAAGGCACGATTCCAATTCCTACTTCTCTGCAAACGATAAACAGACATCATACCTTAAATCAGCGACATGGGATAATGAATTACGACATCATATTACTCATGCACAACTTTAGCAATCCTTTTGTAAGTTGAGGAGTTTCATCCATAACTTGAATGCAAAAGGTCAGCCATAAACCAAATATACAATGCAAAATGAGAAGGTTTTGCGTGTTAAAAACAGTTTTGGGAGGCTTTTGATCTGTAAGACAGATTATTTTCAGCTAAAGCTTGGTTTTGTGACCCGTTTGACTTGCTAAAAATCAAACGTAACCTGAGATGATTACATTTGTGAATGCTTGGTTTTGTGACCCGTTTGACTTGCTAAAAATCAAAAGTTCCTTTGATCAAGAACGATGAATGTAAGATACTAAGATAATATAGCATGGTAGTTGAACAAATTTGAGTCAAACGTGTATATACCTTGGCCTTCTGAATGTGTTTGCTAGTAAATTTATCATTGGTTTGAACAGTTGATACGGCTATCACTGTGTCAATACCCAAAAAGTAATATTTCAGACTGAATGTTCGATATAATTGTATAAATAAAGAAATTATATCCTTACATTTCTGAGTTGCCAGTCCATCTTCCTTCAGAATCTCGGAGATTAAAACAACAGTTGGTATGGCTGCATGTGTTACATCAACAGCAGTCGTTAAACTCATGTGTTTAAGTGTGCATTATGTTCTTGACGACAATTAGCAAAAAATAGAGAAATGAATTGTTGAATCTAACCCATCCCCAAGGCTGAGAGCTTGACGTTGTTGTAACGCTTGATGTATTCATGTCATCATTAACAGATCAAGTCAATACAAGAAATAACATCATTAAACACATTTCAATAGTCAATCTACCCAAAAGAACTTCAGGAATGATCCCATTCAAGAACATAAGCGAAAACACACATCTATCAATTTCTCTACCAGGGTATGACATTAAGCACTTGCGAAAACATATGATAATTAAACGTGTATCATTGTGACTTAGAAACCCTAATGAAGACTGAAATCACACATTATCAAGTAATTTATCCATTGTACTGAAATTAAAACCTCGTTCACATATATTGACAAACTGTAAATTCAATTGATAAGTACGAAACTTCACATGAACACACAAATATGGGAATTTATCCACTATACTGAAATTAAAACCTCGGTCACCTCCATATACTTGACGGGAATCGCATCTGGAACTCCAACCACCGAGATCTGATTCTTCTCCATGATTTTGTTGTCTCCTTCCGAGTATTCTTATTATTCTTCACCAGATCTAGTCTTCAAACCATGACCTACAAAAAATGAAAATCCATCTTAAAACACAAACGTAAGTAAAATCCAATGAATACATGAAGAAATAGTGTTCAGACTCAAAAGAACGGGGTCAGTTACCCTTGACGAATGTTGCAAAACGCCAATAAAAGCCGGAAAACGGAACCAGGAGGTCAGAATCTTCATCGATCTGTTGAAACTTCATAGATCTGGTGAAATCGTTCCTGAATCGCCAGAAAGAGAGGAGCATATCTGGTGAAATCGTTCCTGAATCGCTAGAGACTCAGAAAGAGAGAGAGAGAGAAGATCTGATGTTTTTGTGAGATGTGTGAGGAATGAGAGAGAAAGGAATTGTTGATCCGTGTGAAGTCAAATGGACGGTCCAGATCGTGATCCGTGTGAAAAAGTGAAAAAGATGGACGGTTGATGATGATCCGGGTAAAGGGTAAATTGTTTGTGTTTTCTTGTGCCTTAAGACTTGTACATTGTGCATTAAGTGTTTTTTCAACACCTTGTTGAATTACCATCTTGTCCTTCATATATGCTTATTAAAGTAGTATAGATAGATGTATATGTAGTAATAATGTATATGTAGTAATATTAAGGTATCATGTTTTTTAATACAACAATGGCTACTTGGTGATTTTTTTACAGTGTACAAGTTCCTTTGCGTATGGTACAACTTACTCTCATCTAGGGATACAGGAGCTTCACATCAAAACCCCAAACCCACCAAATCGCCCCCTTTCTCCCCCAACAATGGCGATCGCCGGACTCCAACGGATCTCATCCAAACTCATCCGCAACCCTACCCTCACCATCATCTCCCGCTCATCCGCAACAACCTCATCTTCATCCGCCAAAGTCTCCGACCGAATCGTCAAACTCATCGCCTACGATTTCGACGGCCAGAAACGCGAGATCGTCGGTCTCTCCGGTCAAACTCTCCTCAAAGCCTTAACTAACCACAACCTCATCGATCCAGCTTCTCATCGGTTAGAAGACATCGACGCTTGTTCCGCTGAATGTGAGGTCAGTTAGGGTTTCATCTTCATAGATTTAGTTTCAATTCATTATGATGTTTATTTGTTAAGTCTCGATAAGTTTTAGTTCGTATGGTTAATAGTGGTTGATAGTTTTGTAATTCGTGTGGTTTGATTTTTATAAACAAATGATTGTTTGTGTTTGTGATCGGATTGTTTCGATTAGGTTAATATTGCTGAAGAGTGGCTCGGGAAGCTGCCGCCAGCGAGTTATGACGAGCAGTATGTGTTGAAGAGGAATGCGAGGCATCGGATATTGAATAAGCATTCGAGGCTCGGGTGTCAGGTTGTGCTTACGCAGGAGATGCAGGGGATGGTTGTGGCGGTTCCTGAACCTAAGCCTTGGGATACTCCGTAATTTTGGTTGGTGAGTTGTGGTTGCTAAATTGAATAAGGTTCGGTTTCGGTATCGGTATCGGTTCTGAATTGTACTTTTATGTTTTGTTATTGCAACTTTTGATTACTTTGGTGTAATTGACAATGGTGAGTTGGTGACCCTTGTTGTTAACGTTTGGATGGTTACGAATAATTTGATTTTGATTCGGTATGATATGCATACTAATTGATAATTGGCGTATGAGTTAAAGTGGCTTATTTGGTTATCTGAATGTGCTTGCATATGGGTTGTTATATGTAGGCAGTGATGAGCGTAGAAGATTGTTTCATGGTGTATGTTGTTGAAAATGTAGCTGCATTTTGTGGACAAAATGTACTAAGTTGTGAGTTCTTGAAACTTGAAAGTTATTGGTCTGACGATTGTTATATCGGCATGTTACTATTCGTTTCTGATGTTATACAGGTTTGCCTTAGCTTCAAGTTGTCAATTCTTTAAGCCTTTCTTTTTGACAATCAGATGCTTTTTGGTGAATTGTGATTTTAGACTTGAATTTGGATCTTGGCCTTTATTTGGAGTTTTTGGGTGGCATATTAAGGATTCTATACTGCCTTTAGGGGCTGTGCCATAATGTGTTGGGTGGAAACGACTTTTATGATTTAAGATTGTAAGCCATCTGGATTTTTAGGGTCTTTATGATGATGTTATCATTGAATGTTGAATCTTCAAGTTCCTTTTTTTTATTACACTTGAGGTTCTGTATTCAAGTGCTTTAAGCTCCGTCAGTGGATCATCAAAATCACAGTTCGTACTTTGTGGGCAGGAAAAGTTGGTCATCTTGGAGACTTGGAACCATTTTTTTTAGGTCAGGTCAATTCATATAAGCAGCTTAGTTTGAAGCTACTGATATACCATCTAGTCTTTTCATCTTAATGCTATAACAATATAAGTTGGACTTTTGTTTGGCTTCACTGCAATTATTTGTTGTTTTAGGTTTCATGGTATTTGTTGGCATGTTGCTTTACTATGACATGACACTGCTAAAAGAGTTGACATGTTTGAGAATGAATCTAGGAAGTTTTTGTGTTAGTAGGTTTTATATAAGACTATATCCATTGCTCCATCGTGGAGCAAAGTCCGTGGGGAGGTAAGGTAAGGTGGAGGTGATCGCAGGAACTAGAAGCAAAGACTATTTTGTGTAAGAGGCTATTAATTGTATAAAATAGAGATTGTCCTTTGTTCTGATGGAAATATGGAACATAGGTGGCAATGTGCAGGCGGGGGCAATGGTTATGGGCTTGGGTAAAAACAATCATCTTTTAGTGCTACTTAGAAATGGGTCGGGTCATTTCGACATAATGTTATAATAATATAATGATTTACAAGATTTTAAGTGATTCAATACACTTGCAAGTTTCAACCCTTGAATTTTTAAGGTCATTTTTCTTACACTTGAGGTTTTTCATGCAAGTGCTTATAACGCCTTCCTTGGAGCATTAAAATGAAATATCGTAATTCGTGTTTGTAGACAGGAGAATTTGGTCATCTTAGAAGCATTTACAAATGGTTTTAAAAAATGGTTGAGGCGTGCGCCTCCTGGCTCGCCTCAAGGCGAAACGCCCAAAAAACGATTCTGAGAGGCTTAGGCGCTAAAAAGGCTGCGCTTCAGGTGCGCCTCAGGAGTTTCTGATATTTGTTTTTGACTTTTTGTGTCAATTTCAAGCAATTTATGTATTTTTTATGTGTGTTTTTGATGAATTTGATGATGAATTTAGTTAGTATTATTATTTTTATAAGATATATAATTTTCATATTTATTTTTAATTCCGCATTGGGCTTACGCCTCGGTTCACCTCGAGGCTTACGCCTCGTGAGGCGAAGGGAAAACGCCTCGAAACTTCCGTTTTTTTTAACCTTGCATTTACATTCCTTTTGTCTTTTGAGGTTATGTCAAATCATAAAATAAGGGGTTTAGTTTGAAGCTATTGACTTACCAATTACCATCTAGTCGTTTCATTTTTGTTGTATAAGATGGGTTTTTGTTTGGCTTTTGTGCGGCTTCACTGCAATTATCTGAAGATTTAGGTTTTATGATATTTGTTGGCATACTGCTTTCATATGGTATTACAGTGCTAGAAGAGCGGACATGTTTGTGACTGACGTCTAGAAAAATTTCGTATCAGTAGGTTTTATCTAAGTTTTTATATATACACATCCACAATACATCTCTAGGAACAAAAGCTTGTTGTTGGAGAAGGATTTCCAGTGGGTAGGAACTTGTTAATGTAGGTTGCATTCATTACCCATCAACTGGATCACTTTAGTTATAAAACAGCATAGTAGGCGAAAAACTTGAGTCATACTCGATGCACGATGGGCTCCGTCTGCTGTGACAGGCCCTTTAGGATTGTTTTATACTGGATCAATTATTAAGATGATGAACAATTAAGGAGTATGCATATTGATATGCAGGGGCTCACGAAGAACAGGGTGGGAAAGAAAAACTCTATGCTAACAATTATAATATTATTCCACACTTCACAAATTAGATATAAGAGGGTATTTATACCCATGAGTTTTTGCCGGTTGACTTTTACAATTTTGACTTTCAAGGAAAGAAATATTGGATTGCTATATTGTATTGAATGGCAAGGCAAGTTCTGGATGCTTTAATACTTCCAGGCAACTTAAAGCAAAGACTAAAACAGATTATTAGTTGTATCAAATAAAGTTTGCCCTTTGTTTGTTGGGCTTACTAGGCACAGGTGTTTTGCTGCCTAGGCAAGCCGGTCCTAACACACCCGAATGAGTTTAAATTGGTAGGTTCTGATTTACATTTTTCTTCCGTCTAGGGCAATATAATTTCTAATCGCCGTGGACGTAGTTCAGTTTAGACCGAGTCACATTAAATTTTGTTTTCTTTTCTGTTTGGTTTTGCCGTTTGCTACGGTGACGTGAACAGTAGCCGCTGGTTAACTCTGGTCAACGTTGACTAGTCAACTGAATGTCAAACGCAGGTCAAACAGCAGTAGTTGCTGTGTTTCTGATTTGTTCACAATGGTTGATATCTACCATTGTTCTGATGGAATGCAGAGGTAACAAAATGGAAGGATTGTCAAGTAGGTAGTACTTTAGTTGGGCAATGGTTATGGGTTGGGTAAAAACAGTTCTCTTTCTGTGCTAGTTAGAAATGGGCCGGGTCAGATCGACTTATCACCACTAGTTTTGTTCATCACTATTAAAATAGTTTGTGTATTAAGTACGATTACAAAATTTAAGCTTACATTCTCCTTTTTTCCGTTGAACGACAAAGGTTACTCCTACCCTACTTTACACAAACTATTTAAATAACTCCCTTTGCCAATGTTTGAACCTGAGACCTCTCCTCTAACAAGTTATGCTATGCCTCTACCAAGTTGACTGATTTTTTAACGTTTCTTTAAGTTATTCACATACGATAAATTTTGTACCATCACATGAGATTAAGTATGAAGATAAATAATTTTCAGGATCTTTAATTTTATTTTTGCCATAGATTTCTTTTTCATAGTATATTGTTTTCTTTTCATCATCTTTTTGAATTTTCAATAGAGTGGCTCCCTAATAGCTAAGATTAATGGCCTGTGACAAAATATACAACTTTTAACCTGAGTCAAATTTCTGTACTTGAGAAAACCAAACCAAAATTGTAAAACTACTTGTAAAAGTAAGAAGTGCAATGTTATTATTGTTATATAACATAATCCTTTAAGAAAAATGGATAATGGATTTTAATAATCTAAACTATTAGCCGTTGGCCGGTAACGGTCCCAACTTAAAAAATAACCAGTGGTGGTCTCACATTTTCACATATTGTAAACTAATGGACTTTTACTAAAAAACCTTAAATTTTTTTGTCTCCTTATCCTTTTCGGTTTAGTAAAGGTCCATTGGTTTACAATATACGAAAAGGTGGGACAACCACTGGTTATTTTTTAAGTTGGGACCGTTGCCGGCCAACAGCTAATAGTTAGGATTATTAAAATTCATTATTTCTAAGAAAAAAATTAAACCACACACTACAATACAAAAGTCACATCTAACTTCATGTATGTTACAAACTAAGCGTCATGCAATTTCATTATAACAATAACTTAGTTTTTTTTGTTACATTTTATTGATTTTCAACCCATTCCATGTACAACAGTTTCACATCCTGTAAATTATTTACTCAAATAACTTAACGTGAACAAAATAAAAATATGATCTGACTAAACTTAACTAACAAACAAACCAATAAACCAATTATTCTAAATCAAATATATAAAGAGAAAGGGTTCACCCCTCGTTAGGCAATTGCGAAAAGATTATCGTGTGTGATGATGTCTATCTCGACAATTTGCAAAACTTGATAAAAATCGTGTAGAAGAAAACCTCTTCCACAGTAATTAGCATACATAATTTTAGTTAATTTTACATTTAATCATTTAAGCTTATGCAAGACTTTTAAATCGAGTTGAGCTGTTTGTGAGTTACTATAGTCCGAGTTGCTAAATGTTCAAATCAAGTTGGCTCTAAGCAAGCTTAAGCGTAAATTAAAACCCTTAAAGGTTAGGTTCGTGGTCACCTAACATTTTTTAAGGTTGATTGAATCACAAACATCTATAGTTTACATAAGAAAGAGGACATATCTTTTAAGAGACTAACCACATCAGAAACAACAATTTGACCAAACAAAGCAATGTACCACATTGATTTACTATTATTTTATTTTCCAAAACAGAAAAAGACTAATAACTAACCATTCATATATTTATTTTGGTCTTCACATAGAAAACCCTCAAAAGTTTACACCAAACAATCTTCTACTTTTATGGAGATCCATCCCTTACTCATTACATTCCTCCAAACTCCTTATTTTCCTCCCTCCCACCAACTTCTAAATCCATCTTTGTATATAAATGTTACTAATCCAAATCAATTTCTAACACCACCCCCCTCTCTTTCACATATCATTTATCTTTGTTAGTCCCTCTCCTCGCGATCCTTCTTTCAACCTCTCTCGATGGATCTCTCCGAGATCCATCACTTTTTCCAAATGTTTGACCATGATGGTGACGGCAAGATCACCAAACAAGAGCTAACCCACTCTCTTGAACGCCTCGGGTTTGTTATACCCGAGAAGGATCTTGAACACATGATTGATCATATTGACACTGATGGTGATGGGTCGGTGAACTTGGAGGAGTTTGAGAGGTTGTATGAAGCTATAATAACGGAGGAGAGGGACGAAGAAGAGGATATGAAAGAGGCATTCAATGTCTTTGACAAGAATGGAGATGGGTTCATAACGGTTGAGGAGCTTAGGTCGGTCTTGACTTCACTTGGCTTGGAACAAGGCCGAACCGTTGAGGATTTCCGGATCATGGTGAAGAAGGTAGATGCGGATGGAGATGGGATGGTCAACTATAATGAGTTTAGGCAGATGATGAAAGGTGGTGCCTTTGCAACCAAGGATGCCCCTTGACATCTATTGAATCCTGTTTTTCTATTGCCATCTTGTTTCATCACTATGTATCTTTATGGGAATTCAAATTATATATAAGAATCATAACTTCTCAACGTTTTCGTATGTTAAGACCTCATGATCAACAAGATTATGATCATTGATTTGTTTTGAATTTTCGTTTAATCGCATCGTTAAGACCTAACTGTTGACGAGATTATGCTCATCGCAACTTTAATGAAAAGTAAAGTTTCATCATAAAGCATGGATCTTAAAAAACGACAAAGTGTTTTGGACGGTTAACTACAGTTTTAAAAACGTTAGTTTGTAAAAAATATGACTCATAAATATAATGCATACACATAACCGTTTTGGACGGTTTCAATAATTGAAAAAAATGTGTACAATGCCATCTAAACCGTAAAACCTTCTGGGGTAGCCCAGTTGGCCAGTCCCACCCAGCCTCTTCTTGAGGTCACCGGTTCGACTCCCGGCAATGCCCTATTGGGGTGTTGGGGCTCTTCACCATGGGTACTCACCGCCAGGCAACATTGGGACGTTGTTTGTCACACCCCGGATTTCCACGTGTCACCGGTGGGCCCGGTGGGGAGTATCGTGACGTGGTTGGCAACATAATAGTCAAACAACACAATATTTCAATGCACAGAGGAAGCAAAAGATAAATATATTACAATCCGAATATAAAGTAATATCAAGTATTACAACGGAAAGTAAAGGATCCACATGCGGATCTTAAAATATAAACATTTGTTCAACAGACTTTAGACGCCTAGAACTTGCAAGATTCCTTATTAGCACCCTGAGCTTCCAGCCAATTACGTTCAGTACCTGTCACTTAACATTTTTGAAAAATACGTCAGTTTTCACTGGTAAATACACTCAACTGACTCATTTGAAAAGAGTTTAAGAAATTGATTTAGATGCACCAGGCACAAAATATTTTGACACTTTGATTAAAATGCACAAAGGCAAAATTAATCTTTTATAACTTGGGACAATTATATTTATAATCTTGTATACAGATTTACATGTTCGTTGTACGTTCAGGGCCCGATGTAGAAACCAAGTCAGATTAACAGACACGCCACAAGTATAGGCCCACAAAAGAGTGAGATACCGTTATTACTTAAGCAACTGTCAGGTGTATGCCTACACCCCGTGCTTAAGACGTGGCCATTTTATAATACAATGATGTCAGGGATGTCCTGGACATGGTCATTAACCCCTAAAGGCTTTTATTTCAAACAATACAGATTAAACCGGGTTACCTCAATAATTTAACCACAATAAGATTAAATATTCAATACCCGACCAAGCGGTATTATTATAATACCGTATCCCAAGCCCGTATAGGGAAAATAAGTTAAGAGTATTTACCTGGGCTAGCTCCTGTCTTAAATAGCAAGAATTTAATAACTCAGCCGTATTCACTTAATTAAGCGTAGGTACCATTTACCGGAAGGCTCTAGTCTGGAATGATGGTATAAATAACCAATTAGAATGCTAACGGGTCTTTAATTAAGCCTAAGCTTAGACCGGTTAGTCTTACCGAAAGATACGGTTCAAACGCATGATTAAGCGAAGACCGGATAGAATGTGATTTAGACCCGACAAGTTCGGAGACTTGCTTAATATGGGTATTTCATACACATTCTGGATTTTGAGATAAAACCGATAAGGTTTGACCGTTTAGGCTAATTTATGTAAACTAGTTACATAAACCGAACTGAACGCGTAATTAGCGTAACGGGTATACATATGAGCCATTTACAGGTTTCCTAAGTTAACATGCTTCATATATGTTGTGACATCAGTAAGATGTCTTTTATTATGCCCGAAACGAATTTAAACACAAACTATGCCCCGTAGGGGTAGTTTGGTCATTTAAACGGTTATAAAAGAGTTTAAGTATTTACCTAAGTTACAGGTCTGATGTAATCAGCAAAATACTTATTTTACTAAGTTATAACAGTAGGGTAAAGTATATATGTGAAATTTATCAATTATAACCAAACTATGCACCGTAGGGGCATTTTGGTAATTTCACATAAGCCGTAAAGCTCAAAACCGAAGTCTGAGTTAAACAACTTTTTCTTACTGTTAAAATATTATAATTTGCCTCAAATATCAGTAGGTATAAACCCTTGTATGTTTAAAATAGTCTTAGTACATACTAGGCGTTAAAATGCTTAAAAAGGCGATTAGAAACCATTTCCGGGTTCGATACAATAAGCTGATATTTTTACTATTCTAGAAGGCTTAAAATAATTTATTTATCATATAAAATCAGTAGCAAAAGGTTTGGAGTCAATTGGATGTGTAAAACTCATTTTATAGCCCGTAAGGGCAAAACCGACAATTACCGGATTAAGCCTACGACTATGAGTTATGCCCAGTCTAAAATTAATTAAAAATCTTCAAAAATCCCAAAATAATATTTTACATCAGTGGGTAAAGATTTTGATATCAAAAAGTAGGCTTAACTAGGCTATACGCTAATTACGCCGTTTTATTAACATAAAGATTCTTAATTACGCTAATGAGCATAACTCTCAATCTACACCTCAAACTGATGTCAAACTTTGTATACAAGTTTATATATCAGTAGCTAAGGTTTCCACACTTTTACATTTTCACAAATCACGTTTTAAAGTGAAAAGGGCATAATGGTCAACATATGAGCATTTAACGGAATCATGCGTATTAATTGGTTAACTAATGAACCATGGTGTATAATCACAGAGGGTTATACTAGCATGTAACCTGGTCCAAATGAAGCTCTAAGGTATTTCTAAAACATACCAAACCGGGTCAGAACTGCAGTCAAAGCAAAAGTCAAAGCTTTGCGACTTTCGGTTTCGAACCGGGTCTAAACAGGAAATTGTCGGGTTGAACATGTTTAGACATGTTATTACACTAATTACCTAGTTATATTAATGATCAAACAGGTTGTATGTGTTCTACATTGCTAATTATGCATAAATTAGAAACTAAGTATCCTGTTGACTTTTTTATCACAAGTTTGACCCGACATTCGACCTAGTTAGAGTGGGAATCAGGGGGAACCCCTTTAAGGGTTTATTACCCACATAATTACCAACTTATAACTACTTTTGATTCGACTAATCACTGGACCATTAGTGATTAATCTTAAAGTCAACCGTTAAATACGACGGTTTGACTTTTAAGCTATAACTAAGTAAAAACTTAACTAAGGAAGGATTAGCAAACTTACTGAAGTCCTATGCTTGATTAGGAAGGTCTTGTGTCTGCTCTTAAGCTCCCAAAAGCTCCAGAATTGCACAAGAATTGAATGATCAAATGGTTGCAACTTCATGGCCTTTTATAGTGTTTAACTCACCATAGATTGTTGACAAATAAGTCTACCACTGACCACACAACTCATCAACAAGTGTCCCTAGTGTTCTAGGGGTTGTTTAGGGGCCAAGCAAGATGAGGAAATTCGTTTAAAGGTCGAAAATCGCGTTTAAACAGCAACCAGCCCGTTTTCTGTTACTGGGCATCCCTTGCGCACCGTAAGCATAAGTCTTGCGGTGCGCAAGGCTTCTGATCAGCCTTCACATTTTCCATTTTTCGCATAAATGACTCTTGGCCCTTCCGAAAGGTCAACTAACCTTTATATTTTGCACTTTGAGCCCTCCATATTTACCTACAAGGGCTTTAGGGCTTATACCCATTTTGTTAAGTCCCCGGTTAACTTTATTGTTACCCGAAAAGTCATAACTTTCAACGTTGACGCTTTAACCCCTCGCATACGAATTTGATCATAACTTTCTCATACGATAACGAAACTTTATGAAATTTATATTGTGTATTCTAGTGAGCATAATTAACCATTACAAAGCTTCGGGTTTGTCAAAAGGTCACTCAGAGGTATAAATTAAACATGTTGACACATTTAACCCCTGTAGTTTGTAATCTCTCACTTTCTTTCATATTTAGCTTCGTATGATCCATGATTTATTCGTTTGAAGGTATGAGCATCATGTAGGGTTATTGTAAAGTATATTTATCCATTGTTGACATTTTGAACCCCTATAATCACATACTTTCCATGTTTGTCAACTTTAGTCCCTCTAGAGTATTCTTTCACACGTTCAAACTTATGACACGTGTCAATACATTATAGGACGTGAAATTTCGAGGTGTTACATCCTCACCCCCTTAAAAGAAATCTCAACCTCGAGATTTGTTAAAGTAAGGAAGTATTTTCTGCCTTATATTGGGCTTAATCTTCCTCAGTACCTTTGAGCCTCTAAGGCACTCCAATTGACCTTTATAATAGGTACATATCTCTCTTTTGGAGCTTCTAATCCTGTCGATCCTTAATCGATACATGATGCTCATCACATCATAAATCTGCATATCATTATGGGATAGTGCTTCTTGACTTATTTGCAAAACACATCCTTCAGTCACTAGTGTGCAATGTATTGCGAGCTCCGCCAAGCTCCTTAAATCGGTTTTAGCTCATAATCTATTTAATCTTGATACATTCGATTACCTTCGAATGGTTCTATATATTCAGAGCTCAACTAGCCTGAAAATTTAACAATTTGGCACACCCATCCTGGGTGATATCCATTGTTGAACCCTATTCCTTAACAAGAATTTAGGAAGGTTGCTACTTTCCATTAATCCTTGATTTTTCTGTCGAATACTGACAACTTACCGATAATTAGGGATTTGTGTGATCTTATTTGTTGTTTCCAATGCAACTTTCAGATCCTGATAATTGAACTTACCAATCTATTGTCCTAACAATAGATGTTTAACCTTCCATTTATACAAGGTCTCTAAGGGAGTAGCCTTGATGCTTATATATCAACTATTATAGAAAAGCTTATCTTACGGTGGAATGGTTATTCCAACCACTGCTTAACAAATTTTTAAGGAATACCTAATCCTTGCCGTTAGTCGAACAAATCGACGATCCTGGGCAGCTGATGGCAATTCTTAATCGTTGCCTAAGTAGGGTTGTGGTAACAATGCATAAGCAAAATGAACCGTCTTTCATACTTAACTATACCGAATTCTCTGGATATTGAGTCAGGCTATATGAATCTATATCTTAAAATTTACTTAATCAGGGTTTCGGTTATTCCATAATCAACATGAGTTCTTACAACACTTCAACCCAAAGTGGGATGTTAATCTTAACTCTACTTGCCTCTTGGGAGGTAACCAGGGTAGTCTTAGGAGAGAATAATCAAGATACAAGGAGGTTACAGAGATTTTTCCAAATCTCAGGCTCCAGTTCATCCATCATTGCTTGTGTCAAATAAGTGACATATTTATGTTACTAGTCCATGAATTCCTTAATCGGGAACATTTACTTGGACAATTCCATTCTGGATATCTCCTTTGAATACTACTAGTCGACTTTGGTACGATATGACCATTGGGATATCTCAGGGATTCCATGTATTAAACCTCCATACTGATCAGGCATGGAAGTAATCTATGGGACACACTAGGATACGCCAATCCTCATATGGCACTTTTATCAAACATAGTTTGGCATTCGCAGGCGATAGAAAACTATGAGAAAATAATTAAAATAACATATGTTGTCGTACTCTATGCGAAGAAAGAGTACTCTTAGATTTTTCGGAAGGATTCCTTGCCGATACTAGAAGAATCGGTTACTATGGTTTCCTTGGTAAGTTATACCTTGTGGATAATATAAAAGTTTGCTAAGCTTATGGCTTATGAAGATTTATTATTGCCTGTACTAAATCAGGACACTTAGCAGAAATTATCATTGGTAAATGATAAGGATTGTACTTGATGACTTCGTGAACTGCCTCTTGGCATTCATCAGGTGAGTTCAGGCATTTCTTCCTTTAGCCTTTCCAGGCTTAGCTGCATCTTCTTTGGCAGCTTTATGGAATCTAGTTCTGATGCGGCCTTACTCACCACAGCCGTGATAGACTGCATTCTTATTAGATCAAGAGTTTTAAGGCTTGAACATAGTTCTTCACCTTTGGACATGGAGTCATAGACTACAACTGTCATCGTCTTGAAAGGCGATTCACTTGACAGAAAGGTAAACCAATTAACATCACTAATGGATGTCTATATAGAATTATCACATCTAATGATATTAGTCATGATCACATCGATCATATTGACTATTAGGTTTGGGTATAATCCCACCATTTTGAATAGGGGATCATAAAGATCACCACTCTTTTGTCTTATTGACAATAGAGTAAAGTATAGCCCGTAGGCAATTCATCACTAGGGATGTCAATATTATGAATTTATGATCATCATACCGATGATACTAGTCAGGATCGCAATGATCATATAGACTGCTAGGCTTGAGCGCAGCTCACTACCTTAGAAAAGGAATCATAAAGATCATAATGTCAATGTCTCAGATGGACAATTTATTATAGCCCGTAGGCAAAATATCTTTTCTTGATAGGGAGTTGTAGGCTACCACTGTCTTTAGCCTCGAAGGGCGTTAATTATAGCCCGTAGGCATTTCCCTCCTAAGGGATATTTATGGTATGATCATCTTTTTAGATGATATTAGTCGAGATCGTACGGACCCTACCGACTATTATGCTTGGACGTATTCCAACATCTTTAGACAGGGTCAAAGACCACCACTGTCGTTGTCTTATCGGACAACAAATTTAGCCCGTAGGCACTTCATCACTCACGGATGTTTATAATATGATCATATTATAAGATGATATAAGCCATGATTTCTAGATCATAAGGCAAATTAGGAATTTAAAAAAATTTTCCAATATAGGGATGACTGTTATGATTTTATCGAATCACATTTGTCAGGAGTGCTAACACGTTCTTAGGTGTTAACAAGGATCTGAATCCCTTGAGTAGGTTTCACCATCTTGGCCGCGTAGGCTAGGTTTCACCTTTAAGATTCTTTTTAAAATGCATACTGGCAGGGAAGGAAGGATATTTATTTTATTCAGGATTTTTATCATAAATCCTAATTTATAAGTTAATAATAACACAAATGGCCTAGTCGCGTAGACAAGTTTAATTTATAAGCCATGATTTCAGAGAATCGAGGCATTAATGTTTTAATAATAGCACAAATGGCCTAGTCACGTAGACAAGTTTAATTTATAAGCCATGATTTCTAGATCATAAGGGAAATTAGGAATTTAAAAAAAAATTCCAAAATAGGGATGACTGTTGATGCGTATTCTAGTGTTATATATATTAGCTGTATATTTTAAGCCCCTTTAACACTTTTTAGTCAAGTTTTAAATTTATAAAACACGATATTTACTAACACTAGACACACATATAGGCAAGTGCACCCATCGTGAGCGTAGTATAGTGTTGGTAAGATACCGAGGTCGTCCAAGGACACAAGAGCTTTTAGTACCGGTTTATCCTCAACGTCTAATCAAATCAAAAAGTTTAGAAAAATGTTTTAAACTAAGAAAAATAAAAACTAACTAAAATGCTGAAAATAAAAATAAAAAGAAAAACAGATAGACAAGATGAATCACTTGGTTCCGACTCGTATCTAGTGTAACCTTTGATTATTTCCGCACTTTTGCACTATTTTAAGAGATTATCTTAGTTATTGTAGTAGGCCCCTCTTTTGAAGGTGACGTTACCCTCACCCCAGTAGTTTGAGTCAGCAAGGATACAATCCTAAAAGGGTGGATTATTGGAAGATAATTAATTAAGTTATTAATGCAATATTATGGTAGGCCCCTCTTTTGGAGGTGACGTTACCCTCGACTAAGTAGTCTGAGTCAGCAGGGATACAGTCCTAAATAGCCGGGTTATAGTATTAATAGTAGTTAACTTATGAGGGGATCAAAGAGTTGGGACCCCCGCCATCCAATACCGTGAAGTATTGAAGGAGGTCCTACTAAATTTGACCCAGGTCCATTGCAGGACCTCTAAACGCTGAACAATGGCAAGACCTTTACCAAACCGTTCCCTTAACCCCCGACCAGGTAGCCAACATACCTCCATATAGACCGTGGAGATATGAATGGTGAAAATCTTTTATTTTATATAGACAGTAAAATAATTTGAAGACACCACAGACAAACGATAAAGAAAGATCACCTTCAACATAAGCAACTAGTTATTAGAGTCATTAATACAAAACCAAGTAAAAAGTGCAAAAGATTAGAAATAAAAAGTATTATACTAGACACTTTGTCTTCACCAAGTGATGTAAGAGACTTAGGCAAACATGGCCTTGATTGTCAAGAACTCTTACGATCAATCTTGGATCCCGAGACGACTCACACACTCTACGATGGACAATGGATGATGGTGGTGGATGATGGTGTTATGGTGGTGGTGGGTAGTGGGTGAAGTGTGAGAGAGGTGGTGTGCCAAGGGATGGTTTGAGCTTGAGCCAAGCACTTATATTTATAGGCTGAACAGAAGCTCGGGCACGGCCCCGTGTCCAGTGGGCACGGCCTCGTGTCCACATCCTTCTCTTTCTTCATTTAATGTTGTTTTGTCTTTTTAGTTGACCACGCCCCCGTGTCCGCTGAGCACGACCCCGTGGTGCAGAAGAATCTTTGTACTATGCAGATTTGCTGGATTGTGCGAATCTTATAGTTGACCACGGCCCCGTGTCCGCTGATCACGACCCCGTGGTGGGCAATAGAAGCTTCTACCACTTTGTCTTTTCTGCTGACACTTGGGCACGCCCCCGTGCTGGTCGAGCACGGGGCGTGTTCAGTCTTCTGATCTCTTGTTCTGCTTGGGAAGATGCTGTCGTGGGGTCGGGCATGTCACGTCTTGTTCCTTTTCTTGTATTTATGTTAGATTTTGATGTCTTTTTGCTTCTTTTGTTAATTTGAGCTCATTTAATCCTGAAAATACAAAAGGAAGACAAAAGCACACTTTTTCCAACATTAGTACTAAAAAAGGGTTAGTTTTATGCCTCATTTGATGAAATTTATATGTTACATTTTGAACACATCAACTGTTATGATTTTATCGAATCACATTTGTCAGGAGTGCTAACACGTTCTTAGGTGTTAACAAGGATCTGAATCCCTTGAGTAGGTTTCACCATCTTGGCCGCGTAGGCTAGGTTTCACCTTTAAGATTCTTTTTAAAATGCATACTGGCAGGGAAGGAAGGATATTTATTTTATTCAGGATTTTTATCATAAATCCTAATTTATAAGTTAATAATAGCACAAATGGCCTAGTCGCGTAGACAAGTTTAATTTATAAGCCATGATTTCAGAGAATCGAGGCATTAAGGTTTGAATCAAAGTTCATTACCCTTTTTCTGGACAGAGGGGCAAAGGCTACTACTGTCTTTAGTCCCTTAGGACAATAAGTATGGCCCGTAGGCATTTCATTACTCATGGATGTTTATAATATGATCATCTTCATTTGATGATATTAGTCAGGATCGTATTGATCATACAAACTATTATGCTTGGACGTAGTCCAACATCTTTAGACGGGGGTCAAAGACCACCACGGTCGTTGTCTTATCGGACAACAAGTTTGGCCCGTAGGCATTTCATCACTAATGGATGATTATTTCAAACAAGGGAATTTAGATTAACCCCTTTTTAAAAAAAAAAAGATGGCCTGTGTGACTTTAACGATTCACAGTTTACCAAAAATGTTAACGTACTTACAGATGTTAATAGGGATTGGAATCCTTTGGATAGGTTTTACCGTCTTGGCCATGTCTGCAATGACATTTAGGCTAGGTTTTACCATCTTGGCCATGTCTGCATTGACATTTAGGCTAGGTTTTACCATCTTGGCCATGTCTGCAATGACATTTAGGTTAGGTTTTACCTTTAAGATTCCTTTAATATTTAACGCAGAACAATCTTAAATTGAAATGTTAATAAGGGTCTGAATCTAATTGTGGAACTACCGTCTTGGCCCTGCCTTAAAATGACACATGAGCTAGGTCTTGTCCTTTTTAGATATTGTCATTTTATTATAATGGTAGATTTTATAATATAGGAATGATATTTTTAATAAAATCGTTCCTTTAAAATTTAAACAAGTATATGGTTGCCCTAAACGGGACTTCTACAAAAATGACTTGCCCATGCAAGAGCTAATCAGAAAATAATGAAAAAGGACTTTCCAGGTGAGCCAGAGTTTGATCAAGTCCAAAGTATAATCCAACTCTGGTGTCTAATAAAGGAACCAAATAAGGACAAACAAAACGAATTTGAATTTGTCCTATGTTCTTGTCTAGACTCAAGAATGAGCAACTGTGTAACTGAGATTAAACACAAAAGCTAGTGTTTAATTCACTCAGTGTTGGCTCTGATACCAACATGTCACACCCCAGATTTCCACGTGTCACCGGTGGGCCCGGTGGGGAGTATCGTGACGTGGTTGGCAACATAATAGTCAAACAACACAATATTTCAATGCACAGCGGAAGCAAAAAAGATAAATATATTACAATCCGAATATAAAGTAATATCAAGTATTACAACGGAAAGTAAAGGATCCACAGGCGGATATTAAAATATAAACATTTGTTCAACAGACTTTAGACGCCTAGAACTTGCAAGATTCCTTATTAGCACCCTGAGCTTCCAGCCAATTACGTTCAGTACCTGTCACTTAACCTTTTTGAAAAATACGTCAGTTTTCACTGGTAAATACACTCAACTGACTCATTTGAAAAGAGTTTAAGAAATTGATTTAGATGCACCAGGCACAAAATATTTTGACACTGTTGGACCGTTCTACGACCTTAAACCGTCAGTTAAGGCAGTTCATCTTTGCGTACGAAGGCGGAATCAACGTAAACAAAGTCATAACAGCTATTATCCTTTTAATCCTTCTTTTCTGATTAATATTCGTGCTTTTACAACGTTTTCTGATACAAATCCGGCAGCACTTCGTGTTTCACACAATGACCTCTCTCTCCTAAAATGAATCACACAACAACCTATATATAAGATGTAGATTTCGCTTGAAACAGCTTGAAGCGAAATCAATAGATGTTGATTTCGCTTGAACTCAGTTCAAGCTAAATCACTTGATGTTGATTTCGCTTGAATCAGTTTCAAGCGAAATCTTGAAGTTAAATCACATAAACCCTAAATAAAACCCTATTGTGTGATCATTCAAACAATTCTAGACACAAGACTTGATAATGACGTAATCAGCAGACATTTAGTGCACCAACAGACTCCCCATTGGATGTTGATGAAGTCTTTGGCTTCAAGTCTTTGTCTTTATCATCTTCAAACATTGTAAAAACTTTCCTCAATCTTTATCTTCAATCTTCCATTTGACCATTGATCCAGACTCCCCCTTTCACAGACTCCCCCTCTCGATATGCTAGAATCTGAGAAATCTGGTTCAAGCTTTAACATTTAGCTTCCGTGGGAATAATGAAGTCCAAACCTGTTACTCAACCAACAAACATTACAATTCTATCTTTTCAATAATAATTCACAAACTCAATCAGTTTTAACAATCCACTCAAGTATTCAGGTCCAAGTTAATGACCCTGATCACTTGATTAATCTACCAAGTCCAAATTAATGACCTTGGTTGATCTTTTGACGAATCAATACTGATTTTAAAAACAACAATTTCAAACATTTTCTGAAAATAACAAGTATCAAATTAATAAACTTGTTTTTGACTTTTCAAACAATTCAAACTTCTTCAAAGTAAGCTCTCCTCATTCTTCAGTCCAGAATCTCCTGCATCTGCTTCAAATATCTGAGAATCCAACAATCAACTCTCCACTTTGGTTTGTCGGAAAATAAAGCAGAAATAAAATCTTTTTGGATTTTATCAAAGTGATCTAAACTAAGAAATGAAATACAGAAAATTTAAATTGCAAAAAGTAAACAAATTAAACTATTTATAAACATATTTTTGCGAGCGTGTCAGGAAATCATATCAGCTTTTCATACAAATCACAAGTACCGTTAAGCTTCATTTCATACTCAGACTTAAACAATTCACCTCGATTGTCGATATACTGATCCATCTTAAATTCTCACACAAAGTTCAATTTACTCAGGATACGATTTAGATTGAATTATGAACTTAGCTCATTCATGTGTCCCACCTCTTGAATATACTCCCGTATCCAGAATCTCAATAATCAGTCTTACAGGTGAGTATACTACAATGATATCTGTATATAAATTAGGTATGCGAGGGCCGAGGGATCTCAGATCGATACTTCCGTATACGCAGAGAGATATCAGCTTCGACTTTTCGGAATGTCCCCTTTAGAGGATCTTTTTGCTTACAACAGCAGCGACTATTAATTTTATTGTTTCATCGGCATGCTGAGGGTTTAATGCTGTGTTTCAAGCATTGCAGCAAGCATTATTCAGGGACTAGGTCAGAACCACCGTTCAGCAGAAGTCCCGGAATAATACCCCAGACATCATTGAGTATAAAGACCTAGTATATCAGATTAAGAGACCTTTCAAACGAGATTTCAGGGGTTACCTATATATCCAAGTAGTGTTCCCCACGAATTCACAAGTTTGAATTTAGGTTTATATCCCGAATAAATCTACTAAATGTGTGAAAACCTATCGACACATCATCAGTGAGATTATTTAACTCTTTTATACTTTACAAATCTTTAGCATACTGTAATCGTCTAGCCGATGTACTATCATTTTCCCTATATACACAAGCTCTTTTTCAGATTTTATCATGTTTTTGTATTTTTGCATTTTTTTACTATTTTTGTATTTTCTGAACATAAACTATATACAAACATCTACTCCCCCTAAATACCAAAACAAGTAAAAATTCGACAAACCATTGCAGATTGTTTCTCGTCTTCATCCGCAACAGTACTCTCATCAACGCCAATTATGCCATCCGACACTGAAAGAAGCTTCATACCATTCAGTTTTAACAAATATTTAAACCGATTTTTATCAAAAGCTTTGGTATGTAAATCAGCTTTCTGTTCGTCAGTGTGGATTTTCTCAATTCGTATCAACTTTTTCTCAAAACAATCACGAATAAAGTGATGACGAATTTCTATGTGTTTAGTTTTAGCGTGATGTACTGGATTCTTTGTTATATTTATTGCGGCCTCATTATCAACAAAAAGAGGTGTGTTAAGAAACTGCAAACCATAGTCGCGCATCTGTTGCTGTATCCACAAGATCTGAGAGCAGCAACTGCTAGCAGAAACATACTCCGCTTCACATGTAGATAACGCCACAGACGTTTGTTTCTTACACTGCCAGGTAACCAATCTAGGACCAAAGAACTGGCATCCTGCAGTTGTTGATTTTGAATTGACTTTGCAGCATCCGAAATCCGAATCGGAATACCCTTCGAGCGTAAAGTCGCCTTTCCTAGGATACCACAACCCCAATGAAGGAGTTCCTTTCAGGTAGCGCAATATCCTCTTCACAATGATCAAATGCGATGCTCTCGGGTTAGACTGAAATCTTGCTGCGAGGCACGTTGGGTACATGATATCAGGACGTGAAGCAGTTAGGTACATTAAAGAACCTATCATGGATCGGTAAAACGTTTCATCAGCCCTGTCTCCGGTGAGATCTGGATGAATCCCATGATTTGTTGCAAGTGGGGTAGCAGCTGGAGTAGAACTTGACATCCCAAATTTCTCTAGAATATCATGAACATACTTTGACTGATGAATGAAAATTCCCTCAGGAAGTTGTTCAACTTGTAAACCCAGAAAGAATTTCATCTCCCCCATTGATGACATTTCAAACTTCTGCTTCATCACTGATTCAAAATCTTTGCATAGATTTTCATTTGTCGACCCAAAGATTATATCGTCCACATAAATCTGAACTATCAGAAGATGACCATCGACCTCTTTAGTGAAGAGAGTGGCATCCACTTTTCCACGAATGAACTTGTTGGCTAGTAGGTGTTGAGACAAAGTCTCGTACCAAGCTCTCGGGGCCTGGTGTAAACCATACAGCGCTTTGTCCAATAAGTAGACCTTGTTTTTGTGGATTGGATCGGTGAAGCCCGGTGCCTGACCGACATAAACCTCCTCTTTGACCTTCCCATAAAGAAACGCCGATTTAACATCCAACTGATAAACTTTGAAGTTCTTCCAAGACGCAAATGCTAGGAAAATTCTGATTGCCTCTAGTCGTGCTACAGGAGCATAGACTTCGGTAAAATCAATCCCCTCCTGTTGACTAAATCCCTGAACAACGAGTCGAGCTTTGTTCCTTACAACAACTCCTCTATCGTCCCTCTTGCACTTGAACACCCACTTGGTGTTAATTTTCCTCTGACCATTCGGCAAATCAACTAACTTCCACACTCCCAATTTCTCGAATTGACTAAGTTCCTCCTGCATTGCATAGACCCAAGAGTCTTCAGTAAGCGCCTCTTTGTAAGTTCTTGGTTCAACCTGCGAGATAAAACAACTTAATGAGAATTCAGTTTGCAAAGGAGCAACTTTTGTATAAAAACATGTAAGCCCTTTATCAATCTGATTTCGAGTGCGAACGCCTTTCTGCAAATCTCCTATGATCAACTCCTCTGGATGATATGAAAAAGTTCGCGGCATCACTTCGCTTGGAACATCTACATTTCCCTCCAGATTAGTAACATTCTGCTCTGCATCTTGTTCACCAACTTGGTTTGTTTGACTTGAAATCTGAATTTGCTCCCCTTCAGAATCTGAATCTGAATCACCATGATCAAATATTGGCATGTTTTCAGCTTCTAGATTATCATTCTGAGCCGACTGATTATCCTGAGCAACTTCATTCTGTTGGACATCATCATGTTCACCAGCATTACTTGGACCTGCTTCATCGTCATTTGAAGTTTCCCGTGGTCTCCTCAAATACTCAGCTGGGAACCTTAACTGCGACTCATATTCTCGCAAAATATCCAACTCATCAAAGAAATCTTCATCATTCTCTGATTCTTCTCTCATGTCAAACGAATCCCACAGTTTGTCATAATGATAACGCCATGAATCACCAGGATTCTGTGGCGGCATAGTATAACCTTGACATTCAACATTTGCAGCTTCAATAATCCGTTTCTCACTTGGAACGAAGACACGTCGCATCGGATTTGCATAACCAACAAATATACCTTCAATGCTCTTCGGACCAAACTTTCCATGAGGCTCTATAACCGTACAGGGTGACCCAAACGGTTCTAGATACTTCAAATTCGGTTTGCGGTTATTGATTAGCTCAAAGCATGTTTTGTTGAACTTCTTGACAGTGAGAACCCTGTTGAGCGTATAGCATGCGGCGGAAATAGCTTCAGCCCAAAAATTAATCGGTAACTTTGAATCTGCGAGCATAGTTCTAGCCGTCTCGATTAGTGTCCGGTTTTTGCGTTCTGCGACTCCATTCTGCTGCGGAGTGTACGGAGCACTAAACTCATGCAAAATACCTCTTTCATCACAAAATTCTTCCATCTTGCTGTTTTTGAATTCAGTACCATTATCACTTCGAATTCTCTTAATACGCCTTTGGTACAAATTCTCAATTTTCCTGAACAGCCCCATCAAACTGTCAAATGTTTCATCTTTCGTCTTCAAGAAAGAAACCCACGAAAATCTGGAATAATCATCAGTAACGACCAAACAATAGTAATCTCCTGTAATACTTTTGACATTCACAGGACCAAACAAATCCATGTGAAGTCTCTCCAGAGGTCTCGAAACTGAATTGACTTGTTTTGTAGGGTGTGACTTTTTCTTCTGTTTGCCTTTGATGCAGCTAATGCACTCCCCTTCCAGATGAAAACCTTTGATATTAACTCCCAATACCAAATCATTGTGCACCAAATGATTCATTTTTCTAAGATGTATATGCCCCATCTTTCGGTGCCACAATCTTGATTCTTTCTCAGTTGCTCTAGACACAAAACAATGTGCTTGACCAGTAGTTGTAGTTGCAACAGACATATCTAACACATATAAATCATTCACTCTAGGTGCCCTCATGATAATCCATTCTTCAGGAACAACAAAACCAGGTTTCAAAATCAAACATTCTTTATCAGTGAAGTGAGTAGTATACATGTTGTCACAAATCTGCGAGATACTAAGCAAATTGTTCTCCAGCTCAGTGATGTAGTTAACTCTCTCAAACGTCACAATCCCATTGGATAACGTTCCTTCACCAACAATTCTACCACCTTCATGACCTGCAAATCCCACATAACCACCATTGATATTCTTCACATCATACAGCAATGCAGTTTTTCCTGTCATATGTCGAGATGCGCCACTATCCATGATCCATCTTGAAATGGCTCTTGGAAGATCCTGCACATACCACAAGTTTATTTTAAAACATTTCAATAAAGATGCCGATTCATGCTTCGCGATCCAGGAAACTCCGGCAATTCAAACTGCTTATTCGAACATGGTGTCCACCCAGGCCTCCTCAGCCTTAGGTGTAACCTTGACTCTCGCAATTTGAATTTTGAAATTTTCAGCCTTCAAAGGTGGAAAATTTGCATCATAATCAACCGAAATTGATTCTTCAGCCTTTTTCACTTCAGAAGTTGAAATTTTCATTTCAGTTTTTGGTTTCCAAACTTGTTGAGATAAAGCAACCCGTTTATACAACTTGTCGTTTTTAGTTACCACTTTCTTTACGGATTCATTTTTCATTTTGATGTTATCATTTTTCTCATTCTTTTTCTCAACAATGATTGGTGCTTTACCCTTTACATCAACTTTCTTCTTTTGTCTGTCAACAATGTCAGTCTTAGGCTTGGAGTTGGTGCAATTTCTTGCAATGTGACCAACTTTGTTACATCTAAAACATGTTCGAGTATCAACAACTCGACTTGTGCCTTCAGACTGATAATGTGAAGCTCTTTTCTCAAAGAATTCTTTATTTGATTTTGAAAAATTTCATTTTCCTCATCAGAAAGTGAACTCGAACTGTTCACAAACACCTTCTTTTCAGCAAATCTTTTGTTTTGAAAACTCTTCTTCTGATAACTACTACCACCTCGATAACCACCCGACCAATTGTTTCGATTGTTATTATAAAACCGTGGTGGAACAACAGGCTTTTTGTAATAAGCTTTATCTTTCTCAAAATTCATTTGCCTTTTTGTTTGACTCAAACTGTTCACTTCTGACAACTCAACTTCAACCAATTTGAAAACGTTTGTCAACTTTTTCACATTAACATTCTCAATTGGAAACTCAGAATCCGAATACAACTTATCAGATCCAGCCATCTTGTACATCACAAGACCCGGTTCATCACTTAAGTTGTTTTTGGATTTTGATTTCTGAATGTACTTGTCCAAGAAACACCCATCATCTTCAGTTGAATCAGTCATTAAAACACTTTCAGCTGTGCTCTTAACAATCTCTGTCTGAACACTATCATCAGATGATGTAAAAGTAACATCAATGTTTTCTGGAAGTTTAACTTCTTTTTCTTCTTCGATTTCAACCAACCCAGATTGCTTTTTCGTGTAATTATCAAGAACAGGTGGTGGAACTTGATGAAACCCCACCCCAGTTCCATCACAATACACATCTTCGCCCGCTTTGTCTTTCCTGATGGGTTTGGGAATGATATGTTGCAAAACAAAGCTTGCGGAGCTATAACTGTTAAGCTTCAACTGGATTCGCTCGTTTTCGATAACAGCCTCTTGAACTTTAAGTTTCAATTTAGCGATTTCATCCAGTTGTTGATTGATTGATTCTTCTTTGACTCTAAGCACTGCTTTTAAATGTTCATTTTCCTTAAAAGTTTTACCATTTCGATCATCACAATCTTTCATTGTGCTTTTGAGTTTTTCAAATTTTTCAGAAATCTGACGGTTTTCAAGAATCAACTTTTCATTTTCTTGTTTAATTTTGTCATGATCAATTTTATCATTTTCAATTTGTTTAGTTAATTCTCTTATCCGTTCAGTTGAAGCTTTAACTGTTTTGTCACGATCAAGAATCTGATTCTCAACGCTTCTGACCTTAGCTGTCAGATCATCAACTTTCTTCCCGTTGAGATACGTGACTGTGCTACAAAATTTGCACTCTTTGTTTCAATTTTTGCAATCAGCATTTCCATCGATTTTCTTACGTGACACATTTGTTGACACATCTGAACTGACCTGGCTTTTTGACTCAGACACGGAGTTAGAGTCTACCTCAAGTGCTTTAGCAGCTAGCACTTTGTCAGCCATTCTTCCAAGATTTTCAGCAGTCAACTCCTGCGTTGTATCAATAACTCCAGTATCAATCTTCTTTGCTTTCTCGATCTCTTCTTTCTCTTTTCTCTCTTTCTCTTCTTTTTCTTTCTTCGCTTCCTCTTTCATTTTCTCGGTTGGAGTTCCCCACCATTTATGTTGCCAATACTCATCATCTTCTTTATATTGCTGGATTATGGCTTCAATATCAAGTGTACTATCATCAATTGCAATATTTCCATACTCATCAAGATAACACTCTCTATCTGGATCCCATCTATTTGCTCTCCTTGCTTCCAGAAAGATACGAGATATTCTAATGATTTTGTTTTCAGCTATCATTTTTCTGTATCTATACTTTTGCTCTTCAGTTCGATCGTCTTTCCATGGAATAGGTTCATCGTTTTTTGCCATGAATGCGTAACCATCCGCATCTTCTTCTGGTAAAACCTCCTGACTCCAGTCATAACCCTCATCATCGTAAATCACCGCAAGAGCTCTAGATTTCTCTCTGTTGTCTTCAACCTGCTTCAATCTAGGCGGCTCGGATTTATTCTGATGATAGATTGCCTTCTTGTAGTAATCATCTCTGAAAGGGTTCTCCGATTCATCAGCATAAGCATTTCAACATTCTCGTTTGAAGTGACCCTTCTGCTTACACTTGAAACAAGTCACCTTCGATTTATCGAACCCCAACTTAGTAGACGCACCACCAATTGTCTTTCTTCCGGTAATTTCCATGAATCTTTGTTCACGACGAACAGCACTTGCCATAGCCCAATGAATATCGATAAGTTCCATTTCCTCCGGATCAATCTGATCGTAATCTTCTTTCGTCAGATTTGTGTTTCCTATCTTCCCAGCTACTAACCCTTCATATGATTCCAACACCGATGCTAGGAAGATCATCTGCTGCTTGGCCGATTCCTCATCAAAGTTTTGAGCATTCTTCAAATCTATCGCGATGTTACATTGAAAACGATTCTTTGCATCTGGATGATTTCCAGAAGATGAAGATCCACTGTGATAACCACTGTGACTTCCACTGCTTTGAGTACTTTGACTTTCTTTGCTAGCTGTCGACACATTTTCAGCAGAAAACGCAGTTTTTGGAGAAGTTTCTTTTGGCATCATGCTCTTTGGATAATACAAATTCAAATTCTGCTGGTAAGATGAGTGATTGACTTTGTATGTCTTTTTCAACTCCAACTCGTGACTCTCGAGTTTCTCAATCAGCAAATCTAATGTCAACTTTTCTGGTTCTTTGATAGTATTCTTCAGCATCAGCGCATAATATCTCCAATCCATCTCGTCAGGCAACGAATCGAACAATTTGTCGATAAGATCTTCTTCAGGAATGTTGATATCATGTCTTACTAATTCCAGCTTCAGATGACCAAATCTTTCTATCATTTTACAAACTGACTCGTTCTTTAAACATCCAAACAGATCAAACTCTTTTCTAAGAAGTTTCTTTTTGTTTTTCTTAATTTCTTCACTACCTATACATTTCTTTTCTAGCTTTTCCCAAAGATCTTTTGCATTTGAATAGTCGATCAAGGCAATAATGTCTTCCCGGACTGACTGATATAACAATGCCACACACTTTTGTTCAGCTACAAACGATTCAATCTCCTCAGCTGCTCTTAAAGTTTCACCATATTTCTTTCCATGTTCATAACCGTTTTTCAAACTCTTCCAGCTGGGAAATGCGAATGCCATCAACCAGTCTTCAATTTTTCTTGACCATCGACTGTATTCCTCAATAGCCATTAGCTTTGGAGGTTTATTGAATGTTCCGAAGGCACTTTCCGACTCCCAAGCTTCCTTTTTCTTCTCTTTTGGCGGGTTATCATTCACATTGCTTGATGAAGTATCAGTGTTTCCGGAATCTCCAGCGAACGCGTACATATCGCTGAATGGGTTCATGAAAAGATCATCCATCGTGAATGTTCCTGCAATATTAGCAAACACTTAGAAAATTTTTAAGATTTGAAAAATTCAGCAAGTTCAAGCAAAACAGAATAGTTTGAAGCGAAATCAACACTTAAACTATTCAAGCGAAATTACACTATTACACTTCAAGCGAAAACTGATCTAAATTATGTTTCAAGCGAAAACCAACAATTCAATTTCGCTTCAAGAGTTTCAAGCAAAATTCTTATGATCAGATCCAACAGTTTCAAGCGAAAACCTGATGAACAATTTCGCTTCAAATGATTCAAGCGAAATCCAAGAACAGATCTGATTCAAGCGAAATCCACAGTTAATCAATTTCGCTTCAACAATTTCAAGCGAAATCCAGCCAAAATTGTCTATTTTGAAGCGAAATCAACTACTAATTTCGAACACTTTCAAGCGAAAATCTGTTTTAGGTCATTTTTAACAAGTTTTAAACTGAATTTTAGTCCGAATCTTTGTAGGCTTTGTTAAAACACTGTTATACACGATATACTTGAAAATCAGATCATTTCGACCGTTGGAACTCGTTCAGATCAGAAAAAATATAAAAAGAAATGAGTAGAAAGAAGAGAATCCGCTGCTATGGTATGAACTCCTCGTCCTGAGCTCTGATACCACTTGTTGGACCGTTCTACGACCTTAAACCGTCAGTTAAGGCAGTTCATCTTTGCGTACGAAGGCGGAATCAACGTAAACAAAGTCATAACAGCTATTATCCTTTTAATCCTTCTTTTCTGATTAATATTCGTGCTTTTACAACGTTTTCTGATACAAATCCGGCAGCACTTCGTGTTTCACACAATGACCTCTCTCTCCTAAAATGAATCACACAACAACCTATATATAAGATGTAGATTTCGCTTGAAACAGCTTGAAGCGAAATCAATAGATGTTGATTTCGCTTGAACTCAGTTCAAGCTAAATCACTTGATGTTGATTTCGCTTGAATCAGTTTCAAGCGAAATCTTGAAGTTAAATCACATAAACCCTAAATAAAACCCTATTGTGTGATCATTCAAACAATTCTAGACACAAGACTTGATAATGACGTAATTAGCAGACATTTAGTGCACCAACAGACACTTTGATTAAAATGCACAAAGGCAAAATTAATCTTTTATAACTTGGGACAATTATATTTATAATCTTGTATACAGATTTACATGTTCGTTGTACGTTCAGGGCCCGATGTAGAAACCGAGTCAGATTAACAGACACGCCACAAGTATAGGCCCACAAAAGAGTGAGATACCGTTATTACTTAAGCAACTGTCAGGTGTATGCCTACACCCCGTGCTTAAGACGTGGCCATTTTATAATACAATGATGTCAGGGATATCCGGGACATGGTCATTAACCCCTAAAGGCTTTTATTTCAAACAATACAGATTAAACCGGGTTACCTCAATAATTTAACCACATTAAGATTAAATATTCAATACCCGACCAAGCGGTATTATTATAATACCGTATCCCAAGCCCGTATAGGGAAAATTAGTTAAGAGTATTTACCTGAGCTAGCTCCTGTCTTAAATAGCAAGAATTTAATAACTCAGCCGTATTCACTTAAGTAAGCGTAGGTACCATTTACCGGAAGGCTCTAGTCTGGAACGATGGTATAAATAACCAATTAGAATGCTAACGGGTCTTTAATTAAGCCTAAGCTTAGACCGGTTAGTCTTACCGAAAGATACGGTTCAAACGCATGATTAAGCGAAGACCGGATAGAATGTGATTTAGACCCGACAAGTTCGGAGACTTGCTTAATATGGGTATTTCATACACATTCTGGATTTTGAGATAAAACCGATAAGGTTTGACCGTTTAGGCTAATTTATGTAAACTAGTTACATAAACCGAACCGAACGCGTAATTAGCGTAACGGGTATACATATGAGCCGTTTACAGGTTTCCTAAGTGAATATGCTTCATATATGTTGTGACATCAGTAAGATGTCTTTTATTATGCCCGAAATGAATTTAAACACAAACTATGCCCCGTAGGGTTAGTTTGGTCATTTAAACAGTTATAAAAGAGTTTAAGTATTTACCTAAGTTACAGGTCTGATGTAATCAGCAAAATACGTATTTTACTAAGTTATAACAGTAGGGTAAAGTATATATGTGAAATTTATCAATTATAACCAAACTATGCACCGTAGGGGCATTTTGGTAATTTCACATAAGCCGTAAAGCTCAAAACCGAAGTATGAGTTAAACAACTTTTGCTTACTGTTAAAATATTATAATTTTCCTCAAATATCAGTAGGTATAAACCCTTGTATGTTTAAAATAGTCTTAGTACATACTAGGCGTTAAAATGCTTAAAAAGGCGATTAGAAGCCATTTCCGGGTTCGATACAATAAGCTGATATTTTTACTATTCCAGAAGGCTTAAAATAATTTATTTATCATATAAAATCAGTAGCAAAAGGTTTGGAGTCAATTGGATGTGTAAAACTCATTTTATAGCCCGTAAGGGCAAAACCGACAATTACCGGATTAAGCCTACGACTATGAGTTATGCTCAGTCTAAAATTAATTAAAAATCTTCAAAAATCCCAAAATAATATTTTACATCAGTGGGTAAAGATTTTGATATCAAAAAGTAGGCTTAACTAGGCTATACGCTAATTACGCCATTTTATTAACATAAAGCTTCTTAATTACGCTAATGAGCATAACTCTCAATCTACACCTCAAAATGATGTCAAACTTTGCATACAAGTTTATATATCAGTAGCTAAGGTTTCCACACTTTTACATTTTCACAAATCACGTTTTAAAGTTAAAAGGGCATAATGGTCAACATATGAGCATTTAACGGAATCATGCGAATTAATTGGTTAACTAATGAACCATGGTGTATAATCACAGAGGGTTATACTAGCATGTAACCTGGTCCAAATGAAGCTCTAAGGTATTTCTAAAACATACCAAACCGGGTCAGAACTGCAGTCAAAGCTTTGCGACTTTCGGTTCCGAACCGGGTCTAAACAGGAAATTGTCAGGTTGAACATGTTTAGACATGTTATTACACTAATTACCTAGTTATATTAATGATCAAACAGGTTGTATGTGTTCTACATTGCTAATTATGCATAAATTAGAAACTAAGTATCCTGTTGACTTTTTTATCACAAGTTTGACCCGACATTCGACCTAGTTAGAGTGGGAATCAGGGGGAACCCTTTTAAGGGTTTATAACCCACATAATTACCAACTTATAACTACTTTTGATTCGACTAATCACTGGACCATTAGTGATTAATCTTAAAGTCAACCGTTAAATACGACGGTTTGACTTTTAAGCTATAACTACGTAAAAACTTAACTAAGGAAGGATTAGCAAACTTACTGAAGTCCTATGCTTGATTAGGAAGGTCTTGTGTCTGCTCTTAAGCTCCCAAAAGCTCCAGAATTGCACAAGAAGTGAATGATCAAATGGTTGCAACTTCATGGCCTTTTATAGTGTTTAACTCACCATAGATTGTTGACAAATAAGTCTACCACTGACCACAACTCATCAACAAGTGTCCCTAGTGTTCTAGGGGTTGTTTAGGGGCCAAGCAAGATGAGGAAATTCGTTTAAAGGTCGAAAATCGCGTTTAAACAGCAACCAGCCCGTTTTCTGTTACTGGGCATCCCTTGCGCACCGTAAGCATAAGTCTTGCGGTGCGCAAGGCTTCTGATCAGCCTTCACATTTTCCATTTTTCGCATAAATGACTCTTGGCCCTTCCGAAAGGTCAACTAACCTTTATATTTTGCACTTTGAGCCCTCCATATTTACCTACAAGGGCTTTAGGGCTTATACCCATTTTGTTAAGTCCCCGGTTAACTTTATTGTTACCCGAAAAGTCATAACTTTCAACGTTGACGCTTTAACCCCTCGCATACGAATTTGATCATAACTTTCTCATACGATAACGAAACTTTATGAAATTTATATCATGTATTCTAGTGAGCATAATTAACCATTACAAAGCTTCGGGTTTGTCAAAAGGTCACTCAGAGGTATAAATTAAATATGTTGACATATTTAACCCCTGTAGTTTGTAATCTCTCACTTTCTTTCATATTTAGCTTCGTATGATCCATGATTTATTCGTTTGAAGGTATCAGCATCATGTAGGGTTATTGTAAAGTATATTTATCTATTGTTGACATTTTGAACCCCTATAATCACATACTTTCCATGTTTGTCAACTTTAGTCCCTCTAGAGTATTCTTTCACACGTTCAAACTTATGACACGTGTCAATACATTATAGGACGTGAAATTTCGAGGTGTTACATTGTTAGCTTGCGGAGTTGCAATACTCCGGCGGATGGGAGGTCCGTGCAACTACCCCCCCCCCCCCAAGATTGCTACGATATAGGCTAAAACCAAAGCCGCCTTGTTTGCCCTTATGATGGACGAAATTGAAGAAATCTGATGGACGAACATGATGAATAAACCGATTTAGAGTTTAGAAAACTGACGGAACCTGATAGAACAAAGTTTTTGGAGGTGCCCGAATTGGTGTGCTCGCGAGAATGAGGATTAGAGTTGTAATTTTAGAGAATTAAACGATCATTTACGGTGTGTTCCCGAGTTAAAAATCCCTCCCCTTCCCTCCCCTCCCCTCCATGTCTTTCCAAATTGGAAAGACTATTTTCAGGCAAAAGAACCCCATTTTCCCTCCCCTCCCCTCCCCCTGTTAAGTGGATCTCTGGAACACAGCCTTAATTACAAATTAAAAGACCAAGGAAAAAAAGTTATGGTCCTTTGTATATCAAACATTTACTAGTGGGACAACTCATCAATTGTAAACGTTTCACCCAAATTATTGATAAACTTTTCACCCAAATTGTTTTATAGACTCAACTTTTGAAATTATATGGGGTCACTTGACCTTGTTGTGATGTATGTGGCCCCATCCCTATGAACACCCAACCATTGTCTAGTCGATTATTTTGAATACTGACATACCAAATTGAACTAGCTAGTCCTAAATCCGAATCAAAACAAGAATGTCTAAAGCTCCGAAAGCCAAATTTCCAAAATAGGTTCTGAAAAATTGGAGAAACAAATGAAATTTCAAAAGTAATCATGGAAGTAACCAATTGACCCAATCTTCTCAACTCCAAAGCAGTTATTCATCATGTTCGTTCATCTTATTTCTTCAGTTTCGTCATGTTTCAAATTATAGTTTTATCGAAGTAAGAATGTAAAAAGTTGACATAGTGAATATGACTATCACTTGAAGCATGACGAAACTGAAGAAAACCGATTTGGAGTTGAAAAGATTGAGAAAGGAGCTGAGGAAGGGAGTCTAATCTCCAAGAGAAGTTGGGGAGAAGCTAGGAGAAACAACAATTTTTTTAGTGATGGTATACAGTGGTGAAGCTTAAATGAAAACTCAGTGGGGGCCAGACTTTCAAAATCCATATCGATGGACACCGGACTCTTAAAAATCTTATTTTACCATACAAAAAAAAAGGGATTTTTCGGTAAAATTAACGCTACGAGCAAAAAATCGGTGGGACTAGGGCAACCCCGCCCTAATAAAGCTCGGCCCTTGATGGTCTACAATAGTGTGTACATGCGACGATGGAGGCAAGGGAAAAGGGACTAGGGATTTGATTGAACAACTAATTACAAATCAAAAGACCAAGGAAAACAAAAGGTATTGGGACTTGGGAGAGATTCAAACAAAGTTTCTTACAAATTTATGGGGCCAATTTTTGAAAACATACGGATCACTCGAATTATGGTTTCAGTTACATAGTTGGATATAAAACATCTAAACCGTTTCAATTACATACGGGATATGGAGAAGCTTGGGTTGGGGACATTGTTCGACACGTGACAGGTGTGAGTTCCACCAGTCCACACACAAAAAAGTAGGGTGTGGAAGGGGCGTGATCAGACCGGCGTTGGGATGTCATGTGGCACCTAATTTTTTTATACTAATGATAGAATTTAGTAAAGTAATTTGAAAAACACATTTTATTTAAATTAAATAACTACAATAAAAAATACATTACATTACAAAAAAAAAATCAATCATTTTCTTCTTCATCGGAGTCGAATCTAGGAAGTATTGAAACAGGTTCTACCAAATCAGCTCGAATGTTTGAATTTATTTGTCTTGACTCAATTAGATATTGGTTTTGCGTTCTCTCTTGATAGACGTTGCCAAGTGGTAGTCGGTGGTATGGATTCCCGGGGAAACGCTCAAGTCAAACTTTGAAGCCAACATGGGCCCGCTTAAGACAACAGTCTGGCCGGAGTGAGGGTTTTTGTTCCACCGTGTGTTACGCCATAGCGTGTTCAACTCAAGTGGTGTGGCACAACATTTGTCAAGTGGCAGTTAGCGGTATGGTTTCCCAGGGGAACACCCAAGCCAGCGTGGGCCCAGTTAAGACAACATAGTATGGCCTGAGCGAGGATTTTCGTCCCACCATGTGTTATGCCAGAGAACGTTCAACTCTTGTGATGTGGTATAACGTCTGTCAAGTGGTAGTCTGCGGTATGATTTCCCAGGAGAACATCCAAGCCAAACTTTGAAGCCAGTAAGAGCCAAATTAAAACAACATAGACCGACCAAAATAAGGCATCAAGACTCTCTAATTTGGAATGTACGGTGTCCTATCACAAGAAATTCACCCTTCCAAATAAAAAAAATAACATGGTCAAAAAAGCATATGGAGACCGTTCGGTTTCACTAGAGTTTCGGTTTCAGTTACGGTCACATAGTCGATTATTTTAAATACAAGATTGTGTGATACGAAATTAAACTAACTACTCCTAAACCGGGATAAAAACAAGAATTTTCGAAGGTTTAATTCCAAAATTGGAACGTGAATCAGACCTGTTAATAAAACTTTGGAGAAAAAACCGAAACAGAGTCAACCATTTGACCCAAAAAAAGAGTCAAAACCCCAAACACATAATCCAAATTCCAAATCAAGAACACCCAAACAAACAATCAAGCTTCAAATCAGAAATTACAATTGAACATATATATCTTAAATTTCTTCGTTAACACATAATCAATGCAAAAAAGCATAAACAGCAGTAGAAATATAAACCAAAAGAGCAGAAGTAACCAACACAATCATAGAAGCAACCGCATTAACCGTAGATCTACTCCCACAACTCAACATCCCCAACCGAATCTCAATCACATTCACCATCGAAAGCATCAAAAACAAGCACCCCATAACCGACCCAAGTGCCGATCCCAACATCCCAAACCGCAACGCCTTCAAATTTATATGGGCCCTAAACGCATCATCAACATCCTTACTGTTGAGCAAATTAATTGCCAGTTTCAACCCTTGAGCAACAAGTGATGAGAATAAAAAGAAACTAAAAGATACGACTTCGAACACGAGAAGCTTTTTGGCAACTGAGATATCTGAGTCACAGGCGGACCGGTTCTCCAGGCTGCGTTGGCCTGGGGTGGTGAGAGAGAGGCCGACGAATACTGCTATTGTGAAGAGTGAGTTGACGTTTACTAGACCGTCTAGTGCGGTTACGTGAATGCTTGTGGTGGATGTAGATCTTGATTGTTGATTATAACTTGAGTATCCGTTAGATCTGCATACAAAGAAGTTGGATTCAAAGGATGAGATGGATGAAGATGATTGTGTGTGTGTGTGTGTGTGTGAGAGAGAGAGAGAGAGAGAAAGAAAGAGTGCTTACTCTGCCATTGCTGAACCTTGAAGGCACCAATTTGTTTGATGGAATGGTTTATTTTAGGGTTGGGTTGGAGGGTTGCGTGAAGGAAACACAGTTGTACGGAGTGCAAGACAGTATGCTTTTTTGACTATGTTAAAGGGTATAGAGAGGATGGGCTTGGAGGGGATGAGCCGTCACGTCAGCGCCACGTCACCGGCTCGTGTGGGATGGGCCTCCTTCATAAGGGGGATGGAGGATAAGGCTACCCCACCTTATTATTTTATAATTTTCTAACTTTTAATTTATTAACTTAATAAAAAATTTATAAAAGTTAAGAGAGTTAACTGCCATTTTCGTCCCTGTGGTTTGGTCACTTTGGCCATTTCAGTCCATTTTTCAAAAATGCGCCATTTTCCTCCCTGACGTTCTGGAAAGGTGCCATTTCAGTCCAAAAATCATAACCCAGTTAAGTCGGTTTGTAAATAAGGACTGATTGTGTAAATTTGTAACATAAAGGACCATTTAAGTAAAATGTATAAATATTAATATAATTATAAAATATAATATATATATATAGGGGAGAGTTATCTTGAGAACGCTAAATATTGCGAGAACCGTGAGAACGAATGAAAAAACCAATTTTTTTTAATACAAACCTCATTGTAATTAAAATACAACATCAAAAAAAGAATTTACAACATCAAATAATTCATTTCTCCTTTCAAAATCACTCTTTTTAGATTTTTTACACATGTGTAAATATAATAGATTTACACGTGTGTAAATAGCAAACTTACACGTGTAAATTTTCTTTATTTACGAATTCACGTAAATTTAAACGTGTAAATTAAATTTCTAACATTGTATTCGAATAATAATGATAAGTGTAAAAAAAATTTTGAAATTGATTTGTTTTTGACAAAGTTCTCGCGGTTTTTTCATTTGTTCTCACGGTTCTCACAATATTTAGCGTTCTCATTTAAACCCTCCCCTATATATATATATATATATAATGTATACACACCACCGCCGCCGGAACCGGAGCTCCGGTGGTCACCACCGCCGCCGCCGGAACCACCACTCTCTCTACTCTCTCTCTATGCTCTGCAATCACCACCACCATCACCTTCACTCTCTCTACTCTCTCTCTCTATGCTCTGCATTAAAAACAACACACCCACGCGTTTTATTCAACCCAGATAGTGCCTGACATCGTCGGAAATCGGTTTTTATAATTTAACCAAAGTGGAGTTTAATTCCACTGAGTTATGTCGAAATCGATTCGATTGTGATGTTATTTAGTTTCCCTGAACCCATACGAAACTCTCACACTCTTCAAAATCCTCTAACACTCGAAAAAGACCTTCTGATCACCTCTGCAAGTCTCGCCAGAAAAACCATCGCCGGAGCTTAGTCGAGCCGCCATTCCAAACGATACCGGATCGGTTTTACTTGTTAAATCAGTATGTTATTACTTATATTATGTTTCTGCAAGTTTAATTACATTATAATCATGTTTTGAATCGAAATCGGATCGGGTTTGACTTTCGTTGACTGTTTTGGGGAAGACGATGAACAGTAACATGTTCATATATTTAATTATTTATTTTATTTAAAAACAGTTCTATTCAAATATTCGTAATGGTGCCGGCGGCGGCGGTGGTGACCACCGGAGCTCCGGTTCCGGCGGCGGTGGTGTGTATACATTATATATATATATATTATATATTTTATAATTATATTAATATTTATACATTTTACTTAAATGGTCCTTTATGTTACAAATTTACACAATCAGTCCTTATTTACAAACCGACTTAACTGGGTTATGATTTTTGGACTGAAATGGCACATTTCCAGAACGTCGGGGAGGAAAATGACGCATTTTTGAAAAATGAACTGAAATGGCCAAAGTGACCAAACCACAGGGACGAAAATGGCAGTTAACTCAAGTTAAGAAATACAACATAAAACAACATAAATAAAGTCACTTCATAACATAAAAAAAAATTACATTTCCTAAAAAAAAAAAAAAAACATTACCGAAAAAAAAATTACATTTCCTAAAAAAAAAAAAACATTACCGAAAAAAAAAATTACATTTCCTAAAAATAAAAAAACAACCTACGACGTCCATTTTTTCTTCACCTCTTCTTTCATCCTCCGATAAACCTCGCGTTCATCCTCCGGAACCGAGTCGAGATCCAACCTCATGATCCTAAAATCCTCCTCTCGAGCATAGTCGGCCGACACGGTTTTCTTGTGAGTGTATTTTTCGGCCGCGAACTCTTTGAACGAACGGAATTCGTTTATCAACTCGTCCATTTTCGCCGATGCCTTCGGGCCGCCCCCTCCACCCGAGCCGCCCCCTCCACCCGAGCCGCCCCCTCCACCCGAGCCGCCCCCTCCACTCGAGCCGGTCCCTTTGCGCTTTCCGGCCGCCTCTTTTTTTGCTTTGTCTCTCCCGGTGGGACGTTCCGCCTCGTGAATGGGCAACACGTCCTCGTCATCTTCCGGGTCGTCATTTATGTCGATTTGACAACGACCGGTGGAGCCTCCCGCACGTTTTTCTCGAACCGCTTTTTGGCGCGGTTTCGGGTACGTTTTCAACCTTCTTCCCCTTCCCCTTGTTTTTTTTTTCGGTTGAGCTCTTGCGGTGGCGATTCAGGGACGACTTCTTCATCATCATCATCATCATCGTCAAGTTGAACCGGTTGGGAAGTTGGCGGTTGCGATTGGAGTTGTTCAAACGAGTTGCGTTGCATGATTTGTTGTAGTGCTTGGTATTGTTGGAGTTGTTGAACTTGAGACATTTGTGAGAATGCGTTGGGTGTTTGTTGGAAACCCGAAAAAGGAAATTGCGGAGCACCCCATGAATGATCCATACTCGGAGTGTAAGCGGGAGTCGAAAAAAAGTTAGGTTGGTTCGGGTTGTGATTATTCGGGTTGGGGTTGTTTGGGTTGGGGTTGTTTGGGTTGAAAGGATTCATGATTAGAGAAAATGGTATAAAAAATATGGAGTGTTTTTTATAAAAAAGGAAGAGAATTGGAGAAGAATGGGAGTAGAATGGGATATAATTGTATAAAAATGGATGAGATATAGGGTATTTAAATTGAAAAATGAATTTTTTTTAAATAAAAGAGCCGTTGCAAACGGCTAGAAACATGAAGTGGGGCCCCGTCTTATTCGGCGCTGGGGAGTCGTTTGGGCCGAGCCGACCCTCAGGGGGGGCGGTGTGGAGGACCAGCGCCGGTCCTAGCCGGCGCCGGTCCTAGCCGGGCCTAGCCGGCCCCCATACCCTTTAGTCTTATTGGTATTTATTCGTGTAATGTTACAACATTAAAGTGGATGGTATCTCACTATGCTTAAAAATACAATGTTATCTTATTTTTATAATATAATGTTTTTAAGGGCATGTGAAGGGAAGTTAAAAGGAGAGAGATTCCCTATTGTAGTTTCAATGGTTTTGTTTAGAGGTGAGAATTAATCATAAGGCTGGAGGGTGTGGGGGCGCCACCCTCGCCAGCTGGACACCTATAGCGCCCCACCCCCGCCATCGTCCACACCCCCGGCGCTAAGCCGGGGCGCCATTGAACCTCCGCCACCATGGTAACGAGCTCGAAAGGGCTTTATCAGGTGGGGCCCATGTAAATTCACCAATGAAATCTTTTTATTTTTTTTAATTTTATTAATAGGGGGCTCCATCCACACCATGTAAATTAAAGGGGGCTCCATAGGTGAGGTGGATCCTAGGTGGCGCTGACGTGGACTTGATAAAGCCCCATGGGGCTCCAACCACACCCTATAGCCTAACTGAAATCGAAAACTGAATTAACTGAACTGAAAAATCGAACTGAAGCAATAACCAATGGTTTGGTTATTGGTTTTTGAATAACTGAACTTTCGGTTTTGGTTAATCATATATCTGAAACAAAAAATAACCGAACCAAACTGATTAGCCAAACACACACACACAAATATACCAAACTCTATTAATGTAATATTATTTATAAGTTCACGACCCATTAGATTTTTTTAACCTTTTATTCCAATTGAGGGTTCATTAGTATTTGTTTTATTGTGTACATAGAGTCCATTATCAATATGCATGTGGTATCTATATAATTTTGCAAGTTTTATATTTATGAGTTTATATTTTACAAGTTTTATATACATTGGATAATTAACCAAAATTAACCGAAACCAACTGATAACCAGTGGTTAACCAAACAACGGTTAACCGACCATCGGTTATGGTTATGGTTATGGTTATTACTTTTCAATTAACCGAACCCTCAGTTAACCTAACACACGGTTAACCGACTTTGCACACCCCTAGTTTTGTTTATAGTTATTTTTCAAAAATGTTAATATTTGAACCCTCATTTATAATCTTTCTTATTCTCACACACTTCTTAGGCCATGCGTAGTGGTAACCTCCCATAAACCCTTGTGATGTGGGGTTATACGACACGTGGCAAATGCGTAAGAAAGTGAAGTTATATAACTTGAGTGTGTAGGGGAAGGTTCATTTGAGAAGAAAAAGAAGAAAATGCATAATGGTAAAACATTAAATAGCTTATAACTTCTCCCATTAATTATGTTCTCTAATTAATAAAGCAAAAAACATTTTATCATACACATTTCAAAATTTATCATACATGTATCTTACACTTACCTAAATTTACCCTACACATATCTAAATTTATCCTACACATGCCGAAAATTGTCATTCACCCTAAATTATTTTATCTTGAAATAGTCTATTTAAAAATGAGTTACAATTTTAATTAGTTAGCTATCTAATTACAATTAGAAATTTACCTATATGCCCTTATTAATAACATTAAATACAAACATTAAATGAAATAAAATGGAGCATTTCTATTGGTTTAAAATTTTTTTTTTTTATTCTTACAAAAGTTTTATTCTCATTTGAATATATATATATATATATATATATATATATATATATATATATATATATATATATATATATTGAGGGTAAGAGTTGGCTATAAAGTCCACTTTTTCTACAAAGTGCAGAAAGTATTCTAAAAGTGACATGTGACATCCAGGGATTCTATACTCAAGGATATTAAAGTAATTCAATAATTAATTTTATTTTTTGAAGATATATTTATTAAACAATGAAAGGCTATTTTTATGGAAACTATATATCTATTAACTATTAAAAAACGGCAGTTACGTCATTCATATCCACAATTAATTCATCTAAAGTTTGAAACATAAAACACATTAATTATTTATTGACGTTGTGTTTTATCAGTTTTTGGTTCTTCAAATTGTGTTATATCAGTTTTCACAATAAAATATAGCATCCTTCATCTGAAGTTTGAAACGTAAAACTAATTAGTTATTTCTTGATGTTGTGTTTTATTAGTTTCTGTTTTTTTTTCACACCGTGTTGTATCAATTTTCACAATTAAACACACTCATCACACATTTCGACACACAAAACACATTCATTATTTCTTGACGTTGTGATTTATCAGTTTCTGATTTCTTCATATTGTGTTATATCAGTTTTCACAATTAAACACACACTTCACACATAAAACACATCAATATTTGCAATACACAATATAAAACATACCCAACATTTATACACATTTCTGGTTCAAAGAATGTGTTCTTACTAGAAAAATTTATATCATCACTCATACAAGAGACTGAACAAAGAATCGAGTCAAAATATTATTTAAATAAAATCGCAAATTCCAAGTGATTTACCATTATAATAAGTAATAAATTATTAAAAGACGCCGTCGAGTTATGTCTAAATTCAAATTTACCTATAGTCTTAAAGTACAAAGTCGGTGGCTACGGCCACCGACATAGCACTCGAAACTACCATTTTGGCCTAACGACGAAATCAGATTTTTTTTGACGAAATCAAAGTGATTTCGTCACTTTGAGAAGGCCTGGCCCCTTGGGAGTTGGTCTTCGTCCAATATGTAGCAGCCCATCACAAGTCTTCGGCCCAATGTAAGTGAAAAATGGCCCACTTTCATTTCTGTTGGAAAATGTTTTCACAAATTCAAAGGACAAGTATGTGACATCACCATGACATCACAATGATGATGTCATGGTGATGTGTAAACGGGAATCGGCTTGCGGCGCTCCGTGCTTCGCGTGTCGAACTCTGGGGCGCACGACGGAGGAATGTCGTGACGTCGGACTTGAGCCGGACCTAACCGAGTCGACCCGAACCGAAAGCACTCGAAATTACCATCCTCTATACCCGCTATGTTTTCTATGTATGAGTCGAGTCACCTATAATACGTTATAATTGTACGGTATACATTCGATTTATTTTACTTGACTTTACATTTTTATCCAATCGCAATGCTTATGTGGGTTACATTAAGTTTAATCGGATACGTCGAAACACACGTTTTTGTGTGGTTCACGCAACACATAACATTTGAACAGTAATAGTCATTTTTGCTCACCGTGCTCTTCTTCTTAATTCGATGGCTGGGCCGCACTTTCTGTCCTTCTTTGGCCCAATTCTCTTTTTGGATACAACTTGGATTATACATATATTTATTTATTATATTCTATTCTCTTAAAATGGAAATCACCACCGAACAGTACATTATCTTACAAAATAAAAATCTGCATTAATTACTAATAATGACAACATATGTTTAACAAGGGAACTTCTAATTCCATAATTCAGAGGCGGCGTATAAAAAAATATAATTTTCATATGGATTACAACTATTTATATACGACTTAGTATACAAGATATTCCGTATTTTTTGATATTTCAAAATACCCATATTCTATTCTATACTCTCTTAAAATATAAAGTCGGTGGCAAAATCCACCGACCGCTACTAAGTTATATAATTTACATTTCTGTTACACACACAAATGTATTCCTATAATAGTTGGTTGTGTGCTTTGGTTGAGTGTTGGAATGACCTATGTTCGATCCATGTTGTTTGCAAATAATTTTCTTTTTTCTTTTTTTTCCACCGCCCACTACTAAGTAATATAGTTTACATTTATATTAGTTGGTTGTCTGCTTTGGTTGAGTGTTGGAAGGATCTATGTTCAATCCATGTTGTTTGCAAATATTTTTTTTTCTTTTTGAAATTCATTATAAATTTTTATGTTAAACTACTTTCTTTAAACTATATTACGTATCGTTCCTTTACGTTAAAAAACTATTTTAACGTACATCTTGGTATAAATTTGAGTTTTCTACGTTTCGACGTAAACATTTTTAATAAAAATCGAGTAGGGTTAAATATAATACCTTTCCGTTAAAAAAATCATTTTACATGCGTATTTTTACGTTCCTGTCGGTCTAAATTCGAGTTATTTTACATTTCGGCGTAATTTTTTTGGAAAACAAGTCACGTAAAATATAATATGTTTTTATACTTATTTTATGATTGTTAATTGCTTCGTAAATTTTGTTCTTAATCGAGTGAAATTTAATTGTGGTTTTTTCCTTTTTTAAAAGCTCTAATTAATATCTTTTTGTTACACGTATATGTTTTTCCTCTATACCCGCTATGTTTTCTATGTCTGAGTCGAGTCACCTATAATACGTTATAATTGTACGGTATACATTCGATTTATTTTACTTGACTTTACATTTTTATCCAATCGCAATGCTTATGTGGGTTACATTAAGTTTAATCGGATACATCGAAACACATGTTTTTGTGTGGTTCACGCAACACATAACATTTGAACTAATTCATTCGATGTTTACGATATTCGAAATGTGCGATGTACCCGCGCCACAACGCGCGCGGGAAATATTACTAGTTCAAATAAAACACTAAATATTTACATAAAAATAGAAATGGTGTAGAACTTGGCGACAATAAAAAATATAGAAAAGCTATCCTCTCTTTAATTCGCCGGCGATTAATTTTCTCGACGAACATCTTAAACGAGAATCATTATGTGACACCTGGCTATTTTAAGCTTGTACCGTACTAGTATGACACGTGTTATCAATAAATAAAGGCACTAAATTATTAAATATGAAGTTAATTTATAGTATTTGAAGTATTGGTAAATCCAGACTTAGTTGAAAATTATGTTGGCAATAAGAAGATAAATGCTTATCGCGTAACGAACAAAATGCGAAACGAACGTCGGCGACCGCCTGGATAATGTTAAAACCCTAAAAATATTCCGTTATGATTAAAATTCTATTTTTAATTATACTCGTGAAGAAAAAGTAATTAAAACGCTTAAAATCCTTATTTTCAAATTTAAGCGTGTACTGCGCAATACCGCGCGTATACTGCAAAATACAGACAACGAAACTAATCTAGGCAAACAAAATATTGTTCAGCAATATTATGGCGAGTTAATTTTTATAGAACGATAACATGATTTTAAACGCGAAATAAAATACCCGGTAATCAGTTAAATACCAGTTTTTGCATGAATATGCATATGTGTATGTGCATGAGAGAGAAAGTGTATGTGAGCAAGGTGGCGGCCCCATAGGGTGTCCACCAAATTTTCTTTGTGCCATGTGTTTGATGTATGTGGAACCTAATCATTACAAAACATCTACACTCAACAATAACAAGTTTCCAAGATCAAAAACTTTTCATCCCTTCCTCTCTCCTTCTTACTCTCGGCCAAACACCCCTCTACTCACCACCATTTTCAAAATTTTAACCAAGTTATGGAGAATCATGTATGATACAAGCTAGTTTCAAGTTTGTTTAAAGATCCAAGAAGATTTTCAAGGTGAATCCAAGGAAGAACAAGCTCAATCTCACCCATTTTTATGAAAACCCATCAAACTTTTGAAAGGTATAAACTTTATTTTAAACAATCTTGTTCTTGAAATCTTGATGAAAATGATGATGCAAAGTTTCACATAAACTTGGAATTCTTCTCAAACTTTGAAATATAAATAAGAAAATGGTTTTAATCAAACAAAAAATGGAAGTATATGTGTATGTATGTATGGCCATGAGTGTGCATGTGTGAGTGATAATGATTTTGTTTTGATTTTTAGTTGATTTGTGATTGATAAGATTCTTGAAAGGTTTATGCATGTTTACTCAAAAAGGTTCTTTATGAAAGATTTTTGTGATATGAGATAATTAAATGAAAAAGTTGAAATTTGGAAACATATGTATATACATATGAACCGTAGGTATGTGTGTATATGTTTGAATTTGTGGGTTTTGACATGTTCATAAATGTGAAGAATTTTACATGCATTTGATGATGTGATGATTAGATGAATGATTGAGCAAAGATTATGATTTGGATTTGTTAAGGAATCATAATAAATGTAGGATGAGTGTATTTAAGTCTTGAATGATGATGATGAAATGAACATGCATTAGGTACTTGTACATAAGTATGTGTGATGACTAAATGATCATGATTTAGTGAACTTGAAATGATGTGATAAAACTAAGTTAAAACATTATGTGATCACTAAAAATGATTTTTTGTGATATAATATGATGATATAAAATCATGTCATAAGTTTGGGTAGCTTTGCATGCTGTACATGAAGCTTAAAAAGTAGTAAATTGGGTGAAATTGTGTGATAAATGTGACATGCATGAAATCCGTGTTGGTGCACTTGTGTCTGTACTTTGTCTGTATTTCGTCATGATACAAAACGATGTCTTTAATGTAAGGTTGATGTAAGTTTGACCAAGTCAACCATCCTCCTGGTTTGACTTGACCAAACAGTTAGAAAAATGTTGTAAGCTGGTTGTGTCGAAGGATGTGTAATCGAAGGATTGTTTTATATCCTTCGATGATGAGCTCGAAAGATAGACCACGAAGGATAGACCACGAAGGATATCATCCTTCGTGGTGTATGTGATCTTTCGATGGACTTTCTGGTCGACAGATGATCTTTCGATCAATCTGTCTGATCCTTCGACCAGACCTGCTGTGTCGGGTATTTATACCCATGTAGTGTGTTGTGTGAGAGTGAGACAGAGACAAGTAGACACAAGAGGGAGACGAGAGAGAGCATTCTGTTGAGAGCACACACACACGAGAGAACTTTGAGAGTTTGCAGAATACATCTGTGAACATTGGACTTGTAACCGAACCTTTCATACGCATTAATACAAGTGGTGTTAATCGGTGAACCTTGTGTGTTTTGTGTTTATACTTGTCTCAACTCGGTTGCACTCTAGCTTGGATTCCGCACTCGCTAGTGTGTTTGATATAACAAGGATAAGGTTTTATCTCATCCTCGAGAGGGACCTACAAGTGGTATCAGAGCACTGGCTCTTTTCCTTGTTAAAACCGAGTGTTTTAGAGTGTTTCGGGTTTTTGAAGTTTATATTTTCTGAAATTTTCTGTTTTAAAACTTCGAAAATCATTGCATGTTGCTGAAAGTTGTTATAAAAACCGGTTTATTCTTCATTTTCACATTGTTAAAAGTTGGTTTTTATTGAAGTTTCGGCCAAAACTCGTGTTTGGCAGTGTCGGTTTTCTGGAAAATTCAAATTTTCTGGGTTTGTTCTTGGTATCTTCATCAAATTTTCAAGTGTTCTTCAAAACTTTTATGTATTTTGATCTTGTTTGACTATTTTCGAAAGTTGTTTGCTTTGGGAAGGTACCCAAATCTGTTTTGGCAGAAAAGAAGGGTCTGAACATACCTTCTGCCGAAAGTTGTGCACCAACCCGTCACCTTTCTCACCAACCTGTCAACTTTGTGTCAGTTGTGTCAGTTGCAATCGAAGGATATCTTTCGACATCGAAAGATCATCTTACGATCAAGGAAGGCTCGATAGATAATCATCTTTCGACCCATCATTCGAAGTCAGAGACATATCCTTCGATCAAGGGAATCTTTTCGAAAGATAGTTATTCGAAAGATAAGGATATATATTCGAAAGATAAGGATCTGTCAAACTGTGAATCTTTCGAGTTAGTGAATCTTTCGAAACCATTGTTCGAGACTCAACAGTGATCTTTCGAACACTGTTGATCCTTCGAACAAGTGTCTGTTTTTCGAACCTGTGTGCATCTTTCGATCCTAATCTGTTTAAGCTTAACAGTTTGTGTTTTTCAGGACTTTCGATCAAGGATCCTTCGGCTGTTTGATTATCATTCGAAATTTTAATATAGTTTGTGAAAATTAATTTTAAATCAATTTTCACTTAATATATTAATTTTTATAAAATGGGAACAAACGATCAGTGGGATCCAACCGCGTGGACTCTAACATCTTCACGATCATCAGTTACACAACCTGAGCCAGAATTCGACAAATCTGCATGGATGCGAGCTATTGCCCCAACTCAAGCTGCAATGATAACTGCAAATCAATGGGCATTGGTCACAAATCAACACAGCAGCATTCAATCTATGATGCAGAACGACATTGAAACTGGTACAAGCACAAAACCGCCAAAGCTGAATCACATCAATGATTGGGGATGGTGGAAAGAAAGGTTGAGAACTTATGTTCAGGGGCAAGGTCAAGATCTATGGATGTGTTTCTTCACTCCATTTGAAAACGAGTTGGAAGTTGCAGGATCAAATCCAGAAACTTACAGCACTTTGTCCGATGTAGATAAGAAGAAGATTGAGTTAGAAAAGAAAGCATTCATGATTCTCACACAAGCTCTTAACAGAGACATTTACCACCAGTTTGTTTATTGCACTACTACTAAAAGCTTGTGGGATATGCTCACGTTAAGATGTGAAGGAAATGCTCAATCAAGAAAGATCAAGCAAGATTTGCTGAAGAAAGAATTTGAAGGATTTACGTGTATGGAGAATGAGACTTTGGCAGATTTATCTACAAGGTTTCATCACTTGTTGAGCGAGATGTTTGCTTTTAAAGTCAATGCCACTCCACAAGAAATGACGAAGAGATTTGCTGATAGCTTACCAGCAAAGTGGAGCAGTTATCTTGAAATCCTTAAAGAAAATGGTGTTTTAGACACAATCACCGTTTATGATTTAATTCAAAAATTGGAGAACAAGGATGTAGAAGAAAAACTGAAGGCAAAAAGAACACTAACTCCTCAAAGTCCAGAGATGTATTTTGGGATTGCAGGAGGCATCAGTGGAGAAAAACCAGCATCTCAACACGCGAAGCTTCAAACAGCTTTCGTCTCAAACACTGGACCATCAACAACAGATCAGTTTGATCCTTCAGCATACTTGATGTATCCAAGACAAGATGTAAAACCGACAGCTCCTCAGCAACAACCGCAACAGCAAGGGTTTTATGGAAGCTCTTCAAACTTTCAAGCCACTTCCAATCCAAACACAGTCAGATTAGACACTTCCAACTTTTCAAAAGTCAGTGTCGAAATAGCCAAGGAGCATATGGAGATGTTGAATACCTTGGTTAGTGCTTATTGTGGATTGATCGCAGGTCAGATTGGGAATATCAATCTAACCAATGAAGATTATCAGCAAGTGGATAGAGATGAGTTTGAAATGATGGATATCAAATGGGCTCTTGCTAGTGCAATCCGAAGAGCGAAGGAGTATATGGAAAGGACCGGGAGAACCAACTTGGAAAGCAAGAAAGACACCAAGTATGGGTTCGACAAGCAAGCTGTGACCTGCTTTAACTGTGGTGAACGCGGTCATTTCAAAAGGGAATGCACAAGACCAGCTCAGCATGGAAACCAAAATCCCTTCAGAAATCAAGGCAACCAGCAGAACCAGAACAGGAACAATGTCCGTACGTTGGTACCTGTCAATAACCAAAGCCAACCAGGGTCATCAAATGCCAACCGGGGACTCGTGGTTCAAATAGATGAAGGTTGTGATTGGTCGCTTCAGCTTGGAGAAGGAGGAAATGGTGGAACAACATGTTATGCTAAGGTGACTGAGAAGGTTGTAGAACCCGCGTCTGCTGGTGAATCTTCGGAAGATGAAGATAGTTCGGGTTATAGTGGGAGCATGGATGGGGAATCACTTGATGCTGGTGATTTATCAAGTGATGCTTTAGATTTGAAGGTTGATGAACTTTTGGCTGAAGCTGAAGTATTATGCAAGAGGAGATCTATTCTCTGCCAGAAATCTGCTGGAACTTCCGAGAAGCTTGCTAAGTTCTTCTCTGAAGATGGATCTTTTTCTTTCCATTCAGCCTTTACGGCTAATGTCGACAGTTCATCAGGTCAGGTAAGTGTCGATGAACCCACTGTAGTTAGCTGTGAAAATTGTGATAGTTTAAAGGTTAAATATGCTGAACAGGAAAGTAAATTTGAAGTCACACACAAACACAATCAAGAATTGATTGTTGATCTTTCTAAAGCAACTGAAGCTAACTTGTTTTTAACCAGAAATGAAAAGGAGTTTAAAGCAACAATTGCGTCATTAAAACATGATGTTTCTGAATTACAAAGGGCTGTTTTAAGAAAACAACATGTTAACAATGATTTAATCGACACAATTGAAAAGCAAATGGTAGAGTTAGCAACAGCTAGATGTGAATGTGAGACAATTAAGCAGAAATTGGAAAGCTATTCCAATTCCCGCTATGTTTTGGATCACATTATTGACGTTCAGAAGAAAAAGGGGGATAGGAAGTGTAATGGATTCAAATCATGTCCTCCCCCAATGAATCACAATTACTCCAAATTGCCTGATGACGAGGATATGCCCCGTTTTGAACCTACAGTGCCACTCAATCTAGATGATTTTGCAGCAGGCCTCGGGTTCACAACTGGTACATCATCCTCTGGTCAATCCGAATCTGAATCTGAGAATGTGACAGATTCATCGTGTGTTAAGGAACAGAGTCCTCCCACTGTTGAGGATACTGACTCTTCGGATGATGAATCTGACTCATCGGATGATGAATCTATAAAAATTGTGAATCAACAGTCTAACTTGGTTACAACAGAAATTCCAATTGAGAATCACATCTTGTGTGATCCACCAGTGGAACCGAGTAAGACTGAAATGTCAAAAGGAATGGAGTCCCTTGTCTCTAGTTGTGAAGGGAATAACTTGTTGTACACACTCAAAGGAGATGACAAAATCTACTCTAACAAAGATTTTCCAATTAAAAATGTAAATCAAGATTTAATTGAGCAAATTTTTGAAGGATGTATTGAAAAGTTTTTGGGGAACAAAAGTGGCAAAGTTACCGTCACTCAATGTGATCCAATTCCGTGTGAACAAATTAGAAAACAATACGGAAACCAAAAACAACCAGTTGAGCGAAAACAACAAATGAACTCCGGGAAAGGTAAGGTACAGGGAAAGAAGGCTCAGAACAAGAATGTTCAAGCACCTAAAGTTCAGCAGCAAAAGGTGCAAAACAAAAGAGCTCCTGTTAAGAAAAGAGAACCGAAAGTGAACTTTGTTGGATCCAAGGGTACAGATAAACTTGAAACATTTCAGGATAAATCTAACATTGATTTTGTAAAACAAGTTAGAATTTTAAAACGAAATGATCAGAATAATTACACCCAACAAACAAACGGATGTGATTTAGGTCCAAGCTCGTCTAGATCACAAAGTTCATTGTCTGGTTCTTCGTCTGGTCATCAACATGTTTCTCCGAGGTTTGTAGAGCGGAGAATGTGTTTTGAGTGTGGCACAATTGGGCATATTGTAAGATACTGCCCATACCTGCAAAAGTTGAACGCCAAAACGAGTGCTCCTCAAGAAACCAATTACCAAAAACGATCTGTTTCCCCGAAACAAGACCCGCGTGTCTTGAAAGAAAGGGAAAAGAAGTTGAAACAAAAGAATCAAAAGGTAATTGAAAAAGCCTTAAACGCAGAGGTGAAAGAAGAAAAACCTGTTCAAGCAAAACCTAAAATGGAAAAACCAGTAAATGCAAAAACAATTAATACAAATACTGGTAAAGGACAAACAGCTTGGAAACCAAAACAGGTAATTCAGTCAGGGGGAGCACCGCAGGTTCTTTTTCCTAATCATCAGGAGATTGAGATCACCTTCCTTGATGATCAAGGACGACCCAAGTCCACAAAGGCTTGGGTCCCCCTCTCCAACTAATCTTTGAGTGAGTGTGCAGGATATTCCAGGAGGAACTATCGATAGTCGTAAGATTGTTAATAGTGGAGCATCCATGCACAAAATAGGCGACAGAAGAAATTGTTGCCTTTGATGGAGAGAAGAAAAGAAAATGAAAAGGAAAACAGAAATGTCTGTTGAAAGAGATTGAAAAGCTTCGACAAATTGCAAATCATTTCAAAGTTTGATTGTTAAAGGCTTTGATCCCCAGGGTAGATTCAAATCAAAATGTACGCACCTGCAGCACGTTTGAAGTTCATAATCAACAAGATGAACGTGCAGTGTACATTTCTTCGTGGTGTGATTGAAGAAAATGTGTTTGTTGAACAAACCAACTGGGTGTGCGGATGCCTTGGCATGGGTTGAACAACCGCACACTACTTCTGAAAGAGAAAGACAAAAACCTTCGCTGGTGAAATGTGGAAGACCAGCCGGACCCAAAGGTTTATGATCTTGTTGCTGTCAAGAGACTTCTCAGTAGCTACAAAGAATCGACTTTGAAATCCACACCGGGTGGATATCCAGTTTGGGAGAGCACTCAGATTCCTTGCAATGCACAAAGCAGTTGCAAGATACGGTTTTTAAAATTCTAATCTCTCCTTTACTTGTCGATATTTAAGCTGCTTTATGAATTTGTATTATCTCGTACAACACTCTTTGGCCAGACAATGCTGTCATGGTCCACACCGCAAACCGACATGCCAACTGATTTTTCCAAAATTCGATAAATCTTTTCAGATTAAAAATTAATTTTGGTAAACGGCATTGAGGTAAAACATGAGTTAACCAACATCGGAAAGTCAATTTTGTAAATACCTTTGTGTTTTTAAATTTTATCTTAGTTTGTTGATTTTAGGGGGAGTAAATCCAAAATTTGAAAAATCCAAAAACATCGAAAAATTTCAAAAGCACAAAAACAATAGAAAAACAAAAATGAGTTTCCTGGCGAGAAAAAGAGAAAATGATAGTACATCAGTGGTCTGTCCAAACCTCTTTAAACCTAAAAATGAAAAACGATAAGCAGCTCTATATAAGATGTATCGGTAGGCTCACAATCATTTTAAAGTGTGCAGGGTGATATAAATCTTAAATCGACTGAAGACTGGGTGGGAACCATTCATTGGCATATGGTCTTAGTACCGAAATTTCGTTTGAGAGATTGCCGAGGTTCTGAGATATTCGGTCTTTATGCTGCTTATCATCTGGGTATCATGGTTGTATCTTTTACCGAAAAATAACGGGGACGCAAGTCTAGATCTTCCATGATACTATACATACGTGTACTTATTTCATACTGCATTCGACCTCAATAAGTGATCAACAATCACATGTCCAAACAAATAAGTGATAAAATATCACATTCTTTCCGGGAGTCAAGTTCGTCTCTCTGCTGTACGAAAGTACTGACCTGTTCACGGACTTGCTCCTGTGCCCTCATGCATATGAAAATCAAGTTCCTCATCAATAAGTGATTATATCACATAGGGCTTGTTTTCAAACAAAATAAGTGAGAATCTCACATCATATACGGTCAAACAGATGATAATCGGTATACTCACCGGTAAGATGAACCCTCGTGCATACCTTGATACGGGAATGTGTCGTGATGTGGATGAACACCGGTCGGTAAGTATAAATTATACATTAACGTATCCCCTCGCCATGATTACAAATGATAAGTTGAGCTTATGTGGACAACAATACCGATAATCGTTATAGGATGCTTATCTTAATGTTAACTATAAGAACAACAAGAGCGTTTTGGCATGACCGTACACTGATATGATTCTCTTACCCTCGAAACTCGCAAAAAGAATGTCTGTAAATATTTATTTAATGTTTCCTGTTTATGCATCTTTGTATATATTTATTTATTGCTTTCCATCTTTACATTTGAAAAATGAAAATTTCAAAAAGATTTTAGGTGTGTTTTATTTTAAAACTTTATAAAATCCAAAAAGATTTTGCTTCTAGTTTATTTTTGATTGATCGATGTTGGAACTCGAGTCTATCCTACCCAAGATCCTGATTATAAGCTGGAAAACAATTGCATCTTTATAAACAGTCGAAGTTAACGAGTTTTGAAAGTTAAAGGATTAAAATGAGTATTTTTCTAAACTTTCAAACTGCTGTCGGTTGGTGTTTAATTGAGATTTGATCTCATATGTGTCGTTAGTTTAAATGTTAACTATATTCCAAGCGGTTGTTCTCATTATGCGTTTAGCTTTCTTGCATGTGCAGATGCTAAAGGCGAGGAGAACATGTTCGATGAAAAGCTTTGGAATGAAGACACGAAGTGGAGGCACTCAAAGGATAAAATGATCGAGTTGCCGCTGTCCCTTCATCAACACCACAAGGATCTAAAGAATTGACAAGTCAAAAGATTCACGAGCATGACTCAATGGAGAGTTCAATCTAAGGGGGAGTTTGTCAACACACTTTCTACATGAAACGGGGAGTTTGTTGATACACTTTCTGCTTACGACGCGTGAAAACTTTGAAGATCCTCCGACATGAAAGACATAGAAGACGAACCATCTCGAGTAGCGTCCAAGGGGGAGTTTGTTGATGCACTTTGTGTGGACGCGACTCGGCTCGGTTCGACTCGGCCTTGAAGACTTGAAGACACGAAGATCGAGACAAAGCTACAGCCAAGGGGGAGTTTGTTGGTGCACTTGTGTCTGTACTTTGTCTGTATTTCGTCATGATACAAAACGATGTCTTTAATGTAAGGTTGATGTAAGTTTGACCAAGTCAACCATCCTCCTGGTTTGACTTGACCAAACAGTTAGAAAAATGTTGTAAGCTGGTTGTGTCGAAGGATGTGTAATCGAAGGATTGTTTTATATCCTTCGATGATGAGCTCGAAAGATAGACCACGAAGGATAGACCACGAAGGATATCATCCTTCGTGGTGTATGTGATCTTTCGATGGACTTTCTGGTCGACAAATGATCTTTCGATCAATCTGTCTGATCCTTCGACCAGACCTGCTGTGTCGGGTATTTATACCCATGTAGTGTGTTGTGTGAGAGTGAGACAGAGACAAGTAGACACAAGAGGGAGACGAGAGAGAGCATTCTGTTGAGAGCACACACACACGAGAGAACTTTGAGAGTTTGCAGAATACATCTGTGAACATTGGACTTGTAACCGAACCTTTCATACGCATTAATACAAGTGGTGTTAATCGGTGAACCTTGTGTGTTTTGTGTTTATACTTGTCTCAACTCGGTTGCACTCTAGCTTGGATTCCGCACTCGCTAGTGTGTTTGATATAACAAGGATAAGGTTTTATCTCATCCTCGAGAGGGACCTACAATCCGAACTAACATGAATATAACCATCATTTTATTCAGTATATAATATGTGTTTTGTTAAAATATGAAGTCATGATGACTTGGGGTGGTTTCGGTAAAGTTCGGTACAAGACTATGCGTTTAAAAACGGTAAAAATCGGCTTTTTAAGCAAATTTTGCAAAACTGTTTTAAAACAGATTGTAAACTGATATTTTTACAATAAATACAATTATTTTAACTAATATTAAGTAACTTTAGTGTTTGGTTAGTGTCGCAACCCCCGTCCCCTAATACCCTAGGAACGAGCTGCCGCGGCCAGTCTTGGTGGTATCGGTTGTTTATCATTTTGGCAGCGGAATTTACATCAGGATCGTAGTTAGAAAATATTTTATCAGAGTAAAATACCACGCTTTTATAATATTAAACATATGGGAAATTCCCAATTTTCAAGTACACACATTTTCATAGGGATAAACCCTATTTTATTCAAATAAAACATCTCTTTATTTAGGTAACTTTTATAGACACTTTTCCAAGTCTTCAGTGCTGTCCAGCTGGCTTCTAATTGGCTTTCACATTTTGTTACCTGAAACTCGTTTAAAAACATTTTGTCAGTGGAAAATACTGGTGAGTGAATACCAGTTTAATCAAGATTGGTAAAACCAGTTTACAGTATTGAGGGCGATCTCGCAATTACATTTGTTTCCATCTACTTTAATTACCACCCACGGTATTGTCAACCCGACTTGTGGTTATGTTACTACTCACAATGTAGTAACAAATTTTGTATACAAAACCCCAACATACCGACGATAATTGTAGAATACAAATACTCAATCACTGTTTAATATAATGTTAATTATGTGAGGTTTTGTAAAAACAGTTTACAAAAAGGAGATTACTCACATTACTGTCTTAGGGTTTTCCTTTAGGATTTCCTGGTGATTATCTATTAAATACACAGATGCACACACGTTAGTATAATAACCCAATATTTACATTAGTAATACCCTCCCCGAGACGGTATTCCAACGACTACGTCGGGCAGAACCACGACAGCCGTTACGGAACCCTGGATCAATCGGGCAGGGTATCTAATAAGTAACCGGGGGTTATGATACTTAAAACGAGGCAGAACTTCATTAATTAGGGGGGTATTATGCCCGAGTATAGTGTATACTATATAGAAATTGAGAGAGAAAGTTGAGAAATGAACGACGAAAATGAACAGCCGAGGGCCTCTATTTATAGTTGTGGTCGTCGACCTTTTCGCGCCCCGCGTAGACCACACAGGGGTCCTTCGCGCCCCGCGACCTAGGGTGAGTAGGGCCTAGCTATGACTGGTCAACACTATAGGGTCGACACGAATGGTGACACTTGGCAGCCTAGGGCTCGCCCTGGTGACCAACTTTCGCGCCCCGCGTAGCCTGAAGGCAAGGCCTTCGCGGCCCGCGAGTGCTTGTATTTTCTTGTTTTTATTTTATTTTTAATTACATAAGGTATTTTGGGCTCGGTTTTCGCATACGGGGTATATTTTAAGGCATATAGGGACATTTTAATTATATTAGAGGTTTCGAAAATAATTTTGTAGGGTTGTTATATCCTCCCCACCTTGTTTTAGAACTCGTCCTCGAGGTCTACTGGAATAAGTGTGGATATTTCTTTTGCATCTCTGATTCAAGCTCCCATGTGTACTCTGGTCCTCTCTTGGAATCCCATTTTACTTTGACCAGAACTAATCTCTTGTGTTTGAGATTCTTGACTTTCCTGTCTTCAATCTGTAGAGGCTTCTTTACAAACTTCAACTTTTCATTTACCTCTATTTCCTTAAGAGGCACGACTAAAGATTCATCAGCTAAGCATTTCTTGAGATTAGATACATGAAATACGTCATGTATTCCGGCCATTTCCTCTGGCAGTTGTAGCTGATAGGCTACAGGTCCTATTCTTCTAATAATCTTAAAAGGTCCAACATACCTGGGGCTTAGCTTTCCTCTTTTGATGAATCTTACCACTCCTTTCCAAGGTGAAACTTTTAATAATACCTTGTCTCCTACCTGAAATTCCAATGGCTTTCTCTTGTTATCAGCATAACTCTTTTGTCGATCGCGTGCTGCTTTTAGTCGTTCCTTGACTTGAATGATCTTGTCTGTTGTTTCTTGCACTATCTCAGGTCCGGATAGTTGCTTTTCTCCTATTTCTGACCAACAGACTGGGGTTCGGCATTTTCGTCCATAAAGTGCTTCGAATGGTGCAGCATTAATACTTGTGTGATAGCTGTTATTATAAGAGAATTCTATTAATGGTAAGTGATCATCCCAATTACCTCCGAAATCAATTACACAAGCTCTAAGCATATCCTCCATTGTCTGAATTGTCCTTTCACTTTGTCCGTCCGTTTGAGGATGGTAAGCTGTGCTTAGATTTAGCTTGGTTCCCATTGCTTTTTGGAAACTTGCCCAAAAATGAGAGGTAAAACGGCTATCCCTATCAGAAACAATTGATAAAGGAATTCTATGTAATGAAACTATTTCATTTACATATAACTTAGCTAATTGTTCCATACTGAAAGTTTCCTTCATTGGTAGGAAATGAGCTGACTTAGTTAGCCTGTCTACAGTCACCCAGATTGTATCATTACCTTTTCTTGTTTTGGGTAATTTGGTAATAAAATCCATTGTTATCAATTCCCACTTCCACACCGGCATTTCTAGCTGCTGTAATAAACCGGAGGGTTTCTGATGTTCAGCTTTGACTTGTGTACAGGTTAAACATTTAGAAACATAAGCTGCTATATCTTTTTTCATTCCTATCCACCAAAAATTCTTTCTTAAGTCCTAATACATCTTATCACTTCCAGGATGCATCGTATACTTAGACTTATGGGCTTTTTCTAATATACGATGGCGTAGATTTCCTAATTTAGGTATCCACATCCTTTTCTGATGGAATCTCCATATTCCATCTGTTCCCTGTTCTAATTCCTTAATCATTCCTTTCAATTTTTCAGTATCGTCCTTGATTACTGATTCTTATGCTTTCCTGATCTGTTCATTTAAATCTACTTGTAGATTTAATTTAAGAGAACGTACTCTTTTGGGCCTTTCATGATATTTTCGACTTAAAGCATCGGCTACTACGTTAGCCTTTCCTGCATGATACTGGATATTACATTCGTAATCACTTAATATTTCCATCCAGCGTCTTTGTCTCATATTTAACTCTTTTTGCCCGAAAACATACCTTAAACTCTTATGATCAGTGAGATAGTAAATTTACTACCGTAGAGGTAATGTCTCCAAATTTTCAGGGCAAAAATTCTAGCTCCTAATTCTAAATCATGGGTTGAATAATTTTCTTCATGATTCTTAAGTTGTCTAGATGTGTAGGCAATAACCTTTTGACGTTGCATTAACACACATCCATAACCTAACTTAGAAGCGTCACAATAGATTACAAAATCTTCAGTCCCTTCTGGTAATGCTAATATGGGTGCATTGGTTAGTCTTTACTTAAGGATTCTAAAGGCTTCTTCTTGTATTGGTCCCCATTCAAACTTAACAGATTTACAGGTTAGCTTAGTTAGGGGAATGACTATTCTAGAAAAATCTCGAATAAATATTCTATAATAACCGACCAATCCTAAGAAACTTCTAACCTCGGTTGGTGACTCAGGGGTTTTCCATTTGGTAATTGCCTCGATCTTGGTGGGATCTACATGAATTCCTTCATGGTTAACTAAATTTCCGAGAAACTGTACCTGTTCTAACCAAAATACACACTTCGAAAACTTTGCATAGAGCTTTTCTTTTCTCAATAAACTTAGAAGTGCATGCAGATGTGCTGCATGTTCCTCTTTATTCTTAAAGTAAATGAGAATATCATCTATAAAGACAATTATGAATTTATCAAAATATGGCTTACATATTCGGTTCATCATGTCCATAAATGCGGCTGGGGCATTGGTTAAACCAAATGGAATGACTGTAAATTCATAATGGCCATACCTTGTTCTGAAAGCGGTCTTAGGAATATCCTCTTCCTGTACTTTTAATTGATGATATCCTGAGCGCAAATCGATTTTAGAGAAAAATCGAGCTCCTTGTAATTGATCGAACAGATCATTGATTCTTGGTAATGGATACTGATTCTTAATCGTGACCTTGTTCAATTCACGGTAATCAATGCACATACGCATTGATCCGTCTTTCTTCTTGACGAACTAGATCGGCGCTCCCCATGGTGATGAACTTGGCTATATGAATCCTTTTTCTATCAGTTCGTCTAATTGTTTCTTTAACTCTTGCATTTCTGCTGGTTCCAATTGGTAGGGTGCTTTGGCAATTGGTGCTGTCCCTGGTAGCAGGTGGATTCTGAATTCAACTTCCCTATCTGGCGGTAGTCCTGGCAATTCTTCTGGGAACACGTCTGAAAACTGAGATACTACAGGAATATCTTTTAGTGCTTTTCGTTTAGTGTTAATGATTATGGAAATCATATACACCAGTGATCCTTTTCTAGCATAACTGACTGTTTTCATCACAGAGATGAATTTTGTGGATCTAGATGGCTTATCTCCTTTAATTGTGATCTTTTCACCTCTTTGTGAATTTACTTGGATTGACTTTTGATCATATAAAATACTGGCTTTATTGGCTACTAACCAATCCATTCCTAATACAACATCGAATCCTGCCAGTTTCATTGGATAAAGGTTTGCAATGAACTTTTGATTTAAAATTTCTATTCTTGCTTCCTGCAAGATTTTAGAAATTTTAATGGTTTCCCCATTTGCTGTCTCTACTAAACATTCTTGTGGGAGTTTAGTTAATGGTTGATTGAGAAGTTTGCAAAATGGAGTATTAATAAAACTTTGGTTCGCACCAGAGTCAAACAATACTTTAGCAAAAACATCATTAACTAAAAATGTACCGGATATCACGTCCGGGATCATCTTGGCTTCCTCTGCAGTTAGAACAAATGCTCTAGCATTTTTAGTAGTTTTGTTGTTCATGGCTGGAGCTAGTTTTGGACAGTTCGGCTTGATGTGACCCTTTTCTCCACAGTTGAAGCACATTCCATTATTAGGTTTCTTCCTACAATCTTCTTCCTTGTATCCTGGTAGCTTGCAGAAATTACAGTAAGTGGAGCATCTTCCTGAATGCTTCTTTTTGCAGGCCTTACAATAAGGTGCAGAGGTAGAACCTACATTTTTCCCACGGTTGGAATTTCCATAACGAAATTCTTGGGTAAGCCTTTGAGCTAGGTTTCTCCTTTGGTCCTCTTCTCATGTACGTACTAACTCATCAGTCAAGGTGTTTGCTAGTTCTACAGCTTCTTCTATAGTTTGAGGTCTAGCTGCCTTGACTACATGCCTAATCTCATTGATTAATCCACAGATGTAACGGGATATTAATACAGGTTCTGGTGATGTAAGGGTTGGTACTATTCTAGCATATTCGAAGAATAACGTCGTGTAACCCTTACTATCCACTCCAGTCATTCTAAGATTTAAGAACTTATTTGCTATCTGTTTTTTTTCATTGGGAGGGCATAATTTCCTTTCCACCATGTTCTTAAATTCTTCCCATTCCATATTATAAATCCTATCACTTCCTCTGGACTGGAGGATAGTGTTCCACCATTCTAGTGCTGAGTTCTTAAACAAATTGGAAGCAAACATTATCTTACCCTCTTCGGCGCACTTGCTTATTTTTAAGACTGCCTCAGTCTTTTCTATCCAACGTAAAGCTGCAATGGCTCCTTCATTGCCCGAGAATTCTATTGGTTTACAGGACCAGAATTCTTTGTAAGAACAACCATAGGACATTGTTCTTCTTCTTTTTGGAATGGGCACTTGAAGTATGGGTCCATTGTTCACGCTGTGACTGAGTTCATTAGTTGGTCGTTTACTGTCATGATTACTTTTATTATCAGCTTCCCTAACCGTTTGGATAATATATGGCATTGCATCTATAATTCCTTGTGCCACTATGTGTTGGATGGCACTGTTATCCACTTGGTTTCCATTGTTATTGTTATTCTGGTTATCGTTATTCTGGTTTTCCTGGTTCACTTCGTTGTCCATCTGAATTTTAAACATTTGCCACGTATCAATATCACAAAATAATATTTGATGCAAACGATTACACCACACGCATATTGATCAAAATCGTCGAACATTGCGACTTACTCTATTTTATATAGTATACTTCTATTACAATACTATTATGCATCATTAACCACAAGATGGTCTATACTACAATATATTATTATTATTATTATTATTATTATTATTATATAAGAGTTTTATTTTTTTATTTTTTTTCCATACACACATATTATATATTACTATTCTATTATTATTATTATTATTATTATTATTATTATTATTATTATTATTATTATTATTATTATTATTATTATTATTATTATTATTACTACTACTGGTGGTATGGGTTCATCCAGAACTTCATATTACGCTCGTCATAGTTCCAGACGAGTCGTTCTCCTATCTGCTTCATCCTCTCACTTCCTTCTAAAATCTCCTCACCAAAGTTTCGGAGTTCTTGCACATTTTCAGCGCTCATGGGTGGTGCAGGGGCTGGTACTGGGTTTGGGAACTGGGGCATGGGTTCTTGGTAAGGATAAGGATTTTCTAGAATTTCCCTGATGAATTGGTCATTATCATAGTAGGGATCTAGAGGTCATTGTCATAGTAGGGATCTAGAGGGTCCAAGTTTGGGTAGGCTGCTACGTTTGGCATGGGTTCGTCCTCTGGTATTGGGTAGCGTTGCTGGTAATCCCTATGGTCATCAAACCACGGGTCATAGTCTGGGTCAGAGGGATGGGGTGCTGGTATCCTAGGTATCTCAGCTGGGTCAATGTCAGGCATTGGGATTTGGTTTTCTGGGTTGGCTTCAATTTCCATTGGCTGTGTGGGAAACAGTGGTAAGGGTTGGGGTGCTATGAGTTGCTCTAGATTAGGGTCTGCAGCTGTAGTTGCTAAGATATGAAAATTTGCTAGACTCCTATTGAGCATATCCTGAGTGTGAGCATCTGTTTCTCTCTTAACGGCTGCTAAAGTTCGCTGCTGTTGTAACTTTTTCATCCTTTTTCTACGTTCATGCGCTCCTCTGCTGAACCATCCTCTCTTCTTGGGAGGGAATGGTTCTTCAGATTGGGCCTTGAACACGAATATCCCATCTTCATTGTCAGGCGAATACCCTGAGAGGGATGGCTGTGAAGAGGTGCCTTCGTTCCTAGGTGAGCTGGACAACTGACGGTAAGCGTCTGAAGGTCCTTGGTCGCTCATACTGTAAACTAACAAATAGTCAAATAACACACAACAATAATCTACAAATATGTACGTAGTTCCGTTAATAATTTCCTAACATATTAAGTAATACTTTGGTGTCAGCAGAACACTTCTGTGCCTGAATCAGTGGCTTAGCTCTGATACCACCTTCTGTCGCAACCCCCGCCCCTTGATTACCCAGGAACGGGCGGCCGCGACCAGTTTTGGTGGTATCTGGTGTTTATCATTTTGGCAGCGGAATTTACATTAGGATCGTAGTTAGGAAATATTTTATCAGAGTAAAATACCACGCTTTTATAATATTAAACATATGGGAAATTCCCACTTTTCAAGTACACACATTTTCATAGGGATAAACCCTATTTTATTCAAATAAAACATCTCTTTATTTAGGTAACATTTATAGCCACTTTTCCAAGCCTTCAGTACTGTCCAGCTGGCTTCTAATTGGCTTTCACATTTTGTTACCTGAAACGCGTTTAAAAACATTTTGTCAGTGGAAAATACTGGTGAGTGAATCCCAGTTTAATCAAGATTGGTAAAACCAGTTTACAGTATTGAGGGCGATCTCGCAATTACATTTGTTTCCATCTACTTTAATTACCACCCACGGTACTGTCAACCCAACTTGTGGTCATGTTACTACTCACAATGTCACACCCCAACCGATGGCGGAATCATCGGGGCATGGCACTGAGCGAAACAGACTGTCCAGAAGTTTCCATAACAATTATCATTACTATTCAATTTAAAATAACATGTCCCATACCATGTCTCAAACAGTAAACAAATTATTACACATAAAATCTAGGCAAATAATTCTGTTTCGACAACTCAGATTTAAATAGAGCAATTGTTTATCAGCTTCTAGAGACCCTTGATTCAATTACTACAGACAACTATTTGTTAGGCTCTAGAGCTTTATTCTAGCTTCGATGTCCTACCAAGTGTGCATCCTAAGCACCTGTCACCTACGTTAAAATAAAGTCATTACATATAATGTCAAGGTGAGCATACAAGTTTAGTACTAGCATATAGAGTTCGAATTTGTTTACGCATAACCAGCACGTACACATAGTGAAATGAAGCACGTTAGTTATCGACATAGATCCATCGATACCAATGACTTCGGGTTGACTGCCAGATGCAGTTCGCAATACATGATTACCACTGTAATCCATGCAAGTAATGGTCCTTAACAACCCCCGCGAACGGGTGCTGAGTCCAAACTATAGTACTATCGTTGCTAAGGCAGGAAGACAGCATTCCATGTGTAAACATAACAAACAAGCATTCATAAGCCACGTATAACATGCATTAACGGTTAGCGTTCAAATAGTATTGAGTAGTGTGTTTGATGTGATTTGAATTGTTGTAACGTATGTAACACCCAAAAGTGCATAAAGCAAAAAGGGATCGAGTATACTCACAGCGGTTGATGGATTGAAGGGAGCGCTTAGCGAGTAAGGTTAGCCTGAATAGATTCGATAGCATAACGATAAGTGACACGTAAAACGATACAAAGTGTGAATGGGTCGGGTAGCAGTTTGGTCGGATGGTAATCCGATCGGACAGCAATCTGTGCGGATAACAATCCGTTCGGATGGTCATCCGGTCGGACGGTAGTCCGGTCGGATGACTATTCGAGTGGATTGTTTCTTCCTATAAGAAAGATGTGTTTGTGTATGATGGCTTGTCTTTTGAAGTTTTCGTTATAGCATTTTGATAGCATTGAAGTATCTCTATCCTTCAAGTCGGTCGATAGGACGGTCAATCGTGCGGATAACAATCCGTTCGGATTGTCATCCGGTCGGACGTCAACCTTAGTGATGAGGTTACTTTGTGGGAATAACTCATAGCGGATGAGTCACTCGGTCGGATGTCCATCCGACCGGGTGGCAACCTTGTTACTGAACATGTTGAAAATTGTTTTAAGTCTTTAAAGTCCTAGTATCTCATGATCCGAAGAGTAATCCGGTCGGATGGTAGTCCGATCGGATGGCAATTCGTTCGATACTCAAACTTTAGATAAAGTTGATTAAGTGCGGGACCCAAGGTGTTATTCATTCGGACAACAATCCGTTCGGGTAGCCTATCCGTTCGGACAGTAGTCCGGTCGGACAGGATTTCATCCTGGTTGCTCTGGCCGTCTTACACTTGGTCGTTTTGTTTGTTTGTAGTTTTATCGAGACGTTTTGACAACGTGTTAACCAATAGAACCCCATCTTGACCCAAGTGACCTGATTAGGGCTGTTCATGAGCCGAGCCGAGCCAGGCCAAGCTCGGGCTCGGCTCGATTATAAACCGAGCTGGCTCGGCTCGGCTCGGATTTGAAACCGAGCTGAAAATCTAAGCTCGGGCTCGGCTTGGTTTTAAACCGAGCTAGCTCGGCTCGGCTTGGTTTGACTCGATTTTATAAAAAAAAAACTAATATATACCTCTTAAAATTTAATAGCCTAACATATTATTCAATAATTTAAAAGAATATATTCAAAATAAGTTCAACCTAATACAATTCAAACCAAAATCAAGTTTAACAACGCAAAATAAGTTTTAATTTCAATAAAATACAATATTAGTTCATTAGTATGGTAATCAATCTTCAAATATGCCATAAATATCAACTTACAAACCTATATACATGTAAATAATAATCAGTTTTTTCGTAATATATTATAATGTATATAAAATTAAAACTTATTATAAGTAAAATAATTCGAGCTAAACCGAGTCGAGCTACAAAGCGAGCCGAACCGAGCCAGCTCGGCTCGTTACGAGCCGAGCCGAGCTAGGCTCACTTTCTAACCGAGCCGAGCCGGCTCGGCTCACTTTTAAACCGAGCCAAATCGAGCGAGCTTTTTCCGAGCTAAATCCGAGCGAGCTTCGAGCGAGCTCCGAGCCGCGAGCTTTTTGAACAGGCCTAGACCTGATCGACAGGAATCACCCTAGTTCGGCCAGTTAATCGATTCAAGACGGTTGTTCTTGTTTAACCCGAAATCGGTGGTCTCATGAGTAGAATCCAGATCTTGAGCTAGCACAACACTAAGAGTGAGCGGAGGACTAGATCTAGATCCGTTTCTATCGGCTTCAAGCGTATTGAGTGCAAAAGAGTTGAAAGAAAGTTAGAAACCATCTTTCAATCCCCTTTCACTGTTTTCATGTTTAGATCTGGTATAGATCTTTGTTCATTTGTGTGGAAATCGGTTAGATCTAGGTTGTTCTTGGTGGATTGAAGTCAAAACATGAAGTTCTTCAAGAACACATGATGACGTCATCCTAAAACACCCGAAATCTAGTGATTTCACGGTTAAAAGTTAAGATCTAAAAGATAGAAAGGTGTAGGAGTGCCTGTAGATCAAGAAAGTACAAGGTTTAGGACGAGATCTTACCGGGATTGAGAGAAATCGGAGAAAAGGATGAGCTAAGCGTGCTGGTCGGACAGAGATTTCCAAAAGTGGAAAAGATGACAATGACAGGGGTATTTATAGGATTCCAAAAGGGGAAAGAGTGGGTCGGTCGGATGGCATTCCGCCCGGATGACTATCCGGTCGGATGTCATCTCGGTCGGATGGCACCTAACTCATGGCCAAGTGGCTATCCGGTTGGATGGCTATCCGGCCGGATGGCACTTGGTGCGAGTGTTTGGCGCGACAATTTTTGATGTTTCAATTTCGGTTGCGAGCGGTTCGATACGATAGAGTTTCCTAGTCAAATTACTTTTAATCCCAACCACTCATATCTCGCTCTATCCCTTCTCCACTAATTATCATAGTTCGGTTGTGATTCGAGTTCGAGTTTGATTTCGAGTTTCGATTGATTCCCATAACACATAAATTAAACATGCATAAGTAACACATAAGGTACACACACACACGTATATAAATAACCAAAATGCGTATTTCGAGTTGCGAGTGCGATTACCATTCGATGTCGATTCGATAGTTTGATTATCGTTTAGTTAACTTTATCGCATTGTTACTTCCTATTGTTCACAGTCGTAAGTCGATTGAATAGCGGTTAACATACGTCGATTTATTGTAATTATAGACACTTACTCCACATAATAGCTACAATAAAAGAAATATACTACAAGTCAAGTTGCGCGAAATCGGTCGTTGACTTTGACCTTGACTTTGACTTTGACTTCTCGAAAACACGGGGTGTTACAGCCTCCCCTAGTTTAGGGAATTTCATCCCGAAATTAGGCTGAAAGTTGTACAGCACCGTGAATCACTTTCTCTCTCTAGACTTTCTCCTTGAATAACTGCGGGTACTTCGCCTTCATGTCGCTTTCGAGTTCCCAAGTGAACTCTGCGCCCCGTTTGCCTTCCCATCGGACTTTCACAATAGGAATGCGCGAGCGCCTGAGTTGCTTGGTTTGGCGGTCCATGATTTCGACAGGCTTTTCCACGAAGTGTAGTGTTTCGTTCACCTGGAGGTCATCGAGAGGAACATGTAAGTCGTGGTCGGCTAGGCACTTTCGGAGGTTTGACACGTGGAAAGTCGGGTGGACGTTACTGAGTTCCTCCGGTAGCTCGAGTCTGTAGGCGACTTTTCCGATCCTTTCCAGAATCTTAAAAGGTCCAACATATCGAGGCGCGAGCTTCCCTTTCTTGCCGAATCGGACCACACCCTTCCAAGGTGATACCTTTAGGAGTACGTAGTCACCAACGTAAAATTCAAGGGGCTTGCGTCGTCTATCGGCATAAATTTTCTGTCGATTCCGAGCTTTTACCAGGTTGACTCGAATTTGGAAAATTCTGTCTGTCGTTTCTTGTAATAGCTCAGGACCGGTTAATTGTGAATGACCGATCTCGTGCCATACAATAGGCGATCGACATCTTCTTCCGTATAAAGCCTCGAATGGTGCCATTTGAATGCTGGAATGATAGCTGTTATACGAGAATTCGACTAGCGGCAGGTATTTATCCCAATTACCACCGAAGTCTATGACACACGAACGGAGCATGTCTTCAAGAGTACGGATCGTATACATTACTTGATAAACTTCACCATTGGACAACGAGTTAGCCAAGGGGTGATATGACCATAGTCACAGACACAATCGGGCTAAGAGGCTACCGATGGATGTTAGAGTGACAAATACTGTGGGTAGTTGGTTGATATCTGGAAACATTGTAATCGCTCTTAATACTGTAAACTATAACAAACGAGTCATTTTAGTAAAAAGAATGATTCACCAGTATTTCCCGCTGACAAAACCTTTTTCAAACATGTTTCAGGTGATCTGTTGTGATCCAGGAAAAGTGCCGCGTAGCACTACAAGCTTAAGGAAGTGGCTCAATATAAAATAAAGAAACATGTTTTGTAAAATAAAGATTTCTCCGTGAAATCATATGATTGTAAATTACCAGGGTTTTATCCCGAATTGTGAAATAAAATAATCAGGAAATTGCAGTTTTAAAAAGACCCTGATGAAATCTCCCGCTGTTAAACTCAATTAAATAAATACCACGGGATTTTCTGTCCTGCGGCTCCTGAAATGGGTCAAACCGGGTCGGGGGCCGTGACAGAAAAAGGTGGTATCAGAGCCACTGATTTAAGCCAATTAAGTATTTAGAAAATACTTAATTTTACTAATTACTATTTTATAATTATGTGTTTATTATTTGAATATTTGTGTACAGTATGGGTAAGCAAAAGCTTTCAAACATCTATCTTAAATTAGATAGGTCATCAAACGAGAAGGGAAGTTCATCCCAAACAAATTCCTCAAAACCCTATGTAAATCCTGAAGAAGGAATATTTGTCCGTAAGGCACAATATGAGGAACCACTTTCTCCTAATAAAAGAAGTTTGATTATTAGGAAAAGTCAAGAGAAACTAAAGAAATTCAAAGAAGGGAGAGTTAATCAGAAAACCCAAGAACTAGGCAGTAACCCACCATGGGAAGACAAGTTAGATGAAAAATGGGCAGATCTTTATATGCTAGCCACTGTAGCAGTAAATGCAAATCTTTAAATACTCTGACTCAAGTTTTAGCACCCTTATCACCCACAATCCAGAAACCTTATCCAGTAAACAAATAAGTTTACAGTAAATTCTAGTGTGTTTTAATTTTTTTTAGTTATCTTTGTATTAAATTAGTCACCCGGTATGAAATAATATTTAAAGGTTATTTATGAAATTTTGTTATAAAATTTTAACTTAGTAATTTTTGTATTTTGCATATGTGCTAAACAGCATGAATGACTTGTCTAAAGCCCTTCAGAATTTAAATCTCTATCCGGTGAAAATAGAGGTTTCCAGAGATTTTAATAGGTATATACCTGATATAGAAGAACCTATGGAATTTAACGCCAAACCCAAGCCTAAGAAAAGGAGAAGATTCGTGGGATGGAGACGTGTGCGCAGGAGGAAACCTGCCACTAGGAAGATTCCTAAAATAGAAAATCCCTTAGACAAAGGAAAGGGGATTGAAGTCAGTGAAGGTTCTAGGCCTCTGGAAATGGAGTATGGGGAAGGTTCTAGGCAAACCCAGAGGGAAATTGGGGAAAGTTCTAGACAGATTGAGGAGTTACCCTTTCAGGAGGAATTAGATCGTGCATTGGCAAGCTGTGAAATTCTCAGGCCCATAAATAATAACCTCTACCCTTTTCCTGCTGAAAATCAACTTCCAATAAACTTGGAACCAGCAATCCCAGAACCTATAATCCACACCCAACATCTAGGAATGGACGAGTGGTGGACAAACGATTGGCAGTTTCAAAACCTGCTCAACAGTCCTTATTCCTTTCTTCCTCAGTTCGACCCGGAACCTATACCAAATCCACCAATGAGCCATGAGAATTTAGCTGAACTTCGCCACTTTGGCGAGGAGTTGGTGGATGCAGGGAATAGGATCAGGGAAGTAGGAGAACAGATCTCCTGGAAGTACGATGAGAGGGAACGCCGTTACTGAAATACCAACTGACGAATGATAGTGGGGTTTGTGAAACTGTAGTTGTATAATAAGTACTAAATTATAATCTTGTGAAATAACTACAAATAAAACTTTGTAAGATAATGGTATGTATTGACGCATATTATATATAAAAATGGGAATCGAGAAATCGATAGTTTTGATTATATGTGTGTTGTGAACTTTGTATGATTGTTTTGTATGATTGTTATCTATTTGATACTAATAAATTATATATATTAATTATCAGATGGAAAACGCTAATAATGAACCAGTAAACGAGGTTAATCAATCTGAGCAACATCCGGAGGATCAATTTATGACTAGGCAAGACATAGAAAATATAGTTGCTCAAGGGATAGCCAATGCTATTCCAGCAATAATTGCTGCTGCCCAGAAACCTGTTGAACCTCAACAAATAATTCCCAGCAAACGTATTTCTGAAGATAACTTCAGTAATAGCGTAAATGGAGGAAATAATCATACCAATCACGATAATGATTCACGACAGGCTCCGCTCCCTAAGAAAATGAAAGCTGCAACGCTTGGTTGCACTTACAAAGAATTTCTTGCTTGTAAACCCGCTGAATTTGCAGGCAATGAAGGAGCAACTGCGGCACTGCGTTGGTTAGAGAAAACCGAGGCAGTAATTACAATAAGTAAATGTGACAAGGACGACAAGGTCATGTACGCATCAAATCTTTTCAAAGAAGGGGCACTAGAATGGTGGAATACAGTACTTCAAGCCAAAGGAAGAAATAGAGCTTATGCCATGAACTGGGAAGAATTTAAGAGTCTTGTAGAAAGAAAATTCTGTCCCGAATACGAAAAAGATCAAATGGCAAATAAGTTTCTAAATCATCGTATGATGGGTGTAGATAGTCGCGGTTATACTTCGACATTCTTTGAATACGCTAGAGTGGTACCAACACTGGCTTCGCCAGAACCGGTACTCATTTCTCGCTATATTTGGGGATTGATTAGCGAAATCCGTAATATCGTTAAAGCTGCGAGACCTCGCACTATCGACGATGCGGTGGAACTAGCTAACACCTTAACTGACGAACTGGTATGCACAAGAGATGAAAATAGGAAAAAGGAACTGGCTCAGAAAATTACCCAAGGATTTCGTACGGGTAATAATAGCAGCTTCAAGAGAAGAGGAATATGGCAATCTTCAACTTCGCCGTTCTGCAGGAATTGCAAAAAGAAACATTATGGAAGATGCAATGTAATCTGCAACTTTTGCAAAACTGTAGGACATCGCGAAGAAGATTGCAGAAAGAAAACCAGGATCTGCTATAACTGTGGAGAAAATAGGCATTTCAAAACAGAATGTCCTAAATTGGTCAAACCAGCAGACAACAAAGCCAAGCCGGCCGATGGAGCTACCAAGAAGAATGTTCGAGCCTTCCAATTAACTACTCAGGAGGCAGAACTCATTCCAGATGTGATAGCTGGTACGTTTTTAGTCCACAACATATACGCAAAAGTATTATTTGACTCTGGTGTAAACCAAAGTTTTATAAATACTTCATTCTGCCAAGCTCTTAACTTACCCTTAACCAACATTAGGCAGATTTTTTCAGTCGAAACGGCAGATGGGAATTCAGTTAAAATAGATAAGGTTTTGCAAAATGTAGAAATAGAACTTTCAGGTCATAAATTCTCTGCAAACCTGTTACCTATGAAATTAGCTGAATTCGATGTGGTGTTAGGAATGGATTGGTTAGTAGCCAACCATGCTCGAATCCTTTGTGATAAGAACTCAATAGAAATTCAGGCACCTACCGGAGAAGTAATCATGATTACAGGAGATAAACCACGTAAACCCATGAAGTTCATATCAGTAATGAAAGTTGCTAGTTATGAACGAAAGCAAGGAATAGTATATATGATTTCAGTAATCATTAGTACTAAGAATAAAGAACTTAAGGAAATTCCTGTAGTCTCAGAATACCCCGATGTATTCCCAGAAGAGTTACCAGGATTACCACCAGATAGGGAAGTAGAATTTAGAATTCATCTAATTCCTGGAACTACACCGATAGCCAAAGCACCTTATCGGTTAGCACCCACAGAAATGTTAGAATTGAAAAAGCAATTAGATGAATTATTAAGCAAAGGATTCATACAACCTAGCTCATCCCCTTGGGGAGCGCCAGTGTTGTTCGTGAAGAAGAATGATGGGTCAATGAGAATGTGTATTGATTATAGAGAATTGAATAAGGTTACAATTAAGAATCGATACCCATTACCGAGGATTGATGATCTATTTGATCAACTTCAAGGAGCTAGATATTTTTCTAAGATAGATTTGCGCTCCGGATATCATCAATTGAAGGTACAAGAAGAAGACATACCTAAAACTGCTTTCAGAACTAGGTATGGTCATTACGAGTTTACAGTCATGCCCTTCGGATTAACGAATGCACCTGCAGCATTCATGGACATGATGAATAGGATCTGTAAACCGTACTTGGATAAATTTGTAATTGTTTTTATCGACGATATACTTTTTTATTCCAAAAGTCAGGATGAACATTGTCAGCACTTGCATGCACTCTTAACTTTGTTAAGAAAAGAAAGGTTGTACGCCAAATTCTCGAAGTGTGAATTTTGGTTGCAAGAAGTGCAATTTCTAGGTCATATGGTGAATAACGAAGGCATTCATGTAGATCCTGCTAAGATAGAGGCAATTACCAAATGGAAGGTTCCGCAATCCGCAATGGAAATTAGAAGTTTTATAGGTTTAGCCGGATACTATAGACGGTTTATTAAGGATTTTTCCAAGATAGCTGTACCATTAACTAAGTTAACCTGTAAAGCAGTTAAGTTTGAATGGGGACCTAAGCAAGAAGAAGCTTTTAAGATTTTAAAACAAAAGTTAACAAATGCCCCAATCCTAGCCTTGCCAGAAGGAACAGAAGATTTTGAAGTTTACTGTGATGCTTCAAAACTAGGATTAGGATGTGTGCTAATGCAACGCAAGAAGGTGATTGCGTATGCTTCAAGGCAATTGAAAAAGCACGAAGATAATTATACAACTCATGACTTAGAGTTAGGAGCCATAATTTTTGCCCTTAAGATTTGGAGACATTATCTGTACGGAAATAAATTTACTGTCTATACGGATCACAAACGTTTAAGATATATATTTGGGCAAAAAGAGTTAAACATGAGGCAAAGAAGATGGATGGAAATCCTAAGTGACTACGACTGTGATATTCAGTATCACGAAGGAAAGGCAAATGTAGTTGTAGATGCCTTAAGTCGTAAATATCATGAAAATCAAAAGCGAGTTCGTGCTCTCAGAATAAATCTACAATTAGATTTAATAGAACAATTGAAGAATATTCAAGCTACAGCAATCAAGGATGATGCTGAAGAAATGAAAGGACGAATAAAAGAATTAGAGCAAGGAAATGATGGAATTTGGAGATTCCACCAAAGAAGAATTTGGGTACCTAAGCAGGGAGAATTAAGAAATAAAATTTTAGAAGAAGCCCATAAATCTAGGTATACCATACACCCTGGAAACAATAAGATGTACGAAGATTTAAGGAATAATTTCTGGTGGATAGTAATGAAAAAGGATATAGCTAAATATGTTTCTAAGTGTCTTACTTGTTCACAAGTTAAGGCAGAACACCAGAAACCTTCAGGTCTACTACAACAACTAGAAATGCCTGTATGGAAATGGGAACTCATAACCATGGATTTTGTTACTAAGTTACCCAAAACCAGAAAGGGTAATGACACGATTTGGGTAATTGTAGATCGATTAACCAAATCAGCTCATTTCCTACCTATGAAAGAAACCTTTAGCATGGAAAGATTGGCAAAATTGTATGTAGATGAAGTAGTATCCTTACATGGAATTCCACTCTCCATTGTATCGGATAGGGATAGTCGTTTCACTTCCCACTTCTGGAAAAGTTTCCAAGAAGCTATGGGAACCCGACTAAATTTAAGTACGGCATATCATCCTCAGACAGACGGACAAAGTGAAAGGACAATCCAAACTCTAGAAGATATGCTCCGAGCATGTGTAATAGACTTTGGTGGAAATTGGGACGATCACTTACCTTTAATTGAATTCTCCTATAACAATAGTTATCATTCAAGTATCGAATCTGCCCCATTCGAAGCACTATACGGACGTAAGTGCAGAACTCCAGTATGTTGGGCAGAAATAGGAGAGAGTCAATTATCAGGTCCTGAGATAGTACAAGAAACTACCGACAAGATTACTCAAATCAAGGAAAGACTAAAGACGGCTCGAGATCGTCAGAAGAGTTATGCAGACAATAGACGAAAGCCGTTGGAATTCCAAGTAGGAGACAAAGTACTATTGAAAGTTTCTCCTTGGAAAGGAGTAGTTAGATTCGGTAAGAAAGGAAAGCTAAGTCCAAGGTACGTAGGACCATTTTCAGTGATCCAACGTATAGGACCAGTTGCTTATCGTTTACAATTACCAGAGGAACTGGTAGGAGTACATAACGTATTTCATGTATCCAATCTTAAGAAATGTCTATCTGACGAATCTCTGGTAGTACCTCTTCAAGATATAGAGGTAAATGAAAAGCTGAAATTCGTAGAGAAACCTCTTCAAATTGAAGATAGAAAGATCAAGTTTCACAAACACAAGAGACTAAAACTGGTCAAGGTTAAGTGGGATTCGAAGAGAGGATCTGAATACACTTGGGAGCTGGAATCAGAGATGAAGCGAAAGTATCCCTATTTGTTCCAGTAAATCTCGAGGACGAGATTTTTATTAAGGTGGGGAGAATGTAACAACTCTTATTAAAAAGTCCTATTTATTACTTTAATTATACAATAGGAAACCCTAATTGAGAAACCCAAGTGATTCTGCATAAACCCTAAAATTTTCAGAACTATCAGAATCAGGATCAGGGCCCCTAAAACTCAGAGGGGGGGGGGGGGGCAAACCCTAGTTACGATTATCCACAAATTTTGCTGTCAAAATCGAATTTTACAAATCCGTCAACTCAGCAAAGCTAGTTAGGGACGTGGCTACCCTATGGTAGATAGGGACCCCTCGCGCCACACGACGCCCAAGGGGGTACCCCTCGCGTCACGCGAGGGGGTCAAAATTTAACTATAAATAGTGGGGTTTGGGACTTGAATTCTGGCACTTGAACGACGTAGAAATTCAAATTATACATTGAGATATCGTAGAAACAGTCCTAAAACACACATGATCACAAATTGCTGCCGCAAAACAGGGTAATAACTCGATCGCTGCTACGATTTAATGTCCGATCGATTAAACTATCCAATGGATGTTTAAGTGCTGCCCACATTAGGGTTTATGCTTTGACATTCGTCGTTAATTCGATGAATGTTTAAGTATCGCACTTTGTCATTCAATGTGAGGGTTTAATCTCGTGAGTTATTGTAAATGCTGTATTAGTTACTAACCTAGTTTGTGTGCATGTTATTAATTTAGGTAACAAGGCTAATCCATAGACTAGACTCTGCCCGTGTTAAATCTGCAATGTGAGTCATTCTCTTTTTATCAAATTACTTTCAAAATCATGTTTATTTTCAAGGTTATAATTACAGGGATTAAGTCTTTGTAGTCACCAAATTACAGCCGGTATGTGGGGTTTTGTATACATTACTTGATAAACTTCACCATTGGACAACGAGTTAGCCAAGGGGTGATATGACCATAGTCACAGACACCATCGGGCTAAGAGGCTACCGATGGATGTTAGAATGACAAATACTGTGGGTAGTTGGTTGATATCTGGAAACATTGTAATCGCTCTTAATACTGTAAACTATAACAAACGAGTCATTTTAGTAAAAAGAATGATTCACCAGTATTTCCCGCTGACATAACCTTTTTCAAACATGTTTCAGGTGATCTGTTGTGATCCAGGAAAAGTGTCGCGTAGCACTACAAGCTTAAGGAAGTGGCTCAATATAAAATAAAGAAACATGTTTTGTAAAATAAAGATTTCTCCGTGAAATCATATGATTGTAAATTACCAGGGTTTTATCCCGAATTGTGAAATAAAATAATCGGGAAATTGCAGTTTTAAAAAGATCCTGATGAAATCTTCCACTGTTAAACTCAAACAAACAAATACCACGGGATTTTCTGTCCCGCGGCTCCTGAAACGGGTCAAACCGGGTCGGGGGCCGTGACAGTGACACTTGGCAGCCTGGGGCTCGCCCTGGTGACCAACTGTCGCACCCCGCGTAGCCTGAAGGCAAGGCCTTCGTGGCCCGCAAGTGCCTGTATTTTCTTGTTTTTATTTTATTTTTAATTACATAAGGTATTTTGGGCTCGGTTTTCGCATACGGGGTATATTTTAAGGCATATATGGATATTTTAATTATATTAGTGGTGCCGAAAATAATTTTGGAGGGTTGTTATAGTTAGTCACACGTGACTTCCGACGCCCGAAACGTTACCGAAAATGTTAAAATACGCATATTTCGATGTACGCGAAACAGATTATTCGCAGCTAAACTTTATGTTTGGCAAAGTGATATGTGAATATGAGTATGAGTAATGTGATATGTTAAGTGTATACATGATAATAGGAATTAATACTATGTTTATGCGTTTGTGCGATTAAAACGGTAAACTATGTTAAAAGTCACGTTATGTGTGTAATTTGTGTAGTGAGCATAAAGATAATGCTTAGGTTAACTTGATGATTTATTTGGTGTTTGAATGCTTTGAGAACGATAAATTGCATAAATTGATGGATAAAATGCATAAATTGATGGAATATGTGATTTATGATATATGTCGAACATGCCCATATATATACACAAATATATTATGAAGCGCAAGTCGTAGATATATTGTATATAAGTGGACATAATAACGGGTAAAACATTCTTAAGGTTACCAATAAAATCGTTCGAATCACGAAAATCTCTCTCTCTCTCTCTCTATATATATATATATAGAATCACGTTAAAATGAGAACCACCTCGAGTTGTAAGAACCGCCAGAACTACTTGATCCGGGGCGAGGTGCTCCAATTTTTTTTCATAAACGTAGATGCGTGTATTATAAACACATTTGTAAAGAAAATTCAAAAAAAAAAAATGTCGTGTGTGTAGTTTTGAGCACCACAAGTTTGTGTTTTACGGGTACCGTAACGGTACCCGTAAAACACAAACTTGTGGTGCTCAAAACTACACACACGACACATTTTTTTTGATTTTTTTTACAAATGTGTTTATAATACACGCATCTACATTTATGAAAAAAAAATTTGGTCCACCTCGCCCCGTACGGTGTAGTTCTCACGGTTCTTACAACTCGAGGTGGTTCTCATTTTAGCGCTCCCCTGTATATATATATATATATATATATATATATATATATATATATATATATATATATATAGGTAAAGAGTATCGTACAAATAAGGTTATCGTACATTACATACTTGAGAATTTGAGCCGTACACGTGTCCTGATTTAGTTTTTCTTTAATAAGGTTAAATCAGACAATTAATTCAATCATCTGAGGGCAAATTCGACTCTTCATTCAATCAGTGAGATGTTCGTTACACTAATATCCCGGTAATTATCATTCGAATCAGTTTCAAATTTTTCATAATTCTCAAATTGCAGTTTTCGTTCTTCTGTGTTAGGGTTTCATTCAATTGTTTTTTTTCGATTGATGCACAGAGCGGCACTGGACGAACAAATGTTGATTTTGAAGAAACTCGACCAATCGTTGATCATGCTCAATTATCTGCATATCAGAGAGTTTCGATTGAGGATGTTTTAAATCCGCCACCTGCAAATCCAAATCCAATTGCAAGTACAAGTGCTGTAAACAAGTTTTTTAATGGTAATTATGTTAATTCAGATCTATAAATTGATTTTAATCATAGCAATGATTTTATATTGTTGTAGCTGTTTTTTTGAAGTTTGAATGTTGATTATATTTTTTATATGAAAGCAACATGCACAAATTCGCATGTTATTACTCTTACAATTCGCATTTGATTTTTTTATGCATTTTCGCATGTTTTGGTATAATAAATCGCATATATAAAACAGATTAATCAAAATCATCATTTTCGCATGTTTTTGTTCATACAATTCGCATGTGTGTTTGTTCTTTTATGATGGAATTAATATATCGCATGTACTAGTCCGATAATTCGCACGTGTTTTTGTTTTCTGAATTTGGTTCTTGTAGATGAAAGGGTTTACACTCCGGAGGTTCAAGCATCAGCTACACCTGTTGTTGGAATGCAATTTATCTCTATTGAACAAGCATATGCGTTTTACCAATCATATGCTAAGTTAGATGGTCTTTCTATTCGGAAAGGTGGTGAAGTACACAGTGGTGGTATAATCAAAACTAAGTATTTTGTTTGTTCTAAAGAGGGACATAAGCCACTGTGTATTGACGATCGTTCGAAGTCAAAAAAGCAATTCAAAACAAGGAACATGGGGACTATTAGAACTGGATGCAAAGCTCAATTTATGATTTGCACTGTGAATGGTAGATTCTATACAGTAAAGAGATTTGTTGATTGCCATAATCATAAGTTTGTATGCCAAGATGATATTCACATGTTGCCAGCTTACAGACAATTGTCAGATGTCCAGGAGGAGTTGGTTTGGGAACTAGGCACTTTAAACCTTGGTCCTGTCAAAGCTTTCCATATAATGAGGAAACGTTATGGTGGTTTCGAGAACGTTGGTGCCACGGTTGATGATTGCAAAAATTTTAGGAAGCGAATTAACAGCTATATAGGAGAATATGACGCTGACATGGTGATTAATAGGATGACTGACAAAAAACAGTATTTAGCTGATTATCCGTTTGAATATTCTGTTGATGATGACAAACAGTTAACTGGTTTGTTCTGGGCTGATGGTTTATGCAAGCTTAACTATATGGAATTTGGGGATGTGATATCGTTCGATGCAACTTTCAAGACAAACAGGTAAGTTTTTCAAGACAAACATGTTTTTTTACTAATTTTCGCATGTTATATTACTTCATGAGCTTGTAATATCGCATGTGTAGACATTTTGAAGAACTGGTGTTGAGTATATCCCATGTTATACTGTTTGTTTTCGCATGTGATATCTGTTTTTTCGCATGTTTTAAATGTGATTTCGCATGTGTATGTTCAGGTACAAGATGGTGTTTGTTCCGTTCACTGGCATTGGCAACCACTGTTGAAATGTAACGCTTGGAGCTGGGTTGTTGGCATCGGAGAGCATTGAATCATATAAATGGCTTTTGAATTCATTTTTAAAGTCATTTGGCCGACAGCCAAATGTTGTAGTGACGGATCAAGACCCTGCTATGAAACAGGCTATTGAGGAGGTTTTCCCTATCAGCAGACACAGATTGTGCATGTGGCACATAATGAAAAAAAGTGGCAGATAAGGTATAGCATGATATATTGTCTTTCGTTAGCGTTATGTTTTTTATATCATGTTATAGGCTGATATAAAAAGCATTTATTGTTATAGGTTGGACACGAGTTGTGCAATAACGATGAGTTTAAAAGGAGGATGTGCGACATTGCATGGACTGATTCCATTGAGCCCGAAGAATTCGAGAGACAGTGGAAGTTGGTGATGATTGAGTTCAGTCTCACAGAAAACAAATGGATTGATGATATGTTTGTGATGAGATCCATGTGGATTCCGGCTTTTTACCGGCACGAGCTAATGTCGGGACTTATGAGAACAACTTCAAGATCAGAGAGTGAGAACCATTTTTTCTGCCAGGTGGCTAATTCACAACTCACTCTCGTAGAGTTTATGAATCATTTTGATGGTGCAATGGATGTCCAACGGTTTAATCATAGAAAGAATGATCATATTTCAAGATATACTGAGCCTGCTGATTTGAGCGGAGCTTCTTTGGAAAAAGATGCTGCTAAGAGATTCACCAGGTCTATATTCTTTGATCAGCAAATAGAGATTTGTGGTACAATTTCTGAATGTCTGCCGATGGACACCAAAGTAGAGGGTCCACAGATCAGCATATTGTTGAAGGACTTTAAAGCCCATGGAGATGGTTTATTGGAGGTACTATAGCATATATATTTCAAACATGTGATTTTTTGATAACCTACATGCGATTTTTTTTTCAGATGATGATCCTGCAATATGCGATTTTGCTTTTGTCATGCGATTTTAAATTTTATTCAGTTACATGATTTTTAGACATGCGAAATTGTTATGTTACACATGCGATTTTAATTTTTAATATAATTTTTTTTGGTTTTTCCTAGGTGTGGTTCAAGAATCTTGAAAATGATGTAACTGCACAGTGTAGCTGTTTGCGTTTTGAGCAGTATGGACTGCTATGCAAACACATCTATTTTCTTTTCAAGATGTTTGGTGTTAAAGAAATACCAAACAAATATGTTACGAAGAGATGGACGAAGGATGTGGTGCCGAATGAGTTAAATGTGAAGTACAATCTAAATGTGGGTGGCAAGGATGTGCAACACAAGGCTAAACGGATTTCTCGTGAAATCATCCACACAGGGGAGTATTTGGTTAGCAATTTGATTTCTGACCTTGATCAACTTGTTTTAGAGAGGGATCAAATGATGCAGCTTAAAGAGAGAGTTGATCAGAGTCGCATAACCAAGCAACTTGATCCAAAATTTGACCGATTTTCAAAGTTAATTGGTTATCAACAACCAGTAACTAATGCTCCTCCTACTGTCCATGTTCCGGCTGGTATAAGAAACAAAGGTCGCGGCTCGCATAAAAGGATTAAATCTAAGAAGGAACAAATGATCAGCCGCAAAGGGAAAAGGTCAAGGACATGTAGCGTATGTAATGAAAAAGGTCATGACATTCGGACTTGCGAGGAGCTGAAAGCCAAACAACAAGGTAAACAGCAAAAAAAGAAGACGAAGGAAGTCCAGATCGAAAATGTTGCCAGAGACAAAGACAATGAGGTCGAAGACGACGAAGAGGAAGATGAGTTTGAAGATTACAGTAGTCATGATGGATCTGAAGAAGAAGATCAGTGGGAGGAGGTTTCGGAAGATGATGAGGATGAGTAGTTTTTTCTAAATGTACATGCGAATTCACACGAAACACATGCGATTTTGTATTCATCCGTTTATTTCATTTTCTCATGCGATTTTAGTATATTAACATGCGATTTTATATGCTTCAGTTTATAATAATTCTTACATGCGATTTCACTATTAGCACATGCTATTTTGAGTTATCTAAGATTTTTAGTACATGCGATTTCACTTTTAGTACATGCGATTTCACTTGTTTTTTATGTGACAGATGGCAATATCATTCATGCGATTTAATATTTATAAGCAAATATAATATGTGTTCAAAACATGTACACCAAATATAAATATAGTTGTATTGTCTAACACAGCCACAACCACAAAACGATTAAAAAGAGAATTTAGTTACTTGAAGCAAAGATTTTGTCACGTTCAGAAGAGCTGAACTCCATCTTCTCCTTCACAGTGTTTAGAGCATCTGTCAGGAAAGGGAAGGCTAAGTCATCAGCTCTAGATTGCTCCTTTATGTGTTCCAAAGCTCTGTCCTTGAAGCTTGATGGTGGTTCTTGAAGTAGGCGTTCCCATATATCTTGATTTTTCTTGATTTGTTCAAAAATTTTGCCCTGCACATCGAGAAAAAGATGAGAAGAGTTGACATCAGTGCTTAGTTCTGTCAACGTTCGAGTTGACAATAGCTTTTTGATTGCAATGTTTTTAATTTTTTCATCATCTTCAGATGCCATTTTTTGTTGGTCTGTTTGTGTTTGTTCTATCTATGTCTTAATATGGAAGTTAATTGTATCTGGGTTTTTTATATTTATATAGTAAATTTATTATGTATGTAGGGTGGTAAGTTCAGTAGTATTTATTGTAAAATTGATCATTACATGTCAAATTACAGTCACATCGGTAATAAATTAAGTTTTTTTTATATAAAATACTTCTAATTTAGTTTTTAAGATTCGTTAATTTTTTTTATTTTTATTATTTTTTTTTTGCATTTTTAGGACAGTAATTTGAAATTAGTTGCTTTGTTTTATTCAAAATCGCATTTGATACATAAACAAATTCGCAAACTTTAAGAAATCAGAAGATAATTCTTTTTTACTGAAATCGCACGTGTTAAAGCATGAATTCGCAAATTATATGAAATTTCAAAGATTATTAACTTTTAATTATAATCGCATGTGTATTGTCATGAATTCGCACCTTATATTACACCTTTAATGTTTTCGCATATAATGTTATATGAATTCGAAAACTTTACAAAAAACACACCCTTTCTTTTTAATTTTCACCCTGCATCATCTTCTTCGATAGTCGGTCCATCGATTTGTTTCAGTTCTGAATTTCCAAATTCATCAGAAGTTCAATTCGAAGAAGGATATGGTGAATAGGAATCGATCGTTTTTTGAGTAATTGTTATTTTTTTTCGATTACGTTTTTGATTAAGAATCTTACGTTATGATTTTGAGGTTTTGTTTGCTGATTACCAGGGTTTTTTATTTCGTAATGGACGATTTTAACCTTGGCGGTTTCATATATATATATATATATTTATTTGATTAATTTAATAGTTAAACACGGGGGTTATTTGAGATGATCCGACGGCCGTGGTTATAGCGTACGTATTGTACGATTAGGCATATTGTATGATAACTGGCCAATATATATATATGAACAGTGTGGCCCAAATAGACAATAGCCCAACGACCAAGTAAACCAGTCCAGTGGAAACTACATGGTCTCGGCTCGAAACAGAGGTTTCGAGTCGCAACCATAGGGTTTCGAGGGTTTCGAGTCGCAACATTCGATTTTGAGTTGTGCATTTTTGAATCATGACCTGGAGGTCTCGAGTTAGACCTTGAGTCGAGATCAGCAGATCTCGGGTCGCAACCTAGCTTGTCTCGAGTCTACTGAAGTGCGCAGACTGGTTTCGAGTGGTCACTAAGTGGTTTCGAGTCGAAACCACATGATCTCGACTTGCAATCACAGATGAAATCCTTCTAGAACCTTATCCACTTGTACGAGCCAATCAGATTTCCTTAACATGTTTATTATACCGTACATCTGTCAAATCGGATCAAAACGCAGCAATTTCAAATATTCCATAACATTCAACCAGTTCATCATTAGGGTTTTTAACTTTTAACAAATAGTTTCATCCTTAACATACTGTATTATCCAATTCAGACAAGATCATGCATAACACATCAATAGAACACACATGTTATCTACCCTATTTCCCTTATTTCAGGAATCATTCCCTCACATAAATCATTGCAACACTATCCTCCTAAATCATGCTTCTCTCATTCAAGAAGAACCCTAAACTATTAACAAGCTTGCATTTTTATTACATTTTTCTATCACCCAACATACATATTTTATGCAGTGTATAACTTAGCTTATTCACTCACAACGCAGTCATTCTTATCATCATTCGAAAGCACCTTTTGTTGACAATCACACATTATATGGCACAAAGGAATTGTACACTAACCTGAGAATTTGGTATGCAAGAGTGTGCGATAGGAGAAGAGGAGGATGGTGATGATCTCGAGTCGGAACCAATTATTTGTTGCCGTTGAAGGAATTCCGAGGGGGAGAGGGGAGAGTTTTATGGTTTAGTGAGAGGAGGTAGGAGAAAGAGATGAGAGGGAATGAGTGTGAGGGAATGTTTTGGAAATGATGAGAGGATGATTGATGTCCCAACAAAAAGGAATGTCGGCTAAATTTAGGGGTTTTATACCCGCATGTTGCCGCACCCTCTTAGGGTTTAGGCGATTTCAAGTGGGCTTCGGTTTGTTGGGCCAGGTCATGAAGGCATGACCCATTAGCCGATAATGAGAGGAGTCGGAACTGATGGAATTTCGGGTCTCGAGTCGAAACCAAGGGGTTTCGGCTCTCCCCCATATCTTTTGCACATAATAAATTATAAAATTAAACATATACATATATGTATTTATATTACACATTATCGCGTAATCCATAGAATGCACATATCACATAGTAATAAGTAAGGTTTTTATTAAGTGACTTCACATATCCATTTAATACAATAGAGTTGTTCGGGAAACCCGAAGTGTCACATCTAATTACATATTCCTGAGGTAACATGGACAAAGGATTGGAAGAAACGCTCCATAGTGGCAGATGCAAAGGATGTTATAATCTTGTGCAACCTCAAAAAACTACTTGCTGAAGCGTTTCCTCAGGTAATGGAGCTGGGTATATATGGGGTCTAAAGGTACTCGTAACATTTGGATCGAAGTTAGTTGCAGAAGACTTCTTGGTGGGTTACAAAGAAGGATGAAAGGAGTGGCTCGAAAATGTAAAATTGTATAGGGGAAAACATGTGGAATTCAACAGAATTGCTTTGATAAAACATAAAAGTCCAAGGGCTACTAATTAGGCTACGGGATAAAAGGGTGATGCGTCATGGACTAATGGGCCCACTCCAGGTATAAAAGACATCAATAACGGCCTAAAGAAAAGTGGGCCAAATAAATCCAATAAAAGGAGAACTAAAGACTTGGAGCCAAATAAGGGGTCTGACCCTTTTAATGTAGTACATATAATATATTAATATGCACGCACTTAGCTTCAAAAAAGAACAGACAAAACATGAAGAAACATTTAAACAACAAAAGAACAAAAGGCAAAAATCAAGAGATTTCTCGGAAGTTATAGAGGAGCAGCGACAACCATGAGATTCACATACGATGGAGAAATAAATTACGGAGGAGCAAGTAACATCAGATCTGGAATGAGAGCAGGTTGACGAAACACAATCGGAATTAGTAGACCCGGATTAAGAACAAGTAATAGAAACACAACCCGAAGACTTAACAAGGGATATCGGCAAACACAGTGGCTCTGAGGCAAGTCTTATCATGAAATTGGTATGTGTGGTGGGGATTAGAATGGGCAAATTTCAAACTTAATGCTGGCATAACAGCGAGTTTGCATTCGGATGATGACTATGCTAAGACTATACGTAGTGGGGCGGTATATACTGCCGGAATCCTCCATGGTGCCCCATAGCGCCCGGCCACACCACTACGGCCGGCGCTATGGGTGAAAAATCCCTCCTCGCGAAATGCAAAACGGCGTTGCCCATGAAGCCCTACTCACACACACACATATATATATATACATATATACAAAGCCCCATACATATATAACCCCACTACACCCTCTTGTGATATAAAGCCCGTCTCTTACACGTTTCCTCCCTTATTGCATAATGCCCCACAAAGGGCTTTATGACTGACTACACATGGCCTAGCGCATTAAGAAGTGGAAAAGTTGGTTTCATCACTGATGAAATATTTTACATTTTACATTAAATCAGTTCTTGCGTTGTATCCGGGTCCTGAGTTCTCATTGGTAGCAATAGCATCAACCACTAATGGTTGAGTCTTCTCAAATCCTTTTGGCTAGATGTGGCAATATCAGCAGAGGGTGATTTTTTTTTTTTTAATATGGACCCAAGTGGTCTAGTTAGTGTCGGGTTAAGCCATAACTTTTTTTTTTCTTTTTGTAATATACTATGCGTTAGTTCAGATTATAAGGACAATACTATGATTAATAAATATTACTTAAATCATTAAACAAAAGGTTCTCGGTCAGAGGTTGTCTCATTAAAATAGAATACAAGTGATTTTCAACAGATTTAACTGGTTTGATCATATGACTTTTTTCCCATTTTAGTTATTTATTGTAGTGGTAAAACTTGAGCTACATCAACCTATTTGAATAATCCCTTATAGCTATTTTTTTGTTTGAAGATAAAACAACTCCCAGATTGATCCATTTGTCCCCTTCCCGTAGCAAAATGTTTTAATTTGACCCTTTGAGATAAAACATGATCCACTCAACCCGTTGATTTGCAGGTGTTCCAGAAAGGTTCACCATTGACCACGGAGATGTCGGCTCAGATAGCGAAGCTGAGGGAAGACGGGACACTCAAAGCATTGGAAGATAAATGGTTTAATCGTCAGACTTCGATTATGTCAAAAGACTTTTCTGCCCCCTCACCAAACATTTTGAATCATTATGGGTTGCGCGGTCTGTTTCTTATAAGTGGAGTATCGATGGCATTGGCCGTTTTAGTGTCAATAGCTTACCGTGCTCATGAAATTACGGGTACATATGTAGGAACCGATCGTTTATAAAATAAACTAAAAACAATTTATTAGAATTTCAATACAATAGTAAATTACATAACTGATACAATTGAAATAAAAAAACAAAATAGAAATAGGAGACAGAAAAATAAAATTTGGCTGAGGATTCCTTAAAACAAATTTCGAGTCTCTCAAGAGAACTCGGTTCTTCCCAGGGTACAGCAACTGCAACAAGTTGTACTACCGGAGAAGACCTCGAGAACCCAAATGCACAACTAAAAAGAAAGATCAGAAAAGATAGAGAGAGCTGTACTGCTATTTCCTAATGCTATATGTTATTCAAGGTTTGTTTGACACTAATGAACTTTTATTATTTACACCAAAAAACAAGTTGAAACAGTCTGGGAGAGTTTTGTAGGAATCCGTTCGTGTAAAATAAAATAAAACTTTTATTAACTTGAAATACAACTACTATACAGAATTACAACTGAAAGAAAAATACAAATACAACTGGAAAAAAGGAAATACAAGAACAGAAATCCGAACAGAAACACTGTTCTTTGGCTGAGGATCGTGTTAGACACGGGTCCCTTAAAACAAATTTCGTGTCTCCCAGGAGAACACGTTTGTTTCCAGGATACAACAGCCGCAAGCAGTTGCACTGCCGGTCTTGACTTCAACCCGAATGAATACCTTGAAGCTTGAAAGAATAGAGAAGAATTCTGCAAAGAGAGATTGAGTTGCTGTTGGTTTTCGGTGTGTCTCATCTGGTGAAAGGAGCCTCCTATTTATACACCAGGTTGAACTCGAAACTGAAAATAAATTAAATGGGAGAATTAAACTGCATTAGACGTTTTTAATGCACTTTAATTCGTCACTTAATTCTCAGTCAAACGCATTAACTTTGTCAGTTTCGAATGCTGAAAACGTAACTGCACAGCATTAACTGCTGTTGGAAGCTTCTGCGCGCGCGTGCGCGCAAGTCACACTGGTGCGCGCGCGCCCAGGTCTGCACGTTCCATGCGCGGTGCGTCCGTTTGGCTCACTGCCATGCGTGCGTGCGCCATACTCACTCAGGTCCATGCGCGCGTGTGCCACGTCACCTATGAGCCTCTACGAGCACGCCACACAGTCGCGCTGTTTTGGCTCACTTTGGTGTGCCGCACACGTCACATCAGGCCCATGCACCATGCGCCTTCATGCCATGTGTACTAGCGCGCGGACTGCCATGTCACGCGCCTCGAACCTTCACACCACTTGGTCCTTGCAGCCTCTGTGATCCACCACGCGCACGTGGTCAAAAATACAAAGGCGGCTCTCGGCGATGCGAGTGTGCGAAGTGCAAAGTGCGCCATCAAAGCGCCACATTGCGCCTCATCGCCCACGCCACGCGCGCGCGCGTGTGCGAGTGCGAGTTAGGGTGCTCCGCACCCTTCGCGAGTACACTAGTGAGTGCTTCCATGAAACAATAAGGATGGAGAGTTCCCACTTAAATACCCCTTTAAGTTCCATCTCTCATCCAATGTGGGACAAGGTGCCACTTTCCCACTTTTTCAGCATTCAAGTTTCAAACACCAAACTTTGAGCATCGATATCTCATTCATCTTAGCTCCGTTTTGGACGTGGTTTAGTTCGTTGCGAAGCCCTTCCGACATAGAACACAAACCCACAAATAAATATATAAAACCCGCTCATTTTATTATATTTATTTCTAGTCCAAAATAGTAAAAAATCATTTTCCTATATTTGTGAAAATTGCTATTTTCACAAAATTTCCAACAATCCCCCACATGAATAGAAATCGATCTATCAAGTTTCAACGATACACGTTCAACAGTTGAGCATTGCAAGATAGGTAGGTGTAACCTTTGAACCTTCTTTTGTGAAGCATACTTAGCCTCCTAGGGTCTTGTAGACGCGGGGTCTTTGAACAATCCCCCATTTATGTAGGCGACAATATACATTCACACAATACTCTCCCTAGTCGAGTTAAGACCTCATGGTTGTGTCCGTTCATGGTCATGGAACACGTTCTTGGTTCTACGAGAGCTCTAGGATTTGCGCCTCCCCACAAATCCATTTGAAGCGACCCACTTCTCTCTAACATAGGTGATTCCTCTGAATCATTAAAAGCATCATGGTTAATTTGGATTTCCTCAAAATCCTTAACCTCAACATGCTTAACCTTTCCTTCATGTCACTGATTGGAATGGACTAGGAAGTATACAACTCCCTTTATTGAATTTTGGGGCACCCCCCACAGTGACTCCCTTTGGGTTTATGATTAAGTTTGCCTATTGAACCTAGATCTTGGGATCTCCAGTCAACTAGGTTAGGTTTCCCTCATATTCCCTTCATCTATGGGCTTTAGTCCCATTCCTCTTGACAACCTATACACCTTATCTGTGCTTAAGCCTTTTGTTAACGGGTCCGCAATGTTCTCATTTGACCTCACATAGTCAACTGAGATCACACCCGTTGAGATAAGTTGTCGTACCGTGTTGTGTCTACGTCGAATGTGCCTTGATCTGCCGTTGTACATCATGTTTTGTGCTCTAGCAAGAGCAGACTGATTGTCACAATGTATGCAGATCGCTGTCAACGGCTTTGGCCATCTTGGAATATCTTCCACAAATTGACGTAGCCACTCCGCCTCTTCCCCGCTTTTATCTAAAGCGACGAATTCGGATTCCATCGTGGATCTAGCTATAACCGTTTGCTTAGAAGACTTCCAAGCTATAGCTGCGCCAGCAAGTGTAAACACGTAACCACTTGTGGATCTGTGTTCCTTTATATCCGATATCCAGTTCGCGTCAGTGTATCCTTTGATCACTGCTGGATCACGGGTATAATGCAATCCATAGTCTCTCGTGTATCTTATGTATCTAAGCACCTTCGTGATAGCTTTCCAATGATCCTCGCTCGGATTACTGGTGTATCTACTTAGTCTGCTCACAGCATATGCTAAGTCGGGTCTAGTACATGTCATTAGGTACATGAGACTACCAATGATCCTTGAGTACTCTAACTGAGAAACACTCTCGCCTCTATTCTTCCTTAGGCGTTGGGTATTATCAATTGGACTTCGAGCATTACTCGTATCGTCCGAATTGAATTTCCCAAGGATCTTATCCACGTAGTGAGATTGACTCAACACAAGACCATTTTGGGTTCTAGTGATTTTTACTCCAAGAATCACATCCGCTAGACCCATGTCTTTCATGTCAAACCTCGCTTTCAACATGTCTTTCGTTGAGTTGATCATCTTATCATCACTCCCAATGATAAGCATATCATCTACATAAAGACATAGAATCACATAACCTCTTGGTGTGTCTTTAAAATAAACACACTTGTCGCACTCATTTATTTTGAAACCATTGTCAATCATGACATGATCAAACTTTTGGTGCCATTGTTTTGGAGCTTGCTTCAAGCCATACAAAGACTTGACCAATTTACATACTTTACCCTTGTTTCCAGGGGCGGAAAAACCCTCAGGTTGTTCCATGTAAATTTCTTCTTCTAAATCGCCATTTAGAAATGCGGTCTTTACAACCATTTGGTGAACTTCCAAATTTCTTAGAGCCGCAATTGCAAGAACCAATCGTATAGAGGTTATTCGCGTTACAGGCGAGTAAGTATCAAAGTAGTCTAGACCCTCCTTTTGTCTAAATCCTTTGATCACTAACCTTGCCTTGTATTTATCAATACTTCCATCGGCTTTCATCTTCCTTTTGAATATCCAACGATATCCAAGTGGTTTACAACCAGGTGGAAGATCTACTAACTCCCAAGTATGATTTTGCAATATAGAATCAATTTCATTCTTAATTGCTTCTTGCCATTGAGGTCCTTCCGCGGAGGTAACCGCTTCGCGGTAGGTATTGGGCTCACCCTCAACCATATAGCTCATGAAGTCTGGACCAAAGGATTTTTCAACCCTTTGTCGTTTACTTCATCTAAGCTCACCCTCCTCGACCTCGGGGCGTTCATGACTTTCATCTAATCGTGTAGATGAACTTGGTCCTGCTTCATCTAACCATGTAGACGAACTTGGACCTGCTTCATCAACCACTCTTGATGAAGGCGCATGTGTTTGTCCTAACATAGGAAACACATTCTCAAAATATGAGACGACATTAGGATTTGCCTCTATGATAGTGTGTTTGTGTACATCGGGATTCTTGGACTCATGTACAAGAAAACGATGCGCACTACTTTGATGTGCATATCCAATGAAAATGCAATCAACAGTTTTGGGTCCTATCCTAAGAGCCTTAGGAGGTGGTACAATCACCTTAGCTAGGCACCCCCACACTTTCAAGTATTTGTACGAAGGCTTCCTTTTTCTCCATAACTCATATGGAGTTTCGTCCTTATTTTTCAAGGGTATCTTGTTCAACAGATAGTTTGCTGAGAGAATGGCGTCCCCCCACATTTGTCGGTTCACTCCCGAGCTTATCAACATGGCGTTCATCATTTCTTTCAATGTGCGGTTCTTTCGTTCAGCAACTCCATTTGATTGTGGAGAATAAGGAGGTGTACACTCGTGTACAATGCCACTTTTTGCGCATAAATCCGCAAAAGGTGCAACATATTCACCTCCTCGATCGCTTCTCAAAGCTTTTATCTTCTTTTTAAGTTGATTCTCAACTTCGTTTTTGTACAAGATAAACTTCTCTATTGCTTCGTCTTTACTCTTTAGTAAATACACGTAGCAATATTTCGTACAATCATCAATAAACGTGATGAAATACTTATTTCCTCCACGCGTGGGAACCGCTTTTAAATCACACACATCGGTATGAATTAAATCAAGGGGTTCGGTTATTCGTTCAACCGATTTAAACGATGATCTCGTAAGTTTGGATTCAACACATGTCTCGCATTTGTGATTGGACTCGATATGGAATGTTGGTATCAAGTTTAATTTAATTAAACGTCGTAATGAATTAAAATTTACATGCCCTAGTCTACCATGCCAAACATTAGAAGACTCAATCATGTAAGTAGAAGTAGAATTTTCATTCAAACTTTTGTTTTGGTTTACAACCATTACATTCATTTTGAACATACCATTAAGGGCATAGCCCTTTCCAACAAACATTCCACGTCTAGACAAGACAAAATTGTCCGATTCAAACACTAGACGAAATCCAAACTTGTTGAGCATCCACCCCGACACGAGATTCTTCCGTATCTCTGGGACATAAAGCACATTTGTCAAGGTAAGCTCCTTGCCCGAAGTCATCTTCAAGACGACCGTGCCTTCCCCCTTGATGCTTGCGGTAGCTTTATTCCCCATATAAAGCTTTTCTTCACCCGAAGCTTCCTTGAATGTAGAGAAAAGAGCCTTGTCTCCACAAACATGGCGGGTTGCACCCGTGTCAACGAACCATCCTTTTGGGTTTTCACCCATTGCGTTGACTTCTTCAATCATAGCCGCTTCTTCGGTTATCATTGCAATCAGAGGCATACCATCCTCATCAACCATGTGCGCACGCTCACGCTTAGGTTTGTTGCATTGGTTAGCACGGTGCCCCGTCTCGTTACAATTGTAACAAGTACCTTGGAAAGGCGCAGGCTTCTTTTTCACAGCCCCCTTTTTAGGTCCAAGGTTGTTAACCTTTGCTTTCCCTTTGTTGTCCTTTTTACCCTTGCCTTTCTTGCCCTTTGAGGACTCCCCAACTTCCACCATGTTTGCTTTAGCCGAAGCTTGCAAAATGGTGCCTTTTTGGGCCACCCTGTTTTCTTCTTCTATACGAAGACGAAGAACAAGATCCTCGACCGACATTTCCTTTCGCTTGTGTTTAAGATAATTCTTAAAATCCAACCAAGCAGGAGGTAATTTCTCAATCATGGCTGCCACTTGAAAAGTTTCGCTAAGTATCATTCCCTCAGCATGGATGTCATTTAGTATAATTTGCAACTCTTGGACTTGGTTCATAACAGACTTGTTATCAACCATTTTAAAGTCCAAGAAACGGGCGACAACAAATTTCTTTGTTCCCGCATCCTCCGTTTTGTACTTTTTCTCCAAAGACTCCCATAATTCTTTGGAAGTCTTGATATTATAGTACACATTATACAATGCATCCGAGAGACCATTGAGAACATAGCCTCGACATATAAAGTCCGAGTGCTTCCACGCCTCTACCGCGCTCAGAGCCTGAGCATCGGTTTCCCCTTCTGCAGGTTGGGGAACGGTCTCCGTCAAGAACCTCGCAAGGTTCATGGTGGTCAAGTAGAAGAACATCTTCTGTTGCCACCTCTTGAAGTGGAGACCCGAGAACTTCTCGGGTTGTTCAGCATGATTTGCCACTGTGGACGCTCCCACAGTGTTGGCAGGGGTTCCAACGACAACATTAGTGTTGCTCGTGTTCACATTTTCAGTCGACATTCTGAAAAAGTTTCAAGAAAACAAGTTAAATTCTGTTTTCAAAATAATAAAGACGCTACTTTATTATTATTAGGAGTTTTTCCGAAAATTCAACCGTGTAGCTTCTAAGTCCAACTTTGAAGACTACAACAGGAGGAATTTTAGAATTTCAGCGACATAAAGGAGTAGAAGCAGATTCTGTTTTGACAAAGTCGCTACTTTAAATCAAACCAGGAAGAAAATCTGTTTTTTTAAAACACAACTGTATGAATTCAAAACTGGTTCAAATTCACAACAGAAAATGTTTGTGATCCTACACGAAGGGTGTTATAAAAAATTTGTTTTAAGATTGTAGGAATCCGTTCGTGTAAAATAAAATAAAACTTTTATTAACTTGAAATACAACTACTATAACGAATTACAACTGAAAGAAAAATACAAATACAACTGGAAAAAGGGAAATACAAGAACAAAAATCCGAACAGAAACACTGTTCTTTGGCTGAGGATCGTGTTAGACACGGGTCCCTTAAAACAAATTTCGTGTCTCCCAGGAGAACACGTTTGTTTCCAGGATACAACGGCCGCAAGCAGTTGCACTGCCGGTCTTGACTTCAACCCGAATGAATACCTTGAAGCTTGAAAGAATAGAGAAGAATTCTGCAAAGAGAGATTGAGTTGCTGTTGGTTTTCGGTGTGTCTCATCTGGTGAAAGGAGCCTCCAATTTATACACCAGGTTGAACTCGAAACTGAAAATAAATTAAATGGGAGAATTAAACTGCATTAGACGTCTTTAATGCACTTTAATTCGTCACTTAATTCTCAGTCAAACGCATTAACTTTGTCAGTTTCGAATGCTGAAAACGTAACTGCACAGCATTAACTGCTGTTGGAAGCTTCTGCGCGCGCGTGCGCGCAAGTCACACTGGTGCGCGCGCGCCCAGGTCTGCACGTTCCATGCGCGGTGCGAAGTGCAAAGTGCGCCATCAAAGCGCCACATTGCGCCTCATCGCCCACGCCACGCGCGCGCGCGTGTGCGAGTGCGAGTTAGGGTGCTCCGCACCCTTCGCGAGTACACTAGTGAGTGCTTCCATGAAATAATAAGGATGGAGAGTTCCCACTTAAATACCCCTTTAAGTTCCATCTCTCATCCGATGTGGGACAAGGTGCCACTTTCCCACTTTTTCAGCATTCAAGTTTCAAACACCAAACTTTGAGCATCGATATCTCATTCATCTTAGCTCCGTTTTGGACGTGGTTTAGTTCGTTGCGAAGCCCTTCCGACATAGAACACAAACCCACAAATAAATATATAAAACCCGCTCATTTTATTATATTTATTTCTAGTCCAAAATAGGAAAAAATCATTTTCCTATATTTGTGAAAATTGCTATTTTCACAAAATTTCCAACAAGTTTAAACAAAAAATAAATTTAATGATCTTTTGACCAGAACTATTATTGTTTCAGTTCAAAATGACCGGTCCGAACAACTGCTGTTGTGCTAACAGTTGGCGTGGAAACTGTTGTTTATAAACGACTGATCTGCAAATGTTGTTAAGAAAACTACTGCTGGGCCTGTTGGTGGGTCAAACAAAACAGCTGCTGGGTGTAAAACCGCTGCTGACCTCATTAACAGGTGTTGCTGCTGATTAGTGATTTTTGACCTGTTTATGGACCCAACCCACACACCTGACCTGACCCAGGTAAAGTAAACCAACCGTAAAAAAACACAAAGCCGGCTTGCGTTGACGTGCGCCATCAAAACGTGTAGGATCATTGTTGGACCCAAACGAGTCGTTCAGAAGAGCTTGTAATCCGATTCAATGGCGGAATCAGTGAAACGGACGTGGAAACAGCTTGATACTATTAAATCTGTCACTTATATTGAATATAACACCAATTACAACCTGAACAGGTTTTGGCAGCACTTCGTTACAAATCCAGAAGCATCCTAAATGAAACAACAAGTGCCCTTTATATAGTGTTGGGATTCCGCTCGAAATGGTCAAGGCGATTTCAAGCGGAATCACCTCCTTGTAGGTCCACCCGGAGGATCGAGTAACCTCTATTCCCTGTTTTCCGACAAACCCGAAAGTGCGGAATCCAAACGGGTAAGTTAAACCAAGTGACGAACACAAACACGAAGATTCAACGATTAACACTCCATTGTATTAACTCGTATGAAACCGTTACAAAGCAATGTTTACAAGATAAACCTATAAACTCTCAGTTGTGTGTGTGTTTACAGTGTTCGCTCTCAAATCTATTCAGATTTGCCTCCCTGTGTTCGGTCTGTTGTGAGTGTTTATATAGTAAAGGACATGACGAAATCCAGAGGCTCACGAAATCACAAGGACGAAATCCAAGAACTGGACGAAATCGGGTGATTTTGTCCTATTTGGTTTTCATCTAAAAGTGTTTTCATCACTTTTGGTTTTCACCAAAAGTGATTTCGTCCAACATGTTGGGCCTGGGCTTGACTTGGGCCTGGGACTTGTCACTTGGGCTTCTTCAAACATGGGCCAATACAACAAACAAACATAAACTTAGTCTAAATTGCATACTGCACACACGCAGTCGCAATTACATCAAATGTTACGAAGTCAATCGCATACCGAGTCAAGACAGGAGGATGTCTTGACTACGGCCTTCACTTCGTAGTCGAGTCGAACCGAGCCGAGCCGTATCCACACGATATGTATCAACAAACTCCCACTTGGATGCTGCTCGTGAGGTTCGTAATCTCATTCTCCATCTCTTGATGGTTCATTCATTCTTGTCGTAGGATCTTCAAAGTCTTCACGCGTCGTAAGTAGAAAGTGTATCAACAAACTCCCTTTTCATTTAGGTAGTGTGTTAACAAACTCCCCCTTTGATTATGCTTGGGAATCTTTTGACTTCAATGTTTGAGATCCTTGTGGTGTTGGTGATTGATCAGCGGCAACTCGATCATCTTTATCATTTGAGTGCCTCCATGTCGTGTCTTCATTCCGAAGCTTATCATCGAACATGTTCTCCTTGCCTTTAGCATCTGCACATGCAAGAAAGCTAAACGCGTAATGAGAACAACTGCTTGGAATATAGTTAACATTAAACAAATGACACACATGTGACCAATTCTTATTCAACTACCGTCCGACAGTTTAGTTTGAAAAGTTAACAGATTTTTCAATTTTAATTATTAACTTTCAAAACTTGCAAACTCTGACCGTTTATGAAGATTCAGTCGTTTTGGTTTTCAATCAGATTTCAGGTAACAGGTAACGAAGACTTGAGTTCCAACATCGGTTAATCAAAACTAAAGCAGAAATAAAATCTTTTTGACTTTTAGAAAGTTTATATTAAAACACACCTAAAATCTTTTTGGCATTTTGAATATTTCAAACTCAAAGACTGAAAGCAGTAAATAAATATATACAGAGTTGCAGAAACTAAGAAAAGTAAATATATACAAACATTCTTTTTGTGAGTTTCGAGGGTAAGAGAATCATATCAGTGTACGGTCATGCCAAAACGCTCTTGTTGTTCATATTGTTAACATGTTGATAAACATCCTATAACGATTATCGGTATTGTTATCCACATAAGCTCAACTTATCAGATATAATCATGGCGAGGGGATACGTTAAGGTATGATTTATACTTACCGACCGGTGTTCATCCACATCACGACACATTCCCGTATCAAGGTATGCACGAGAGTTCATCTTACTGGTGAGTATACCATTTATCATCTGTTTTGACGTATATGAAAATGTGAGTAACTCACTTATTTTGATGAAAACAAGCCCTATGTGATAGAATCACTTATTGATGAGGAACTTGATTTTCGATGCATGAGGGCACAAGAGCAAGTCCGTGAACAGGTCAGTACTTTCGTACAGCAAAGAGACGAACTTGACTCCCGGATAAAGCTGTGATATATTATCACTTGTTTTGAGGGACATGTGATTGTTGATCACTTATTGAGGTCGTATGCAGAATGTACACGTATGTATGATATCATGGAAGATCTAGACTTCGTCTCCGTTTGTTTTTCGGTAAAAGAAACAACCATGATACCCAGATGATAAACAGCATAAAGACCAAATATCTCAGAACCTCGGCAATCTCTCAAACGAAATTTCGGTACTAAGACCATATGCCAATGAGTGGTTCCCACCTGGTCTTCAGTCAATTTAGGTTTATATCACCCTGCACACTTTAAGATGATTGTGAGCCTACCGATACATCTTATATAGAGCTGCTTAACATTTTTCATTTTGCATTTTAGTTTAAAGAGGTTTCAACAGACCACTGATGTACTATCATTTTCTCTTTTGCTCGCCAGGAAACTCATTTTTGTTTTTCTATTGTTTTTGGGTTTTGAAATTTTTCGATGTTTTTGAATTTTCAAATTTTGATTTACTCTCCCTAAAATCAACAAACTTACAATAATTTTAAAAACACAAAGATATTTACAAAAAAACGATTTTCCGATGTGGATTACTCTTGCTTGACCTTAATGCCGTTTACCAATAATAAAAAGTCAAATCTTAATTTATCAAATGCTTTGGTAAAAAGGTCGGCACGTTGGTCATCGGTATGGACCATGACACCATTGACGAGTTTCATAGTGAAACAATCACGTGTGAAGTGATATTCGAGTTCAACGTGTCAGGTCAAAGAGTCCTGTACGAGATGATAATAATTCGTAAAGCAGCTTAAATATCGACAAGTATAGGAGAGATTAGAAATTCAAAACCGTATCCTGCAACTGCTTCTTGCATTGCAAGGAATCTGAGTGCTCTCCGAAACTGGATATCCACCAGTTGTGGATTTCAAAGTCGATTTTGTAGCTACTGAGAAATCTCTTCACAGCAACAAGATCATAAACCTTCGAGTCCTGCTGGTCTTTCACATTGCACCAGCGAAGGTCTTTGTCTTTCTCTTTCAGAAGTAGTGTGCGGTTTTTCAATCCACGCCAAGGCATCCGCACACCCGGTTGGTTTGTTCAACAAACACATTTTCTTCAATCACACCATAGAGAAAAGTACCCTACACGTTCATCTTGTGGACTTTGAACTTCTTGTGGAAGAAAAATCCATGAATCTTCAAAAGGCTTCAGACGTGCTGCAGGCGCGTACTTTTCATTGGAATCTATCATGTTGACCCGATCAAAAACCATAACAACCAAATTTTGGCACATTTTTCATCTGGTTGAATTTTTCAACTTCATTCTTGCATTAGACATTTTTGTCTTCTTTCCCTTTTCTTTTCTCTCCATCAATGGCAACAATATTCTCCTAAATGTAACAATATTTCGGAGCCTTATGTCGCCGATCTTGTGCATGGACGCTCCACTATCAACAATCCTAAGACTATCAATAGTTCCTCCTGGAACATCCTGCACTCTCACTCAGAGATTAGTTGGAGAGGGGGACCCAAGCCTTCACAGACTTGGGTCGTCCGTCATCATCGAGAATTGTAACATCCATTTCCCGATGATTCGGAAATGATCTAACTCCCCCTGAAACAATTTCCGATTTTGGTTTCCAAATCTGTTTTTGTTTCTCATGTTTAACATTTGATTCAACAGATTAATTTCACCGGAATAATTTTCCGAACACAAGTTTTGCAAAGAACTTCAATAAAAACCTTAAACTAACATGTATGCATAAGATAATAACAAGGTTTTGTATGAATTAATAAGCAAAACAACAAGGTTTTTCACGATTCTCAAACTGTTTTCCCAGAAATATATGAACTTCAAACTTTAAAATTCAGAAAAACACTTAAAAATCTTTCAAAAACACAAGAAAAACAACTTGGTTTTAACAAGGAATCGAGCCAATGCTCTGATACCAATTGTAGGTCCACCCGGAGGATCGAGTAACCTCTATTCCCTGTTTTCCGACAAACCCGAAAGTGCGGAATCCAAACGGGTAAGTTAAACCAAGTGACGAACACAAACACGAAGATTCAACGATTAACAATCCATTGTATTAACTCGTATGAAACCGTTACAAAGCAATGTTTACAAGATAAACCTATAAACTCTCAGTTGTGTGTGTGTTTACAGTGTTCGCTCTCAAATCTATTCAGATTTGCCTCCCTGTGTTCGGTCTGTTGTGAGTGTTTATATAGTAAAGGACATGACGAAATCCAGAGGCCCACGAAATCACAAGGACGAAATCCAAGAACTGGACGAAATCGGGTGATTTTGTCCTATTTGGTTTTCATCTAAAAGTGTTTTCATCACTTTTGGTTTTCACCAAAAGTGATTTCGTCCAACATGTTGGGCCTGGGCTTGACTTGGGCCTGGGACTTGTCACTTGGGCTTCTTCAAACATGGGCCAATACAACAAACAAACAAACAAACAAACATAAACTTAGTCTAAATTGCATACTGCACACACGCAGTCGCAATTACATCAAATGTTACGAAGTCAATCGCCTTCACTTCTTAGTCGAGTCGAACCGAGCCGAGCCGTATCCACACGATATGTATCAACACTCCTAAATCCTGAAAATCTGTTTCTCGAACCTTGGGCACTGATAATCCTATCCTATCCTATTACATGATACAAAACGAAGTCAATAGACGTAGTGCACTAACAGACTCCCCCTCGGATATTGACGAAGTCTTCAGTGTCTAGTCTTCAGCATGACATGTCTTCGGTCTTGATCATTCTGCCTTCTCATCCAAATTGTAACATTATAAGCATCCATCAATCCTTCTCTTCTTCCATCAGCTTCAGGCTCCCCCTTTCGTCAAGCTTCTGTGCTTTGGGATCGACACCTAGCTTTCCATCTACAAGCTCCTCCTTGCTTCAAGCTTGTCTTTAGACTCCCCCTTAGACTCTGCTCTAGGGATCATAATCTAGACTATCTGCAAACACTCAAACATCTATAAATAAAATGTTTTCAAATTCCATTAACCAGAAATCGTAAACTGGTTCTTTTAAATTCTTTAACTACTCCCCCTATCAACAAACTTCAAAAATTTTGGCAACGTTAAAGAATCCAACTCCTTCACAGTTAATCATCCAAGTCCAACTTAATGACCTTGGAGATATCACAAACTGTTTTTGAATTTTTGATTATAATTCAAGTTTCAAATTAATGAACTTGTTTTATTTTCAGAAACACAATCAGCTTACTTAGATTTTGAAACTCAGCATATCAGACATCGGTTGTCGAAAATAAAATAGAATCAAAAATCTTTTTGTATTTTTCTGAAAATATAAAGCAGTAAAGAAATATGTACAAACATATTTACAGACAATATTTTTGTTTGAGTATGCGTCAGAGGATCATATCAGTTTTTAACAAGTCACAAGTACCGTTGAGCTTAGTTACACATTAAGAATTAAACAATTCACTTAGATTGTCGATATACTGATCCACTTAAATTTTCACACAAATTTCAACTGATTCAGGATACGAATTAGGTGTATTAAAAACTTAAACTCATACATGTGTCCCACCTCTTGAATATACTCCCGTATCCAGATCCCAATATTCAGTCTTACAGGTGAGTATACGTCTTACAGGTGAGTATACCTAGATGATATCTGTAAGGGGAATAAATTATGAAACCATAAGAGCTCAGGTCAGAACTTCCGTTCAGCAGAGAACTCCGGTTTGACTTTAGGTGTGTCCCCTTTAGAGGATCTTTTTTACAACAGCATTGATTAGCAATTTTATTGTCTCATCATTTTGCTGAGGGCTGCGATATGTTTCAAGCAATGCGAAAAGTATTATTCGGAGACTAGGTCAGAACTTCCATTCAGCATAAGTCCCGGAATAATACCCCAGATATCACTGAGTATAAAGACCTAGTATCTCAGAAAGAGGGACCTTTCAAACGAGATTTCAGGGGTTACCTATATATCCAAGTAGTGTTCCCCACGAAATAAGTAAGTTTGAATTTAGGTTTATATCCCGAAAAAGTTTACTAAATGTATAAAAATCTACCGACACATCCACGGTGAGATCGTTTAACACATTTTAACTTTCCAATTCTTTAGCGTACTGTAACTGTCTACTGATGTACTATCATTTCCTCTTTTTACACAAAAACTCATTTTTTCAAAATTTTATCATGTTTTTGGCCTTTTTAAATTTTCAAATGTTTTTGTATTTTCTAACAATATTACTCCCCCTAAAATGCAAAATCATTTAAAGAAAATTTGACAACCAACACTGATAGCTTTGTCTCGCCATCCATTTTCTGCTAAAAGTACTCTGATTTGCAGAAAAACTAATATAAAGTACCCCCATGATTTACAACCCATTGATTTTCGACAGTTTGAAAACTGTTTTTCAATCTTGTGAAAATAATCATGTTTGTTCCGCCGTGAAGGTTTCGGCATATTCAATCAACATATTTTTTGTATTTTTCTATTGGTTTTTCAAATTTTAAAAAACTAAAAACATATTTTTGGTTTTTAATTTTTCAATTTTTAGGGTTTTGAAAATATTGTTTATTTATGTACAGAATGAAAATAAACTTCCTGTTTCAACCAACACAGGATCCAGCAGCCTCTTCCTCCTCTCCATGTGCCAGGCTGCTCCAATTTTCATTCTCACAATCTTGATTTTTCTTGAGCACCTGCACATTCAACTAACTCAATTACTTGAACAATTTAGCCCAGGTCTGTTGGACCTAAGGCATTTCAACACAATAATTTTCATTTAATGCTGGAAACTCTTTGTCACCATTCACAATGATTTTATCAACTTTGACTTCAACTTTCTCATCTTTTTCCGAAGTCACTTGTTTCTTAATACTCCATGTTTGACCTTTTGGAGTACCACGTTTGTAAAAATGTGAATCTTTTTGAATACTTTGTTTTTGAACAACCTTCGGTTTCCAGAATTGTTGTGGTTTTGTCATATCAACAGATGTTTTCCAGCTTTGTGTTGTTCTAAATCTGGGTGTATGAGAATTCCAGGTCTGTCTTGAATCAAACCTATACGAATTTGACTTCCAATTTTGAGTCGAAGCAAACTTGTTTGTGTTGTACCTCCAAGTTTGTTTTGAGTCAAATCTGGTTGACCTTTGTTTCTCATTCTCAGATTTTTGTTTCTCAGCATCAATCTTCTTTATATCAACATCCACAGGTTTCAGATTTGGACACTTGCGAGCAAGATGTCCTTTTTGATCACATTTAAAACATGTTCTCATGGAAACATCTTTGACCTGTGGTTGTTGCTTTTTCTTTTGAGCTAGGAACTCTTCAATAGACTGTTGTCCAATTTTAAGTTCTTTTTCTTCAGCTAAACTTTTTCCTTGAACAAAACTCGTTTGTGTTTCATTTTTCTTCCAATTTTGTTTCTTTTTATAACCCAACCCAGCCTTCATGTTTTTCTTCTTAAAACCCAGTTTGTTATAAAAAGTTTTGTGACCTTTACCAGCAAACTTTGAAATTTCAGACTTTTCAATTTTAACCATCTTGAAAACTTTATTAACCTTTTCTGAAATCACATTCTGAATCGGGAATACAACATCTAAGAATAATTTGTCGGATTTTGTGTTTTTCAGATATCCATCATGAAGATTTCCTTCATCTTCATCCTGTGATTCAGATTTACCTGTATCAATCGACTCTTCTTTCAACACACTTTCAACGACTTTACCTACCACCTCTGAATCATGAGAATCATCAGATTTGGAATAGGTTATGTCAATGTTGTCTGGCAATTGGTCTACCATGTTGAAAGCTTTTTCGACCTTTTCCTCATCATAAAATGCAAACTTTTCTGGTGGTGGAACTTGATGAAACTCTGAGCCAATGCCTTTCTTGTTTTGCTCAGACTCACCATCTCCCGGTTTTATATTGAAAATACGTTCAAGCACATATGATGACACATGATAACTTTTTAACTTGTTGTTGACCTGTTCTAAATCAGCAATCTGTCGCTTTAGCTTAGCAACATCCTCAATATAGGAATTAACAACATCTTGTTTTATGGAATACATTCGTTTAAGTTCTTTAGTTGTTTCAGAAAGATAATTCATTCTTGATTGAGCAAATTTCATTTCATCTTTCACTTTTTCATATGACTCTTTTGTAATGTGATATGCCAATTTTATTGAGTCATATTCCTTTTTCATTTCTTGACAAACAATTTCTTTTTGAGAACATTCTACTGTCATTTTAGAAACATTTTCTTTCAAATCTTCATTTTCTTTCTCTATCTTTTTACATTTTTCTGAAAGTTTTTCATCATTTTCTTTTAAAACTTTTTCTTTTTCTAGCATTTCTTTGCATTTTTCTTTAAAAATGTTATCAATTTTAGTGAATTCAAGATCTCTTGTTCTGAATTGCTCATCTTTTCAGTACAAGCTCTGCACGGTTCCATGCATTTCTTGCACTGATAAATCGTTTTTAAGATTTCAGAAGCAGAATGTACCTCAGTGATTGGCACTTCGGTGTTTGATGCAGTTGCCTCAGTTTTCTTCTGATCAGCATCATCTTGCTTTTCTTCAACACCGACTTCATCACCAACATTACCAGCTTCCAAATTCTCATTCTTTACTTCTTCTTCTTTCCTCACCTCTTCTCCAATCTGCTGTTCTCTAGTAACAGCTTTCTTAACCTCTTCATTCACCTCAACTTCTTCACTTTTGATTTCCTTCACAACCTTAATTTCAACAGCTTCTGCTTTAACCTCTTCAGCAACCTTCTTCAGATTGTTCACCATTTCTTCAACATTCTTCTTCATTCTCTCTTCATCCCTTTTTCTTAGACACGATGTCATGGCATATCTGATCTCCTTTTCATGCCTTTTAGCATATGTGTCATCTTTCATCACATTTCTATAATATTCGGCTCTCAAAGGAATTATGAGAAGAACATCGTCAAAAATTATGTCTTTCTTTGGAACAACTGGTTCTCCTTCTCTGTTGAAGTAACATTCTCTCTTCTTATCCCATCTTTTGCTGCTGACAGCAATCTCATACTCTTCCTGCATTTCATCCATTCTGTTCAACACAATGTTTCTTTCTCTGTAGGTCTTTTCTTCCAGAATCTCTTCTCTGGTTTTCACTTTGATCTCAGCTGTATCTTTGTCTTTGTTTTCATCTTGAATCTCAGCAACAAAAACAAACTTTCTTTCCTCTGTTATAGCTTTGCCATGAGCTGTTTTCCGAACATTCTCCAAACGATCTTCTTCTGGACAAATTGAGCTCCAGTCAAAACCTTCATCATCTTGAATTACAAAACAAGCTTTTGATTTGGTTTTATCTTCAATCAATTTCGGCTCTTCTTTGCTTCGGTGGTAGATCGCTTTTCGATAATAATCATCGTTGAAAGGACGTTCATTTCCTTCAGCAACTTCAGAATTTCTACATTCTCTTTTGAAATGACCCTTTTGCTTGCATCTGAAGCAGGTCACTTTGGATTTGTCAAATCCAAGCTTCCCGGTAATCTCCATGTATCTCTGAGCTCTTCGGATGCAGCTTGCTAAACACCAACGAATACCAATGAGCTCCATTTCTTCCGGATCAATCTGGTCGTAGTCTTCTTTAGTCAACTCCGAGTTTCCAATTTTGCCAGCTACAAGACCTTCATATGAATCCAGAACAGATGCAAGGAAACTCATTTGCTGCTTAGCTGCATTGATACTCATCGACGGAGAATTCTTTAGTTTCAAAGCAATGTTGCACAGAATTTCCTCAGTTTCATCAGAACTTGATTTTGAAGAAGAATGATATCCAGAATTGTAATTTAATGAAGTTGTTTGAGGTTCTTTCATCTTCTCTCCACTGAATGCTGTCTTTGGTGAACCAACACCTTTTTCTGAAGGTACACTGCCTTTGTAGTATAGACCAACATTCTGTTGATGTGAAGAACCAGTCATCTTGCTTTGCTTTTGTAGCTCCAGATCATGACTCTCTATCTTTTCAAACAATGCATCAAGAGAAATCGTATCATATAAATCATCATTTTTCAAAATAAAAACAAACGTTTGCCACTGATCAGCTCGTGGTAACGCTTCAATCACTTTGTCGATAACTTCCTCTCTTGTTTTGACAATCTCAAACCTCTCAAGTTCAATTTTTAAATGACAAAATCTCTCAATCATTTACCTCACTGTCTCTCCTTTTAAGCTATCAAATAGATCAAATTCTTTCTTTAGTAAAGCAATTTTGTTCTTTTTGATCTGTTTACCCCCATCAGCTTTAACTCGTAAAGCTTCCCAGACAGATTTCGAAGACCCATCATGATTAAGTAATGCAAAAATGTCATTTCTAATAGCCGACTGGATCAACGCAATCATTCTCTGTTCAGATGAGAATTCTTTTTTGTCCTCAACGCCTAATTTCTTCAAAGGAATTTCCTCTCCTTTGTCATCTTTTGGTCTCTCATATCCAAACTCTAGACAAAACCCGCTTTCATGAGCGTATGCTTTTGCCCAGTTAAGAAACCGTTCTTTCCACCAAGTATAATCTTCAATATTATCCAGCTTGGGTGGTTTGGAATAAGTCCCATAAAAATTGTCATGATTAATGTTTTCATTGACCACTTTTGTGATTGACTTTGGTGTGACCGTTGATGTTTCGGAAGAATCGGATGTGAACGCGTTGAAAAACGTGTTGTAGAATTCTTCAGCCATGATGTAATCCTGAACAGATACAATCAAACAAACACAATCAGTACAAACAATATCAAATATTCCGAAACAAACTGACACTCGATTGACATGAAATGATCTCGATGCGAAAAACCCTTTTTCAAGCGAAATAAGAATTTCGAGCGAAATCACAAGTTGAACTTTCAAGCGAAATCACTTGAATAGCAATTCGAGCGGAATCAGATCTACTCTTCAAGCGGAATCACTTGAATTACACTTCGAGCGGAATCAGATCGATTTTCAAGCGAAATAGCTGATTTGAAGCGGAATCAAAAGCTATTTTCGAGCGGAACCAATATTTGAAGCGGAATAAGCTGAAATGTTCAAGCGGAATCTGTTTGTTCATTCAAGCGGAATCTGGTTTTTGTCCAATTTGTGTCATTTTAAGCTGTATTTTGGTCTCAAACTTTCAAGGCTTTGTTATTATACTGTTTTGCATGTTCGGTGACAAATTCATTCCATTTTGACCACGAAATCTTGTCCAGTTTGAAAAAGAAGGTGTAGAAGTCAGAAAATAGATGATATCAAGCTAAACTCTTCTTCCTGAGCTCTGATACCACTTGTAGGATCATTGTTGGACCCAAACGAGTCGTTCAGAAGAGCTTGTAATCCGATTCAAAGGCGGAATCAGTGAAACGGACGTGGAAACAGCTTGATACTATTAAATCTGTCACTTATATTGAATATAACACCAATTACAACCTGAACAGATTTTGGCAGCACTTCGTTACAAATCCAGAAGCATCCCAAATGAAACAACAAGTGCCCTTTATATAGTGTTGGGATTCCGCTCGAAATGGTCAAGGCGATTTCAAGCGGAATCAAATAGTTCTGATTTCGCTTGAAATGGTCTTGTGCAGTTTCAAGCGGAATCACCTCCTAAATCCTGAAAATATGTTTCTCGAACCTTGGGCACTGATAATCCTATCCTATCCTATTACATGATACAAAACGAAGTCAATAGACGTAGTGCACTAACAAAACGCTACATTGCACCCATGCCACGTGTGCGCGTTTGTGCTAGTGCGACCCTTTCACAATCTCACTAGAGTGGGGTTCTATGAAACAAAATGGAATGAATGTTCACAAATATATACGACTCCTTTTTTGTTTCGTCCTCCTATGTAGGACAATTTCCCACATTTCCACCATTTTCCATCTTTCTTTTCCAACTTTCTTATGTCCAAGTCCAAACTTTTAGCATCGATATTTCATTCATTTTAGCTCCAATTTTGGATGTGGGTTGATTTGTCGTAAAGTCCTCATGACATACAACACAAACCACAAAATAGTACTTATACTAGCCAAGGTTTAATATAAATATATTTGTCCAAACATTGGGAAAAATACACATAACACTTCAGTGAAAAATACACACTTTTTCACTATTTTTTCCAACAATCCCCCGCATGAGTGGAGATCGATTCTTACTTTCAAATATCAAGATACAAATTCAGTAGTTCAATATTGCATGATAGGTAGGTGTTACCCTTTGAACCATCCACTGTGAAGCATACTTAGCCTACTAGCGGGTTGTAGATAGATGTCTTTGAACGTAGCCCCATTAGTGTAGACGACAATACACATCAGACAACAATCTTCATGGTTTTGTCAACCCCTTATTTTTGTGCCTGTTATGGTCATGGAACGCTAACCTGGTTCTGCGAGAGCTCTAAGATTTGTGCTATCCCACACACCCATTCAAAGCGACCCTACAAGCATCATGGTTATTTTGATTTCCCCAAATCCTTAACCGTCATATGCTTAACTTCTCAATAATGATTTGAATGGATTAGGAAGTGTATAACTTCCTTTTATTTAGTTTGGGGGTACTCCCTCACAATGACTCCCCTTGGTTATATGATTAAGTTATCCTATTAAACATAAATCTTGGGATCTTCAATCAACTAGGTTAGGTTTTCTTCATATTCCCTTCTTCCTCGGGCTTTAGTCCCATTCCTCTTGACAACTTATGAACTAACTCTTGGCTTACATCGTGATTGATCATAGTTATCTGTGGAAAGTGCGGAAAGTGTTCAATTTGCGGAAAACAACTCCCTCCGAGATACAAGTGTTCATTGTGATTGAACACAGATCTAAGAAATTTGATTGCAAAGAAAAGAACTTAATTACAAAAGGTATCAATTTGAGGAAAACAACTCCCTCCGGGATACAAGTTCTAGTTTTCACACAAAACTCATTTGGTTAATTAGATACCACATAGACATGGTTTTGAGATTAATTAGTTGAAGTGATAATTGAAGACAGATTTTTAATAAAAACTAGCTCATACAATCCAATTACCAAATTATAGATGCCAAATACCCCCTAGTTACCAAATCGCTCACGATGTAAGGAAACCGAATGCACAGGATAAAAGACAGATACTTGAAACCTAAACAATTCGTTTAAATCAACCAAAGACAAGTTGTTCTACAATATCTAATAAAGAACAAATCTAAAACATAAACCAAACAAAGTTTTAATGTTATCCTAAACAAATCGTTCAACCGGTGGACGTTACAAGAAAATTTGCCACTCATCGGCTTGGTTGAATCTTCACTTGTGTGCTTGGAAAAAGTTGGAAAGCCTCAAAATTGTCTAACCTTCTAATCTATTTTTATGTTTTTTCAAAATTTTTATTAGAACATTTTCTTTTATAATACTGTGAAGATCATTTAATTTTTATATTAAATTTTGTTATTTGTTGTAGGCAATAAATAAAACATCAAAATTATAAATAAACATGTTAATGTTTTTATTATAAATACTTAATAATATTTAAGAATAAAATTAATAATTTCTAATAGCATGGGTTAAACACTTAAACAACTTATACTGCATAAAAATATATGTTTTTTTCGTTTCGTTTCGGTTCGGTTCGGTTATTGAGAATGGTTATCCGAAAACCGAACCGTCGGTTTTTGTTTCGGTTCGGTTTTGTGGTTATTTCGGTTACGGTTTGGTTATTTCAGTTTTCCGCTCACCCCTATGAAAAAGTGATAGTCATTTGAAAATCAAGGGGGGAAGAGTTTAAGTGATAAAATACCGGAATACCCTTTCTCTATTTATTTTTTTCAAGTGTTAGAACCTCATATTTACCAAAATGCTACGCCTAATTTTGAGTCATTGATCTTGGGAAATAAGATCAATGGATGAGTTTCTCCCTTACACTTCGTATGTTTTTATTGTCTTGTATTTGATCCTTTACCAATATTTATAATAGAGAAAATTACTTTTTGCGTCCCTGTGTTTCAGTGGTTTTAACTACTTGAGTCCAAAATCAAAATGTTTAACGCCCTGAGTCCCTAAACACTTATTTTGTAACCCTTTGAGTCATTTACACACAAAGTACAACTCTTATATGCATAAGAGTATAAGGAACAAGTGTCTAATGCCTAAAGATTTTAATGAAATTAATAAAAATAAATTATATAGTATATTATTATACACACTTGCACACTTCATTCCAAATTTTTGTATCTCTCATTTCTTTCGTCTAGACCCATACCACCACCATTAACAACACCGCACCACCACCATTGACGTGGCTTCGAGTGCGTATCGATTTTTACTATATTTTAAGCACCTTTTTACTTTTTTATGAAGTTTTAAATTTATAAAAACAGGATATAAAAACTATCACTCTCTACAACACACTAGGGCAAGTGCACCCATCGTTGGCGTAATATAGTGATGGCAAGAGACCGAGGTCGTACAAGGACACAAGAGCTTTTAATAAGTAAAATAAAGAAACTAAATAAATAATTAAAAGAATAGATAGACAAGATAGAATCACTTGGTTCCGACTCGTCATTTATGTATCCTTTGATAATTTTCGCACTTTGGGTTTTTTAGGAGATTATCTTACTTATAATAGCATGTCCCTCTTTTGGAGGCAACGCTACCCTCAGCCATATTGGTCTGAGTCAGCAGGGATACAGTTCCACACAACCGGAATATTGAAAGATAATTAAGTAAGTTATTAATGCAAAATGTGGTATGTCCCTCTTTTGGAGGCAACGCTATCCTCGGCCATATTGGTCTGAGTCAGCAGGGATACAGTCCCGCAATGCCGGTTTAAAGTTTCAATAGTAGCTTACTTATAAGGGATTCAAGCCGTTCTTACTTCCCCCGATTTGATGCTATCTGCCTCAAAGAAAGTCCTAATAAGCTTAAATCAAGTCCTCGCAGGATCTATACACTGAACAAGGCAAGAACTTTACCCAAACCACCCTTCTAACCCCCTTCTAGGTAGTTAATGTGCTTTATATAGACCGTAAAGACATGAATGAGTGAATCAATAAAACATGAAGAGATGATAGAATAAAGTTCACTTTCAATATAAAAAAAACTAGTTATTAAAGTCATTAATACATATCCAATTAAAAAGTTACCAAAATTTGGAAATCAAAAGTAATACATAAATGATTTGTCTTCACCAAGTGATGTAAGAGATTAGCCAATCATGGCCTTTGTTTGACAAAAACTCTTACGGTGAATCTTGGATCCCGAGACTACTACACACACTCTAAGGATCGATGATGGATGAATGTAGTGGATGATGGTGGTATTGTGGTGGTAGAGTGGTGGCAGGTGTGAGAGAAGTGGTTTGCCAAGGGATGAGTTTCAAGTGAACGAAGCACCTCTATTTATAGCTGAAAATAGTGAGTTTACATGACCCCGTGCCTGGTAGGCACGACCCCGTACCCTTCTTCTTCTTCTTCTTCTTCTTCTTCTTCTTCTTCTTCTTCTTCTCTGTCTTCATTTATTGCACTTGTCATTCCAGATGCTCACACGGCCCCGTGTGTCAACGGCACGGCCCCGTGGCCCTTGTACTTGCTGTACGAACCCAGATTTGCAAATCTGAAAGTTGACCATAGCCCGTGTCCAAGCGACACGACCCCGTGTTCTGTTTGTCTTTTTCTTCAGGTAATCTTGAGTGGGGCACGACCCCATGCCCGGCAGGCACGACCCCGTGCTTGGGTTCTGGTTTGTTTTTTTTGTTCTTGGGTGAAGCTTGGAAGGTCGGTATAGTGTATCAACTTCCCTTCTTCTGTATTTATGCTGGCGTTTGCCGTTAATTTGTTCCTTTTGTACATTTAAGCTCTTTTAATCCTGAAAATAAAAAGCAAACAAAGAAACACACTTTTTCCAACATTAGTACTAAAAAGGGTTGTTTTTATACCTTATTTGATATAGTTTATATGTTGCATTTGATGCATATCAACCATCCCCACCGCACCTCCACCACTATCACCACCTTCCCCACCGTCAAACACCACTGTCACTGCCTGCAAACCGGACCCCCACTACTATCACCTCCTTCTCCACCGTCAACCACCATTGCACCACCTGCAACTACGAATCCAACCACTATAAACAATCGAGACCATCACCAAAGTCACCTAACATGTCAGAACAACCTTAGATGTAACGAAACTAGGCAAAACAGAAGCGTACAATTTTTTCTCTACTCACCGAAGAGTCATGCATTACCGGAAAGTAGGTTCGACATTTAGATCTGGTCGACAAACTCCGATCCTTCCATTAAACCTCTAGATCTGGTCAGAGAGGCTGTTAGGGTTTCAGTCATGGCGTAGGGTTTCAGCCGGTGGTTAACACATCGGTGGTTGTCCGGCTTTGGCTCTGATGGTGACAATGGTGCTGTCGGAGGTTAGGTTTTGATGGTGATGATGGTGTCGAAGGTGGGGATTTGATGGTTGTCCGACGGTGCTCTGATGTGATGGTGGTGTATGGTGGTTGCAGGTGAGGAGGTGTTGTGCGGTGGCGGTGGCGGTGGTGTATGATGGTTATGGTGGTGGTTGTTTTGAGAGAGAGAGAGAGAGAGACTGAGTGGTTGAGTTTTTTAAAAGAGAGATTAAGGTATGTTGTTTATTTTATTTTTCTATTTTTTAATATAGGGGCATTTTACTCTTTTTATTAAAAACTAACAGAATATTCAAATGGCGTTAAAATTTTGGACTCAAAGGGTTACAAAATAAGCGTTAAGGGACTCAGGTCGTTAAACATTTTGATTTTGGACTCAAGTGATTAAAACCATTAAAACACAGAGACTCAAAAAATAGTTTTCTCTTTATAAGGGGAGGCTGGGCGCTCCGTTGTTCTTTGTGGTGGTTGAAGTTCCACGCGTGGAACACCGCCGCCACTGAATATGATCACGAGTGATGGTCATAACGCGTGCTGGCCATGACGCGTGAAGAAGGAGGGAAATTGTTGGGATGTTACCGTTGAAGGAGGGAAATTGGGTATGATTGGGTGTGGTGAGTGATGGGCACCCCCACTAAAATCCGCCACTAGTGATGGAACCAAGTTTGATGAGGTGACGGAACATGATTAGGTGTGGTGAGTGATGGAAAATGGAGCATCCCACCCCTAATAAATTGTATTAAATAAGAAATCCCATCCTGTAAAATAATTATATGAGTAAACTGCAATTTTACCCCCTGGGGTTTAGGCCAATTGACACTCTGACCTCATGCAATCAACATATTTGACTCTAAAATATATATCCATTTTTTAGTTGCATACTTGTATTCTCTGAGAAATATCAATTGCATTGCATTATACTCATCTATCTATAACTGATGTGTTCAAATTCCCAACAGTCTTTCCTCACATCCTCTGCTGTTTCATGTCTATTTGGATTCATGTGCATTTGCAACCCTAAAACCTGCTGCTGTTGGAAATGGGATCATGGGTACTGCCTGGAAATCTTGATCAGTTTGTGGTCAGAATCTAGTAACATACAACAGATTGGTAAGTGAATTTCCAACATTGAACAGGTTTGAACAGGTTTGATTTTGAGTATACTTATAGGTTTCTGATTTTGAGTATACAAACATAGAACATGTTTGAATACAAGTGTTTATTAAGTTTAAATCAGATTTCTTGTGAATTTCCATGTGTAGTTGACTTTGGGTGGTCAAACTTTTTTGGCGGGAAGGGTTTTGGAAGTTGCAGGAGGTAATATGCGACATAACAGGAACGTTGGAGGGTAATATTAAAGGGTAAGATAGTCATTTCATATTAAAGTTAACAGATCTGTTAACAAAATTGACGCCATGGGGTAAATGTGCGACATAATCCTAACGTTGGGGGGTAAAATTACAATTATTTCGTTAGAGGGGTCAGAATGCCAATTGGCCTAAATCCCAGGGGATAAAATTGCAGTTTACTCTAATTATATAAAGATATAGTATTAAATTATAAAATAACATATAGTTGACAAAATTTAATTTCAAAAGTACCTCAACAATGACCAGACTTCCATTAAACCTAATACCTACCAACTACTTGATCTTTAATTAATTCATAATCAACAGTTTAGACTAAAGGATGCTGAGTAAATCTCAGGCTAGAAGGTGTGGGGCTCGTCCCACCCTCGTCGTGGCCCGTCGCCGCTCCGCCACTCATTTCTCCCCTTTCCGTCGTCGTCGAGATCGTCGAGCCTAGGACGATTGAGACGCTCCACAAACGACAAAAAGTGATGCATTCTCCCCTCACACACACATATACATACAACTTATATATATATATATATATATATATATATATATATTTTAGACCCATCCCCCCATTTCCTTAGTTCATCCCCTTTGCCCCATCCTCACACCCATCCTACGTGGCGCCTACGTGACGGATCATCCTTCAAGGATGGACTGACTATCACCATACCGCATAGCCTCAATTCAAAAGTCACGAACAACAATTTCGTGGCTTTGAAAACCAGAAAGCAAATGAGATATGCCATGGGAAAATAGTAGGTTTATTAAAGCTGATATATATGCTTTATTTTTATTTAACAGCTTTCAACCCCTTTTAACATGAAGATCGATCTTATTACCAAGGGTATTTCTGACTTTTACTCTGCCATTAATCCTCACCACAGAACACGGATAGATATTAATACACACCACTCCTTGCATCATCTGTTGATGCTCATGTTTATTTTTATTTCTGTTGCAGAAAATTTCCATCACACAGAGTTGGGTGTAGATGATTCTCAAAAATAAACTTAGAGCACCTTAGACAAGCGGTACCGCGTAAAAAACACTAGTAACCAAAGGAGTATCACTGATAGTCAATTACCGACGTAAGGGGAGTGGGGGTGGACCGTGATGGCCACCCCATCACGCGTGGAAGTTGATCGCACACCGCCGCCGCCACCTTTTTTAACGCGATGAAATATAAACGCGTTGTTTATATCACGCGTTGAAAAAGTTGAAAACAATTCACTTTTGTTGTTTTGTCCTTTTATGAAATTGAATTAGTAACAACTTTAATGAAAAGTGCAAATTAGCCCCTCAACTTTTGTTAGCTATTTTTAAATAGCTTTCCTTTAATTGCAATTCAGGTCCCTCGTCTTTATATAAATTTTAATTGCCCATCTCGATGAACCGTTTAAGTCGGTTGTAATTCAACAAAAGCGCGAGATTTGCGAAAGGTGGGGTTGGGAGATGCCACCCGTTTAATTAAAGTTTTTTTTTTCCAATGTTTAGTTGTTTTTTATTTTGCTATGTAATTTATTTTTTAATTTTAATGAAATTTATAATTTAGTGTTTTATTGTTAATTTCTAATTTAAAAAATAAAAAAAACATTGTGAGTGATGGAATTCCATCACTAGTGATGACCACCGCCATTAAAAAAAGCTTGTGCGTGATAGAATAGTGGTTGATGACATGGCGGAACTTGATTGGATGTTTGTGAGTGATGGAATTCTATCACTAGTGACCACCCCCACTCCCCTAAGATTTACATCTATTGTCCCAATAAGGGACATTCTCCGCCACATCAGTGTCACAACATCTTTTCAAGAGATGTGTAATGGTTAACGTCCCTTAATGATCTTTCAGTCATAACGTTTCATTTTTTCCTCCTCATTTGGCATTATGCTACAAAACGCCCCTCCCTCTTCATACCCCTATAATCCCATTACGCATGTTCTGACAGACTTCTATCGTTGGGGTGTTCGGAATTACTAATTATATGATTTATACTTGGTATTTATAACAAGGAAAAGGGTTTGTGATAATAGTTAGAGGATATAAAACTAAAAGTTTGTCTTCAATAATTACAAGGATACACATACACTTTTAAATAAAACTAGATTTTTTTAACGTCGCGCGTTGCGGCGAAATCGAGCAAATGATAATGTAAAACAAACGTGATTTGAAAATAAAGCATGTTGTTTAGAAAGTCAAACCATTAGAACGCTTCAATTCATCATCGTATCATTTTATAATACCAAATAAATACTTTATTTTGAGTACAACTTCGTTTTTTAACAAAACTTATAACAGAATGTCAAGGAAAAATCAAGCACAACTACGTACTTAAGTTTTTATAAAAAGTTATAAACATAAGGTATTAAAAAAGTATCAAATTAACTGATAAATTAATATATGTTCTAAAAAAAGCATTATTAAAAAATGATAAAAGAAATATATGGTTTTAGAAAAGAAAAAATAAAAAAATATGTTATTAAAATTACATATAATAATAAAATATTATAATACATTAAATAAATGAATAATAAAAAGCTATATATATTATTATAAAAATAAAATTACTATTCATGATCCTTTATCAACAACTTTATTTTGAGTACAACTTCATTTTTAATAAAACTTATAACAGAATGTCAAGTAAAAATTAAGCACAACTACGTACTTAAGTTTTTATAAAAAGTTATAAACATAAGTTATTAAAAAAGTATCAAATTAACCGATAAATTAATATATGTTATAAAAAAAGAATTATTAAAAAATGATAAAAGAAATATATGGTTTTAGAAAAGAAAAAATAAAAAAATATGTTATTAAAATTACATATAATAATGAACTATTATAATATAATAAATAAATGAATAATAAAAAGCTATATATTATTATAAAAATAAAATTAATATTCATGATCCTTTATCAACAATGTTATTAAAATTACATATAATAATGAACTATTATAATATAATAAATAAATGAATAATAAAAAGCTATATATTATTATAAAAATAAAATTACTATTCATGATCCTTTATCAACAATATATATAATAAGTAAGACCAAGAAAAAAACATTTTTTTTTCTTGATCCAATTAACATATAAGTTGACTATTTCCTTACTCTGACCAGATTATTATTGATACTGATAGCTTAGGCCAGTTCTCATCAACTCATATTCAATAATTTAACTAAATCTTATTTTAAACATTTAGAAACAATAATTTCATGTCTGCCAAAACCTGAAATTAAATGGCAATCTATGAAATCGTTTATATACTTGATACTCTAACTCTAGTTTGATTGCAATTCTTGTTTTCACTTCACCTTTTTTAAATACCATTCACAAGAGTTGGCAATGAAAAGTAGTAGGTTTATTCAGACTGCATTTGCATTTTTGATATTAAGTAGCTTTCACACCCTTTTAACAGCAAATGAAGATCCACCTTATAAGGAGATACATGTGGGGGTGATCCTTGATATGGGTTCAAGGGTAGGAAAGGTCATTAATCGCTTCGTTATCAAGGGTATTTCTGACTTTTACACTGCCAATCCTCACTACAGAACACGGATAGTTCTTAATACAAGAGATACCAAAGGAAAAAGACTCCTTGCATTATCAGCTGGTGCGTCTTTGTTTTATTTTGTTTTAAGGTTTTTTTTTTCAAACTACGAGTAGAGTGGTAGTGGGTTGGTCCATTAGCAGTGGCGGATCCACGAATTTTGTACATGGGTGCCTTTTGGTATATTTTCACTATTTTTTCGAAATCATTCAAGGTTTCCACTAACTTTTTCCTTTTTTTCCAAACCGAGAGGGTTCTTGGGAACCCAGGAACCCCCTAGACCCGTCACTGCCCATTAGATAATTTTTTCTTGTTTTTTATATATCATTAATTTAAGAGGAAATTAAAAAATAAACATTTTGACTGACAAGATTACCAAAATAAGCTTTTAGACTTCGCAAAAATAAACACATTGAAAACAAAAATCTTTGATTCGAAAAATAAGCAGCGCATGCTAAGAGCAAGCTAAGACAACTAGAATTTATATGACAAAAAAAAAAAAAAAAAAAACCCTTAAAAAATAAAAAGTACGGTGGTTTACCTGTAAAGCCAAATACCATTTTAGTAAAAGATGGCTCAAAATGTTTGTTTTAATGAGCTTTCCCTAATTTAATTTTTTTAATAGAAAATTTGTATTACTGACGAATCACTGACAATTTTTTTTTCCTTAATTTAATTTATTAACATGTTAACTATCACTAGTTCACTACGATAGAAAGGCAATTTGCAACGGTTTTGGTCATGGGAAACTCTTGTGGCCAACTGGATTTTGCAAGTGAATTTATTAGCGATGGATTTTTGAACCAATTAACGATATTTTTTGTTATTGATTATTGCACGAAATAAAAGCGATGGTATTTGCTATGTTTTTTTTAACAAAAACACTGAAAAACGTATTTTTTTTTAACTTTTTCATGTATTTATACTTCTATCGACAGAATTAGCGACAACAACAATGCGACCAAGAAGGGGTTGCAAGCGACAACATTGATATGTCGCAAAATGGTCGCAACATTGCAACGGTTTCTTTCCGTCACAAATTGCTGTCGCTAATTCCCTTTGTAGTTGTGCTTGATTACTTAAACGATTTACGTCGTATATTTTAAAATATAACCAAAATTGACTCGTTGAAAAGTAAAATTTTAAACGAGCCGAAATTGTCATCCTTATTGAATACTACTAATAAATCGTTCATGGCCATTCAGCTCTCGATCTTTTGGAAAACAATAAAGTGCAAGCAATAATAGGTCCACACTCTACAACTGAAGCAAGATTCTTGGAAATTTTGGAAGGAAAGGCTAACGTACCAATTCTTTCTTTATCAACAAGTCCCTTTACCAATCAAAATCCAAATTTTCTTCAAATTGCACAAGATGAAACCACTCAATTTAAAGGCATTGCTGCACTGGTGGAATCCTTTGATTTGAATAACATCATTCTTATATGTGAAGACAATGAAAATGGGAGAGAAATGGCTACTTATATTATTAGTTCATTTCGAAACCATAACAAACATGTTACATATACTAGCCTAATTTCAACCTTTGTCAACCATACACAAATCCTAGAAGAATTTCATAAGTTTCAATATTTGCAAGCCAAAGTTTTTGTGGTGCATGGGTCACCTTCTATTTCATCCCAACTTTTTTCGATGGCAAAAGAAGTCGGCATGATGAGTGAAGGATACACCTGGATCGTAACAAGTAAAACAACAAACTTTTTGAAGTTCATGGGTTCTAAAGCCATTGAATCGATGCAAGGGGCCGTGGGATTCAAATCATATTTTCCAAAATCAAGTAAATTTCATGGTTTGAAGCATTTTATGGGGTTGAAGGAAGTAGATTATAATGGTATATGGGCATATGATGCTGTTTATGCATTAGCAATGGCTGTTGAAAGGCTACAAACTGAGAAACATGTTACAAAATTAGCACTTCTTGACCATATATTAAGAACTACATTTCATGGTTTAGGTGGTGAATTCAAGTTTATGAATGAGAGAACTCTTTTAAGACCGATAGAAGTTATAAATGTGATTGGCAAGGGTGATAAACGGGTCGGGTTTTCGATTGTTAATGGTGAGTTTGTTAAGAAAATGGGAAAAACAAATTCGTCTACCAATAATGGACTCGAACATATTGTTTTTCCTGGAGGGCATACAACTATTCAAAACCACAGGAGGCTACAAGTGAATGGAAAGAAGATGAGAATTCTGGTTCCTGTTTTTGGTAGATTCAAAAACATATTACAAATGGTTGTTGATCCAAAAACAAATCTATCAAATGTAAGCGGGTTTTGTGGGGATGTTTTTAACGTTGCGTTTAATGTCTTAAACCATAAAGTAGACATTGAATTTGTACCATACCTTTTTGAAGAAGGAAGGACTTTCAACGATCTAATTGACAAAGTCTATTATAAGGTATGTATGTTTTTACTAGCTAGAGGTAGGTTGATCGAGCTTTGGGTTGCATTTTTTGGTAAGGGTCAGACTTACACAAACAAGTTATTTAATATACATGGTATAGCCTATGATACTGTAATATTTTTTTGATGATTTAGGAGGTTGTATACAGTATAGATATATTATCTGATAGTATCAACCGGTTTGCTTAATTTTTTTAGCTATATTTTTTGTTTGGCCCAACTGATATAAAACACAACCCAAATCGACTTTTTACAAGTAAAGTGGTTCAAATGTGGAGTCTCTTGGTGTCATCGTATTTATGTTCCTATTGGGGACTTTGTATCAGGAATTTGATGCTGCTGTCGGGGATATAACAATTACGTCAAATAGAAGTCGATATGTTGACTTCACTTTGCCTTATAGTGATATGGGAGTTGGGACATTAGTGCGGAATGCCGATAAAAGTATCTGGATATTTTTATCTCCACTTAATGCAGATCTTTGGTTCACAAGTGCTGGTTTCTTTCTCTTTTTGGGGTTTGTCATTTGGGTTATTGAACATCGTACAAACGAAGAGTTTCAAGGTTCAACAACGCAACAAATTGGAACAACCCTTTGGTTTGCCTTTTCAACTCTTGTTTATGCTCATCGTAAGTTCTCTACCTCTCTGTGAGTTTATTTAAATATTTAATCTTTGACCATGAATACCGATATTTGGATCCAAGTAAGTTTGTTGTAGTGATAATAATGTTTGGTGAATGGAAAATTGCAGGCGAAAAGCTGGGAAGTAATTTATCAAGATTCGTAGTCACGGTTTGGGTTTTTGTAGTGCTTGTGTTGACATCAAGTTACACAGCAACATTAAGTTCACTTTTAACTGTACAAGAGATTGCATTAAAGGGTGGGTCAGTCCAATTCCAAGGGATATCCCCAGTTAAAGCAGCAGTGTATAACAACGTAAAACTTAATGAGGATGTCTTGGTCGAATTACGCTCAGCTGATGACTATGCTAAAGCATTAAGAAATGGAAGAGTTGGTGCCATCATTGATGAAACCCTTTACATAAAATCAGTTCTTGCATTGTATTCGCGTCATGAGTTTTCATTGGTAGCAACTTCATCAACCACTAACGGTTTCGGCTTTGTGAGTCTTCTTTAATCCTTTTGACTAGAGGTGTCAATATTGGCAGCACACCTGCATAATCGGTCTGGGTTGAAATAAGTCGTTTTTAGATTTTAGAATGGGCCAAAACAATTAAGCCACAAGTCTTTTTTGTTCAAAGATATATGATTGATTAATTGTGTGTTAGTTCTGCTTACATTATTAAAATGATTTGACCCTTTGACCAGGGGCGGATCTAGCCCATATTTGTGGGTTCCAGGAACCCATTAGGTTTGAAAAAAATAGAAAAAATTAGTGAGAACCTTGTACGATTTGAAAAAATTAGTGAAAATTTACCAAACCCAGTGGAAAAAATTCCTGAATCCGCCACTGCCTTTGACCACTAAGATAAAACACAATTCAACTCCACAAGTTTATAAATCTTAACTCCAAAATTCTGCTTTGTTCCGGTTTTTATGTCTCATGTAGATACTCTTGCAGGTGTTCCAGAAAGGTTCAACATTGGCAAAGGATATGTCGACTCAAATAGCGAAACTACGTGAAGATGGAACACTTAAAGCATTAGAGGATAAATGGTTAGAACGTCAATCTTCGATTATGTCAAATGACTTTCCTGCGGTGTCACCAAACATTTTGAATCTTTATGGATTACGGGGTCTGTTTCTTATAAGCGGGGTATCGATGGCCTTTGCTCTTTTGGTGTCCATCGTTTATCTTGCGCGTGAAAAATGTCAAGGCAGAAGTAAAATGGAGATGTTAAGGTGTGTCTCGAAGATCTGCCCAACTCCAAGTACATGTATAAGATAGTGACGTAGAGATAACAGTTTGACCTTTTTATCAAGTTAAATAAAGGGAAAATTACCAAAATGTCTCTTGACCAAGTGCATTTGCAAATTTGTCACCTTTCTGCGTTCTTGGAAGGTCCTCCCAGCTTCGGAAGCGTCCGCATTTCGGGTTGAAGCGTCCGTTTCCTTTCAAGCGACACGTGTCCGATGTTGAAGCGTCCGCCTCAGGCGCAATGCGTCCGTGAAGCTTCTGAAGCGTCGGCCAACGACGCAGGTTCCGTATCTTTGTCCAATTTTAATTTTTTTTTTATAACTTATAAACATTTCTAACATGGGATCATGTGCATGCTCTTTATAAAAACTATATGTATGTTAACGGAGCAAATTTTAAACGTATAAAACATGTTATTTTTTAGTTAAAAATTTTTATATTAAACATTAAAACATAACATAATAAAAAACAAAAAAAAAACCAAACAACACATAATATTATATCTAAAACCATATCCTAATAGCCTCCCACTCTAAGACATGTTTGAAATCATGTCTCTCTTCATGACTGTAGTTGATGAGGGCCACATCCTTCTGATCGTCCTCAGCAAGGTCCGGCATTTCTGCCTCCACTTTCTTGAAATACCGATCAAATCTCTCGCATTCCAACCGCAGGACACGGAACCTGGAGGATAGTGCGTCAACGGTCCGGTTGTGGTCCGGACCACGTAGTTGGGCGAAATTCTGTTGAACACGGACCCAGAGCCCACCGTGTCCTCGACGTGGAGGATCGATCATGGCCTGCTCCCATGCTTCGCACAGAGCAATGTCTTCAACGTCAGTCTAGGAGGTGGCCATTGTGGGGTCGTTGACGGCGTCGGATTTTCTAGTAAAATGGCTGATTTTGTTTGCAATTTTTTTGAAAACGGCGGGTGTTTTTGATAGGTGATAAGTGAACGGGTTATATATATAGTGGGGTAAATGTGTGCAACGGTAAAAGTTAAACGGCTTTTGAGTTTCCAGGCCTCGGAAGCGTCAGTCAACATCAGGGGAGCGTCGTCGGGGTCAAGCCTCGGAAGCGTCGTCCAGGCTTCGAAAGCGTCGTCCGGGCTTCGGATGCGTCGACCGGGCCTCGGAAGCGTCGTCCAGGCCTTGGAAGCGTCGGCCAGGCCTCGGAAACGTACACATGGACGCATTAAAAAAATTATGGTTATCATGCGTCAGTGACTGACGCAATTTCGTAACGGAACGGACGCTTCAACACGTGTTGCTTGAAAGGGAACGGACGCTTCAACGTGACAGGCGGACGCTTAAACGCGAAATGCGGACGCTTCCGAAGCTGGGAGGACCTTCCAAGGACGCAGAAATGTGACAATTTTGCAAATGCACTAGGTCAAGAGACATTTTGGTAATTTTCCCTTAAATAAATCTTGATTCTAGAGACCTAAAATGATTTGTAACTTTATAGAAGAGGATGTATCAATATTATCAAGCATAATTAAAGTAGGTTTATTACATATATAATATTCAAGTGTTTACAATTTTTTTCCACACCTATTAATTTCCGTTTGATTTCACGACGCGATGGTGATGACTTCCCTACCGCTTGACACTGTCCAATTGCTCCGACCGTCATCATCGTCCATCCATCTTTATCTTCATTGTGGGTAACGGTTTTGCCTCGAACAAGCAAGGGCGGACCCAAGCTTTGGCTTGGGTAGGCGGGCGCCCCCTTGAAAAAAAATTTAGTGTATTTTGGAGGTAAAAATCCCGACTGCACCCCTTGAAAATTTGGTTGAACCCTTCATTCGCACCCTCAGAAAATAATTCCTGGGTCCGCCACTGCGAACAAGCCAATTCAACCCAACAAACTATGAAGTCTTTTTGAAAGTTTAATTTGTATGTTTTTGTGTATTTAAGAATGGCAAAAAAAAAAATAAAAAATCTGAGCCTACGAGAATACCCGAAAAGTTCGGGTAAGGTACTGGATGGGTATTTGGGTAATGGGACAGTGCATGATATTCAAAAATATACATATGGTGGGTATGGGATTAGGGTGATTGTCGGCCCGATTACCCAAAACTATATATATGTATATATACCTGTTTACCTAAATCGTATACCTATTTTTTTAAGTTTTAATTTTATTTTCCATAACTATTCAGTAATACTTCATTTCGATAACTTCATTACTTCATCGCGTTTTCTTTTGTGGAATATTTTGATGTTATTACTTCTATTTGTATGGTGTATAATACGAATTTTCTTTTCTTAAAGAAGTTTCCTGAATGGAAATTACATTGAGATAGAAGGTAAACGGACAACAAGCTACGCCGCTACCCTTTTTAATAGCATCATCATAATTTCATACCTAGCCGTTTCAAATAATGAATGGTACCTACTATGATATGTATGTAATTAACTGTAGATATTAAAAATATCAAAACAATAAAAAGTTACAAAAGAAAGAAAAATATATACTTGAAAAACCTAAGGGGTATTTCAAATAATGAATGGTATCCACGTCACTCAGCAAGGCTCGGGGGTGGTGTTAACCTCCTCAAGCGGGTTTTTCCCTCCCTATTCAGACTATTAAAAGCATTCCTCCCAGTTGTCGGCTGATGTTTGCTCAGGTTTTAACAGGGGCTTTGCGCAAAGTGGTTACGTCACCAGGATCGGTCGACAATTGGGTCCAATTACTTTTGCTACCGCGCTGCACCTTACGAGTGGTCAGACCATCATCCCGACAAGAACGACGATCAGAGAATAGGAAATCTTTGCAGTGTAATAACATCCTGCGTGCGCTTACAGTTTGGAAAGATGGGTCTGGTTTTTATGATTTGGTCTTGTCCCTATTGGATAGCGCGGGGGAGGCGGGGCCTACTAGGGGAGAATGCAGGAGGGAGGGAGACAAAGATAGGGACCCTAATATTAAGCAATGTCTCCGGAAAGTTAGGGATTGGCATTTTACAGCTGCGGTTAAGGTCCTAAGCTCCAGTGGAGTCGCCCCTCTAGGTGATTCGATCTTGAAAGCTCTTATTGATAAACACCCTGTGGTGCTGCCCCCTTCCTTGCCTCCCAACCCTCACGCCCAACCCACTCTTGTTGTTGACGAGGAGTGTGTGCTCAAATGTATCCGGTCCTTTCCTAAAGGGACATCTTGTGGTAGGGACAGGATGCGGGCCCAGCACTTGTTAGTATCGGGGGCGAGGGCTCAACGACTTCCTCGGGTTTGTTAATGACCATTACTGAAGTTGTCAACTTATGGCTTGCAGGATCCTGCCCTAAGGTGCTGGCGGAGTTTGTTGCCTCAGCCCCCCTTATTTATTGAAACCCGATAAAGGAATTTGACCTATTGCTGTGGGGGGTATCTGGTGAAGGTTGGTTTCCAAGGTGGCAATGAAGAAGGTCGGGAAAAACATGGCCTAGTACTTGGGGGACTTTCAATTTGGGGTGGGGACGTCAAACGGTGCAGAGGTGGTGCTTCACAGTGCGAACAGGTTTCTCAACTCCTTTCATGCAGATGGTTCCTTAGCCTTGCTTACTGTGGACTTCTCCAATGCCTTCAACACGGTTGACCACACAACCTTTCTTAAAGAGGTTCATCAACATTGCCCGTCAATCTATCGATGGGTCCAATTCCTTTACGCCCAGCCTGCTCGGTTGTATGTTGGTAATGAGTGTATTCAGGCTACTACCGGAGTGCAACAAGGGGATCCCTTAGGGCCCCTTCTCTTTTCCCTTGCTTTACACCCCCTCATTCTCCGGGTGCAGGACCGCTGTAACTTCTCGTTTTATGCTTGGTACTTGGATGATGGGACGATTATCGGCAACGGGACTGAGGTTGCTAGGGCCTTAGACATTATTAATGAGGAAGGGCCATCTCTAGGGCTTTACCTCAACATTAGGAAAACAGAGCTTTTTTGGCCGACATGTGATGGGCGGAAAGTTCAGGACGGGCTTTTCCCGAGAGGGATTGACAGACCAGAGAGGGGGGTTAAGTTCCTTGGTGGAGCTGTTAGCCGTGACCCTAGCTTTATTGGGGAGTTGGCAGGGCAGCGGGCGGCAGGCGTCAGGGGCGGTTGACCTCATGAAACTCTTGCCTTGTCTTATGACCCTCAATGTATCCTCCTTCTGCTAAGGTTTTGCATGGGGGTTGCTAAGTTACTTTTCGGGTTGCAGACTTGTCAACCTAATTTGATGGTGGATGCGGCATCCCGGTTGATGGCCTCCGGGAGGCTATAAAAGACATAGTCGTGGGTGGTGGCCCCTTCTTTGGGGACCTCCAATGGTGTTTGGCATCTCTGCCAATGCGTCTAGGTGGTTTGGGCCTCCTCTCAGCTCGAGATGTTGGGGTTTTTTTTGGCGTCTAGAGCTTAGTCTTGGGAACTACAAGATCATATCCTTCGAAACAGTGGGTTTGCTCAATGGGGACTATCTGCAGGCGCTCGAGTGATTAAATGTCTCTCTCCCAGACTTTGATATTGGCGGTTTCATCTCGCCGGAAGGCGGTGTGGGAGTGCCTGAAGGGTCCCCATGCTCAGGATTTTTTGACCGTTATCCCAATTCAGGGGCTGGGATAATGTATGTCAGCAGTAGAATACAGAGTAATCCTTAAATACCGGCTGATGATCCCTATGTACCCAGAAGATGAAACATGCCCGATATGTCGTAAAGCTTGTATGGATAAATAAGGAGAGCACACAGTGCATTGTAAAGAGCTCTCTGGGTTCAAACATCGACATGACTGGGTGCGAGATGTTTTGTGGGACATCCTGAGAAGAGTTGGGATTTCGGCTAAGAAAGAAGCTCCTGTGAATTTCCTTACGGACCCTATGGAAGGGAGATCTACTTTGCGACCAGAGGATCTGCCCGTCTATGGTTGGACTAGGGGGAAACATGCTTGTGGGGACCTCACGGGGGTTTCCCCTCTGGTTGGTTTAATGGAAAACGGGTTTGTAGCTAGACAAGCATCAAGAAAGGCAGAATCGAAGAAAGTTGATAAGCACGCTAAAGCTTGTGCAGAGAATCATCATGTTTTTTTCTCTTTTGCCTTTGACACATTTGACTCCCTAGCACCAGAAGCTATCCAATTCCTGACCAGGGTCCAACGGATCATCCACAACAATTGCTCAGCCTCAGGGGGACAAGGTTTTGTCTTTGGTAGATTAGGGTTTGCAATTTAGAAAGGGGTAGCGGCGCAACTTGTTGCCCGTCTACCTTCGCAAGTATGTTTGGTAATGATCAATTGTTTTAAAAGGTATAAAAAACTAATGTACCTGATACCCACGGAAATGCTACATACCCAATTCGTACTTATTCCAGAAATATCGATTGGTATTGGGTCACTGTGAGATATTGTTTTACAACAAGACATGGGAATGGGTTAGCTATACTTGGTGAATTGTCATTCCTAATCATTTTTAGGAACATAATATATGGCAAGAAATTACATTTTTCAAGAACAAACATGGCGCATTGTCATCCCTAATCATTTTTAGGAACACAATATATGGAAGAAATTACATTTTTTCAAGAACAAACGGGTCTTTAGCATTGCATCACGTGGTCAAATTACGTTAATATCCTCGTGACATATTGCAGTGGAATACATTAACCTCCTCATTCGTCTGGTGGTGGCTATCCTAGGGTTGATGATTTGTGTTGTGCTTTTGAGAGTCTCTCTAGTATGGACAAAAACATTAACACGTTCCTTAAAGACAGCCAGGATCATAGGTGGTGGAAACATCTACAAAAACTAGAAAAGTTGTTGCTTAGTGTTATTCAGCATCCCATTGTGGTGGAATACACTTACCTCAGCTCGTTATTATGTTGGATATCCTAGGGTAGATGGTTTGTGTTGTGCTTTTGAGGATCTCTCTACTAGGGCTAAAAAAATTGACACGTTATTCAAAGATGGACAGTATTATAGGTGGTGGAAATATCCACAAAAATTACAAGGGTAGTTACTTAGGGGGCGTTTGGTTGGTAGGAATTCAATGGAATTTAATGGAATTTGAATCCCATCTCTTAAGATGTTTGGTTCACAGACTTTTATGGAATTGGAATCTCAATTCCAATATTCATGTGTTTGGTTGACAATGGAATTGGAATTGGAATTAGGCATTAATTCCATCAAATTCCATTAACTAAAGGAATTCAAAATCCTTCCTATATGTGAAGGAATTAAAGTAATTCATTGGAATCTTCGACCATTTCGACCCGCACCGTTTCAACCCGTACCATTTTGATCCGAACCGTTTCGACCCATACGTTTCGACACGAACGGTTTCGACTCGTACCGTTTCGACGCGAACGGTTTCGACCTGTGACACTTCGGGTTTTCCCGCACAACTATATTGTACGATACAATTATGTTAAGCTATTAAATGAAAACCTATGTTATAATTATTGTGTGTTATGTGTATTCCGTGAATTATATGATAATGTGTAACATAATTATTCTTAGTAATATGTGTGCAAAATGTACAAAAAGGGTAGGCACGAGTGTGGGTCGAGACTGCATAGTTCCGACTCAAGACTTCCTGGTCTCGACTCGGGATCTCCTGATTCCAAACACCCGTGGGCTGTGCACCTATGACCTGGCCCAACTTTTGCATGCCCACTCGAAACCCTAATTAGAAAGGTGTATAAAACTCTCTTTTGCAACCGACAAGGTGATTGTTTTGACAGCAACCCATTCATCACCAATCCCTAAAAACAGTCTCTCTCACTCTCTCTCCTTATCCACTTTCTCTCTCTAAGAAACCCTAAATCACACACAAGCTCCTTCCTCCCTTTTCTTGCTGATTTTGACGGCAGCAGCGGCGCAGTGAAGACAACCGGAAAGCATCAACCTAGAGCTTCGTTTCCTCGTCTATTCTACACCCCTCTCACCCTAATTATTCCAGTTAGTCCACAATATTTGGTGTGATGATAAAATGTGTTAAAGATGCTAACTTGATAGATGATTTGCATGATAAAAAGTTATATGAATAAAGGATGCTTGTTCTAGTGTTGAATGAACGATAAAGGTACAAACTTGACAAATGATTCGAGTAGTAGATGATCCGGATAACATAACTTGCTTGCATCTTGTTGTATGATGATAATGAGCTTGTGTACACATCTCTTTATAATGCCTGTTTTCGTGTTAAATAAATTAAGAACTCGACTTGATTTGATTAAATGGTTGATAATGTGATGATTCTTATATCAAAAGCCGTCGGGCCTACTGTAACAATCAGAGTTTCCAACCTGGAAATGGGAACAGATCTCTATGGAGTTTGTAACAGGCTTACCAAGATCCCAAAGCAGAAACGACACCATTTGGGTGATCGTAGACCGTTAAACCAAGTCTACTCACTTCATCGCGATCAAAGAAACTGATAAGTTTTCAAGACTTGCAGCCATCTACTTGAAGCCAGGCATGGAGTGCCAACATCCATTATCTCTGTTCGTGACCCACGTTTTACCTCTGAATTATGGCAGGATATGCACAAATTCGTTGGCTCACAGTTAGACATGAGCACCGCTTATCACCCGCAGACGGATGGTCAGACTGAACGAACCATCCAAACACTTGAGGACATGTAACACCCGTCTAATATTTACTTGAATTTAATAATGATTCATTCCCTTATATATAAAAGATATCTAAGTTATAACAAACTATCATAAGCAAGGTTCAAAAGTAGCAAAGACATTAGTCAACTAACGACTAATTTAAAAACATTCAGAAAGTTGTTTAACAATTGTTTACATTTCATAAACAAAGTCTACTAAAAGTTAAGATATTGCGGAAGCTTCAAAAGAAATTGTGTTCGGTTCTTCAAACATGCTTGATCATCGTCCATATTCTTGCCAAACCTGAAAACTAAAGATTTTAACAAATCTTAATGTTAGAGATTCTTAGAAATATTACGTAATCAATACTACGTTTAAAAATGGTTTTGATTTAAGAAAATATGCAAAGTTCAACATTCATTTTAGGGCTCCACCGTAACTTACGGTAGTCACCGTAAGTTACGGTGGCTTCTAGAAAACTATGGTTCCACCGTAACACAGGGGTAAACCACGGTAACCTTTTGACCTCTACCGTAAGTTACGGTGGTACCGTAACTTACGGTAGCCTCTGCACATATAAGTTTTTGACTGTTTTGTTTGTGTTGCCCATACCAATTTCTCGAATCCTTTATTCTAACAAACCAACATATTAAATTCTCATGTTTTAATATGCCAATATTCAATTGTTAACAATAGACCAATCAATCATATTACGAAGCAATATCCATGCTTTATTTGATTATTCGACCCGTTTGGCTCGTCTAAGGAATCCTCCTTTGTGACGACTACCAACGAGTTCCAACCAAATTTTTGACCTATTATTCAATATAGCGACATCACCGCTTTAATTCAAAACAACCCTTATTCTAAAATTCAACTACGCATATTATAATCGTCAAAATCTACTTAATGTAACGGGTCAAGTTACATACCTTCAAAGCATGCCCTTCAAATGTGCGTCCACACCGGTTTGCCCGCTAGATGCCCCGGCCTCCTTTCCTATAGAGTTCAATCACCTTATGTTTAGAAGTCTTTGTTTCACATACATAACGTACATTTTGTCATACATCATAATTATGCGTTTTTAACTTAACAATTCAGTTTCAAGCCTTCTTTGAGGCATTTCTACAAACACTATAAGGGCAGAATTTTTATATCTTTCATATTCAAGTTCATAGCTTTCTAATTAGCTAACTTAACATCAATAAAGCCTTCATATAGTATTTAAACATCATACTTTTCTGAAATCACTTTCTATGATCAAATTACACTAGAATAATCATTCTAAACCCTAGTGTTCATCTTCATCTTGTAAAACCCACAACCCACCTTCAATGTGTTCATGGAATTTCCTGAAATTGGACATGATTTCACATGTAGTTGTCTAGGTTTCACTTCTAGACACTATATCATCCTTAATCTAACCAAATAACACACATGCAACATCTAATTTCAGATTTTCCAAAATCATGAGAATTTCAAGTTGAGAGATTTCATCAGGTTTCACATACCTTATAATCCTCTTGCGATGAGGATCACGATTCTAAGCTCGGGTTTCGTTTTGGACCAGATTTGCACCTCCAATTTGAGAGTTTTAGTGAATTTTAGGGTTTGGAGCATGGGGGGTCGACCTGCTCTTTATTCTGATCGACCAGACACCTCTTTTGGGGGTGTTTGGTTTATTATTTTTTTTATCAAATTAAGTTTCAATTTTGACATCTTAGGCCCCTCCACTTTGTTCAACATATAGTTTGGTAGCTTTTAACCCTATTATAAGTTATTTCTAGATAACTAACTAACTAGGTTAAAATTCCTAGTTAGTAAATTCTCGTTTATTTATACTTTATAATTCTAATATAAAGTTTTATATTTTCGGGGTGTTACAAGTCCACCCCCTTTAAAAAGGGTTTCGTCCCCGAAACCGTAGTACGTACCAAATAATGTAGGGTGGAGACGTCGCATCTCCTCTTCGGACTCCCACGTAGTGTCCGAACCTTTCCTATGCTCCCATTTGACCTTGACCTGATTAATCACTTTGTTCCTCAAACTCTTCTCTTTACGATCTAAAATCGCAATTGGTTTTACTGCATAGTTGAGGCTGTTATCCACCTCGATATCATCGTTGTGGATACGAGCAGTTTCGTCTGCCAAACATTTTCGGAGGTGTGGCACGTGGAATGTGCTATGAATCCCACTCAACTCCTCGGGTAATTCAAGACGATAAGCTACTTTACCAACCCGTTCAGTGATTCTGAATGGCCCAATAAATCTTGGGCTCAATTTCCCCTTTTTCTGAATCGTATTATCCCCTTCCACGGCGATACTTTCAACATAACCTTGTCGCCAACCTGGAATTCGATTGGCCTGTTCCTTTTGTCAGCATACGCCTTTTGCCTATCTTGGGCCGCTTTCAAGTGTGCCCGAACCACATCAATCTTTTCATTGGTGGCTCGTACTACCTCTTGGTGGGCTAGTTCACGTGGACCCACTTCACCCCAACATACCGGGGTTCGGCATTTCCTACCATAGAGCATTTCGTATGGTGCCATCTTAATACTAGCATGGTAGCTGTTATTATACGGAAACTCGACTAACGGTAGGTAAACATCCCAACTTCCTCCAAAGTCGATTATACACGCCCGTAGCATGTCCTCCAATGTTTGTATTGTTCTTTCACTATGTCCATCTGTTTGGGGATGGTACGCAGTGATAATGAACAATTTGGTTCCCATTTGCTCTTGAAAATCTCGCCAGAAATTTGAAGTGAACCGAGTATCCCTATCAGACACGATGGATACCGGTACTCCATAACGTGCTATTATCTCGTTAGTGTAAACTTCTGACATCTTTTCTGAAGTATAAGTCTCACGAATCAGAATGAAGTGAGCACTTTTCGTCAATCTATCCACCACTACCCATATGGCATCGAAACCATGATTTGTCTTAGGCAATTTGGTTAATAGGTCCATTGTAATATGTTCCCATTTCCAAACCGGGATTTCTAACGGTTGGAGTTTGCCGTATGGTTTTTGGTGTTCCGCCTTGACCTGTAGACATGTCAAGCATTTTTCCACATACTTCGCCACATCCCTCTTCATTCCAGGCCACCAATAATTTTGTTTTAGATCATTGTACATCTTGGTCGTACCCGGATGAATTGAATATCGGGATTTATGAGCTTCATCAAGTAGAAGCGCCTTCACCCCACAAGTATTTGGAACCCATATCCTTCCGGATCGAGTCTTCAACCCGTTATTCCCATCTGACAAATCCTTCAACTGACCGATTATTCTTTCTTTCTTCCAATTCTCCTCTTTCACTGCTTCTAATTGCGCCTCTCGAATACGTTCAAGTATACCCGAGGTCACCACGAGTTGCATCGATCTTACACGTATTGGGACATAGTCCGCTTTTCTGCTCAGAGCATCCGCCACCACATTTGCCTTTCCGGGGTGATAGTGTATTTCACAGTCGAAATCTTTCACCGTTTCTAACCATCGCCTTTGTCGCATATTTAACTCCTTCTGATCGAAGAAGTATTTTAAGCTCTTGTGATATGTGAATATGGTGCACTTTACCCCATATAAGTAGTGCCTCCATATTTTTAAGGCAAATACCACCGCAGCCAACTCAAGATCGTGCGTGGGATATTTCTTCTCGTGTATCTTCAATGGCCTCGAGGCATAAGCTATAACTTTGCCCCGTTGCATCAAAACGCATCCGAGCCCCGATAATGAAGCATCCGAATAAACCACCATGTCTTCGACTCCGTCCGACAATGTCAGTACTGGAGCTTGGGTTAACTTTTCTTTTAGCGTTTGAAACGCTCTTTCTTGATCGACACCCAAATGAACTTTTCTTTCTTTCGGGTTAGCTTTGTTAGCGGTGTCGCAATCTTGGAGAAATCTTGAATGAATCTCCTATAATATCCCGCAAGCCCCAAAAAGCTTCTAATTTCCGAAGGGTTCTTCGGGGGATTCCATTTTGACACGGCCTCAATCTTTGACGGATCCACCAATACTCCGTCGGCACTTATGACGTGGCCAAGGAATTGTACCTCTCGTAACTAAAAGGCACACTTAGAGAATTTCGCATACAGCCTTTCTCGTCTAAGTGTCTCTAACACTTCTTGCAAGTGGTGTGCGTGTTCAGCTTCACTTTTTGAATATACCAAAATATCATCGATAAACACGATGACCGACTTATCCAACATTGGCTTGCAAACCCGATTCATGAGGTCCATGAAGGCCGCGGGTGCATTTGTTGGCCCAAATGACATCACGAGGAATTCGTAATGTCCGTATCTCGTGCGGAAGGCCGTCTTCGGCACATCTTCTTCCTTGACCTTTAGTTGGTGATACCCCGATCTAAGGTCAATTTTTGAAAACCAATTCGCACATTGTAATTGGTCGAATAAATCATCTATCCTCGGAAGCGGGTATCGGTTCTTTACCGTGAGTTTGTTTAACTCCCGGTAATCGATACACATGCGCATGCTTCCGTCTTTCTTTCTCACGAACAATACCGGTGCGCCCCAAGGAGACACACTCGGCCTTATGAATCCCTTGTCAAGCAGGTCTTGAATTTGGGACATCAACTCTTGTAATTCCGACGGTGCGAGTCGGTACGGAGCTTTCGCTACGGGTTTTGCGCCCGGAATCAATTCGATCCCGAACTCTACTTCCCGTTCCGGCGGTATCCCCGGTAAATCCTCCGGAAACACATCTTCATAATCTCGTACTACCGGTACATCTTCAATCTTTCGTGATTCTTTCTCGGGCTCATTTGCGTATATCATGAATGCCTTGCATCCTCGCTTCATAAGCTTGTGGGCTTTCATCATTGAGCATACTATGGGGTTGCCTCCTTTTTCGCCATAGATGGTGACGTGTTTCCCGCTCGGAGATGTTAGTTTTATCTCTTTACGAACACACACGACCTTTGCATGGTGCTGAGATAGCCAATCCATCCCAACAACTACTTGAAATTCCCCCATGGACATCGGGATTAAGTCTATCAAGTATTCCTCATCGTCGATGCTTAATTTGCAGCCTCGACAAACATCACAAACTATAAAACTTTTGTTGTCCCCTATTTCAACTTCTAAGGGCACAGATAATTTCGTCAATACAAAAGAAGGATGTCGAATAAATCCACGCGAAATGAAGGATTTATTCGCACCCGTATCAAACAGTACACGTGCTGGAATTGAGTTAATTGTGAATATATCTGAAACCACATCGGGTTCTGTCTTTGCTTCAGCCGCGGTAAGTTGGAAGGACCTAGCCTTCGCTTTGGGAACTTCTGCTGGAGACTCTTTTGTGTCTCTCTTCCCAATCAACTTGGGACATTCAGACTTTTTGTGGCCGGGTTGATAACATTTGTAACAAACATAAACTTTCCCGGGACATAGTGATGCAGTGTGCCCCGTCTTCCCACATACCGGACACGGCTTGTCTTTGAAGCGACACTCACCCTTGTGCCCCTTTCCACATACTTTACAACTTGGCGACCCGCCTTTAGCATCCACTTTCTTTCCCGATTCAGCAGTTCTAGCTTTCTTTGTAGGGCTTGGATTCACATCTTGTGCCCTCCGCTCGCCCCTTTCTACTTGTTTCTTTAACTCTATTTCCCGCTCCCGGGCGGTGTTGATAATCTCCGTGAGAGTTTCATACTTTGACGGAGTCATAAACTCACGGTACTCAGCACTCAACATGTTGTAATAGTAGTATATCTTTTGCTCTTCAGTGGTGACTAACTCGTCACAAAATCTCAGCTTATCCATGAAGATACCCGTGATCTTGTCAATTGTTTCACCCTTTTGTCTTAGCTGGATGAATTCTTCCTTGATCCTGTTAATAACCGCTTTGGGACTGTGGTGTTTAAGGAATGGTACCTTAAACTCATCCCAAGTCATAACCCTCGCCGCTTCAGCTCCCATTTCCTTCTTTTTGTTATCCCACCAATCCTTGGCTTGATTTCTCAATTGGCCCGTTCCGTAAGCAACAAAGTCGCCTACATCACAATGGGTCCGTTCAAACACCCCTTCAACATCACTTATCCATCTTTGGCAAATTATCGGGTCAACCTCCCCGTTATAGATTGGCGGTTTACACGCCATGAATTCCTTGTATGAACATCCTTTGCGTTCTCCCGTTTTCTCCTTCATAAGGTTGACAATATCCTCCAACCTTTTAACTCGCTCTTCGACAAGCGACAACACCGTGTTTTGAATTTTGTCTATAAACCCGGACAGACTTCCTTCAATTACCTTCCCTACCTCTTCGGCAATTATCTCTTTCATTTGTTCGGTGCTTGTTTGCACCGGATTATCATCATTCCCATCCGACATCTTGAAACTGAAATGTTTACATTTAAACATTAAACATTTCATTTATAACATTGCTTCATTTGTTTCGGTTTAGCCAAGTTCCTAACTTGCTTTAACCGTTCATATTTAATGCACTTTCCGGGTTTGAGTGTGTTAACACACTCTTCCCATGCATCTCAATTCATTTCTCATTTCTTACATAAGACCTAATTTATTAGCATAATAAATTAATTCTTAATGGACGATTGATCAAGCTTGAACCGAACACTTTGTTGACAACCTTAAGCTCTGATTACCAACTTGTAACACCCATCTAATATTTACTTGAATTTAATAATGATTCATTCCCTTATATATAAAAGATATCTAAGTTATAACAAACTATCATAAGCAAGGTTCAAAAGTAGCAAAGACATTAGTCAACTAACGACTAATTTAAAAACATTCAGAAAGTTGTTTAACAATTGTTTACATTTCATAAACAAAGTCTACTAAAAGTTAAGATATTGCGGAAGCTTCAAAAGAAATTGTGTTCGGTTCTTCAAACATGCTTGATCATCGTCTATATTCTTGCCAAACCTGAAAACTAAAGATTTTAACAAATCCTAATGTTAGAGATTCTTAGAAATATTACCTAATCAATACTACGTTTAAAAACGATTTTGATTTAAGAAAATATGCAAAGTTCAACATTCATTTTAGGGCTCCACCGTAACTTACGGTAGTCACCGTAAGTTACGGTGGCTTCTAGAAAACTATGGTTCCACCGTAACACAGGGGTAAACCACCGTAACCTTTTGACCTCTACCGTAAGTTACGGTGGTACCGTAACTTACGGTAGCCTCTGCACATATAAGTTTTTGACTGTTTTGTTTGTGTTGCCCATACCAATTTCTCGAATCCTTTATTCTAACAAACCAACATATTAAATTCTCGTGTTTTAATATGTCAATATTCAATTGTTAACAATAGACCAATCAATCATATTACGAAGCAATATCCATGCTTTATTTGATTATTCGACCCGTTTGGCTCGTCTAAGGAATCCTCATTTGTGACGACTACCAACGAGTTCCAACCAAATTTTTGACCTATTATTCAATATAGCGACATCACCGCTTTAATTCAAAACAACCCTTATTCTAAAATTCAACTACGCATATTATAATCGTCAAAATCTACTTAATGTAACGGGTCAAGTTACATACTTTCAAAGCAAGCCCTTCAAACATGCGTCCACACCGGTTTGCCCGCTAGATGCCCCGGCCTCCTTTCCTATAGAGTTCAATCACCTTATGTTTAGAACTCTTTCTTTCACATACATAACGCACATTTTGTCATACATCATAATTATGCGTTTTTAACTTAACAATTCAGTTTCAAGCCTTCTTTGAGGCATTTCTACAAACACTATAAGGGCAGAATTTTTATATCTTTCATATTCAAGTTCATAGCTTGCTAATTAGCTAACTTAACATCAATAAATCCTTCATATAGTATTTACACATCATACTTTTCTGAAATCACTTTCTATGATCAAATTACACTAGAATAATCATTCTAAACCCTAGTGTTCATCTTCATCTTGTAAAACCCACAACCCACCTTTAATGTGTTCATGGAATTTCCTGAAATTGGACATGATTTCACATGTAGTTGTCTAGGTTTCACTTCTAGACACTATATCATCCCTAATCTAACCAAATAACACACATGCAACATCTAATTTCAGATTTTCCAAAATCATGAGAATTTCAAGTTGAGAGATTTCATCAGGTTTCACATACCTTATAATCCTCTGGCGATGAGGATCACGATTCTAAGCTCGGATTTCGTTTTGGACCAGATTTGCACCTCCAATTTGAGAGTTTTAGTGAATTTTAGGGTTTGGAGCATGGGGGGTCGACCTGCTCTTTCTTCTGATCGACCAGACACCTCTTTTGGGGGTGTTTGGTTTATTTTTATTTGTTTTATCAAATTAAGTTTCAATTTTGACATCTTAGGCCCCTCCACTTTGTTCAACATATAGTTTGGTAGCTTTTAACCCTATTATAAGTTATTTCTAGATAACTAACTAACTAGGTTAAAATTCCTAGTTAGTAAATTCTCGTTTATTTATACTTTATAATTCTAATATAAAGTTTTATATTTTCGGGGTGTTACAAGAAATGCTAAGAGCATGTGTTATCGACTTTGGAAACAGGTGGGAGCAACACCTACCTCTGGTAGAATTCTCTTATAACAACAACTACCACACTAGCATTCAGGCAGCGCCATTCGAGGAATTGTACGGTCGTAGATGACGGTCACTTTTGTGTTGGGCGGAAGCTGGCGAAAGCCAAATTACCGGCCCAAAACTTATACTTGACACTATGGATAAGATTGCCCAGATTAGACAACGCATGGCGGCGGCTCGAGATCGTCAGAAAAGCTACGCTGATAGGCATAGGAAACCTCTAGAATTCCATGTCGGGGACCGGGTTCTACTTAAAGTTTCACCATGGAAGGGTGTCGTACGATTTGATAAAAGGGCAAGCTTAATCCGCGATACGTTGGACCTTTCAAAATTACCGAGAGAATCGGTAAGGTAGCTTACATACTAAACCTGTCTAAAGAGCTGAGTACGGTGCACAACATTTTCAATGTGTCTAATCTGAAGAAGTATCTGTCAGATGAAACAATCGTTGTTCCTTTAAGGAACTCACTATTGATGGCCAGCTACGCTTCGTTGAGGAGCCGGTTGAGATCATGGATCAAGAGACCAAGACCCTCAAGCGTAGCAAGATACCTATCGTTCGAGTTCGTTGGAACTCGCACCATGGCCCAGAGTTCACCTGGGTACGGGAAGACCAGATGATGCACAGGTATCCCTAGTTGTTTGCAAACAAAACTTCCAGCACTGAGGCTACAGCTAAATTTCAGGACGAAATTCCAAACCAATAGGGGGATGATGTGACACACCATGAAAACATTGCAACACACTAGCTTGTCAGTGGCTGCGCTCTAACTTTCGGGACGGAAGTTCTTGAAACTTAGGGATAATGTGGCACTTTGGGTTTTCCCGCATAACTATATTGTACGATACAATTATGTGAAGCTATTAAATGAAAACCTATATTATAATTATTGTGTGTTATGTGTATTCCGGGAATTATATGATAATGTGTAACATAATTATTCTTAGTAATATGTGTGCAAAATCTACAGAAAGGGTAGGCACGAGTGTGGGTCGAGACTGCATAGTTCCGACTCAAAATTTCCTAGTCTCGACTCGGGATCTCCTGATTCCAAACACCCGTGGGCTGGGCACCTATGACCTGGCCAATCACTTGCAAGCCCACTCGAAACCCTAATTAGAAAGGTGTATAAAACCCTCTTTTGCAGCCGACAAGGTAATTGTTTTGACAGCAATCATACATCACCAATCCTTAAAAACATTCTCTCTCACTCTCTCTCCTTATTCACTTTCTCTCTCTCAGAAACCCTAAATCACACACAAGCTCCTCCTCCCTTTTCTTGCTGATTTTGACGACAACAACGACGCAGTGAAGACAGCCGGAAATCATCAACCTAGAGCTTCTTTTGCTCGTCTATTCTACACCCCTTTCACCCTAATTGTACCGGTTAGTCCACTATCTTTGGTGTGATGATAAAATGTGTTAAAGATGCTAACTTGGTAGATGATTTGCATGATAAAAAGTTATATGAATAAAGGATGCTTGTTCTAGTGTTGAATGAACGATAAAGGTACAAAATTGACAAATGATTCGAGTAGTAGATGATCCAGATAACATAACTTGCCTGCATCTTGCTGTTGTATGATGATAATGAGCTTGTTTACGTATCTGTTTATAATGCATGTTTTCATGTTAAATAAATTAAGAACTCGGCTTGATTTGATTGAATGGCTGATAATGTGATGATTCTTATGCCAAAATGCTTGCTCACGGTACTGTTTGTTGTAATGGATGCAACAGTGGTAAGTGATGTTGTTTTATATAAGGTTAAACCTGTTTTGGTGAATAATAAGATGATGAAACCATGATAGATAATACAAGGAATGTGTTAGGATGTGTTAATGAAACCGGGTTAGATGATATTATATTAGGTCTGTTGTGATGAATGATGAAAACCCTGATGAACTATTTGAAGGTCCTAAAATATTTGAAATATTATGCTTTGATCTGATTTAGGGTGTGTACAGGTAAAAATAAGTGTTAGTGAATTCTGGTTGGTTGATACTGAATCAGATAAGGTTTAAAAAGATTCTGACAATGGTTGCGAGTCGAAACCTCATGGTTCCGACTCGAGATCAATTGGGTTACAACTCAAAACAGGACATCACTTATCAGGAGACTCGAGACCAGACTGGTTGCGAGTCAAGACCTGTCCGGTTCTGACTTGAGACCTTGAGGTTTCGGTTAATGCTTAGAAACTCGAGACCTCATGGTTGCGACTCGAAACCCTTTTCGGTTACGACTCGAGATCTCTCGATTTCGAGTCGAGATCTCTAGTTTCGAATAAGGCTCTAATTACAATATTCATGCAGATTAGGCTGTGCACTGTTTATTGTTCACATGTTGGGCTTAGGCCCACATGCCTTACATGTTATATAACAGTTTGACTTGTATGCTATATGTTAGATATGTGTAGGATATATGTGGATTATTTGTACACAAACCTAATAAATGGTAACCTTAATAGGATGTGTAGGGCTGTAAATGAACCGAACGAACATGGCCTTGTTCGTGTTTGTTCGCTAAGGAAACAAATGTGTTCATGAACGGTTCATGAACACTTATCGAACGAGATTTTATGTCCGTGTTTGTTCCTTAAGGAAATGAGCGTGTTCGCGAACTGTTCACGAACTCAAATAAATTTGGCAAACGTGACGAATGATAAAGGTAGATGACCCAGAGAGTAGTACTGGAATTTGAATCCCTTATTGTGGAACAGAGGTCAATCGTATTCGCCGATGTAAATAATGAGAAAGGAAAGAGAAATGGTGCATAAGCAAGGTGGAAGAGGGTTTCCTAGTTTAATTGTTAGGGTAATAAAATAAATAAAAGTTTAATAATATAAAAAGTATAGATAAAATATTTGAAAGTACAAAAATCTTTAATTAAAACACAAACATACAAACATAAACGAACGCAAATGAACGAATGTTCACGAACACAATCAAACGAACAAGACCTCTGTTCATGTTCTTTCATTTAACTAATCAAACAAAATTTCTTGTTCATGTTCGTTCGTTTAAGAAACGAACGAACATAAACAAACTTCCCACCAAACGGTTCACGAACTGTTCACTGAACGTTCAGTTCGTTTACAACCCTAAGGACGTGATTGACCAACTGTTTAAACAAGTAAATTACCTGCCGAGCAAACCGAGGTGAGTTCACAACTTTTACTAAAAGCATGCGTTCCCGGTGGTTGGGAAACAGAACTAAAAACAACGCTATCTCCTTGTGTGGGATACAAACAACGCTATCTCCTTGTGTGGGATACAAACAACTTTTATCCCCTTGTGTGGGACGCTCAGTTAATTACTATTTATATTAGATGCAACAAGTATACTAAACGGAACTCTATCACGAAGTCCTTACTTACTATACCGATTAGTCACCGGGTCCTGGCGAACGGGTTATTAGTTGATAACGCTATCAGGTTTCACCAACCTCACACCGTGCCTTTTGAGGACGGGCGTGAACTAGTAGACTCTGGTAAACCGTCAATGATGATAGACATTGACAAACTGGGCAAATCACGCAATGTGCGGTTGCAAAATATTCGGTATAACGCAGTTTAGTAGCTTACATATGGGGCAGCTCCCCATGGCATGATATAAATGAGTACCTTAACTACTTAAACAAGTTTTATGGAATTAAAAACTGGGCAAACTCGTGAACTTGCCAACTTTATGTTGATACCCTACTGCATGCTTTACAAGTACACAATGACTTAGGAGCTTGCAGCTTGGGGAAGTGTAGTGGTCGCCTCAACCCTTGTTTGGTTCTTCTAATAATTATGAATTATGAACTAATGTTTGAACTGTTTTACTTATGCTTCCGTTGTTCTCTTAAAAGTATTGTTTTGAACTTAAAAACTTTGGACTTAAACTTTATTTGTCACTAATCGTGTTGGTTTGGTGAAACTATCTTATTACTATTATAATTGTTCAATATGATTGGTGGCTGGATCCTGGTCAGTCACGCGCCTCGTGGTAGTACTCCGCATGTGGAATTTTGAGGGTGTGACAGATTGGTGTCAGAGTCATTGGTTATAGTGAACTCGATTTTAAAAAGAAAAATCTTTTTGGAAAAAACCAGACTATAACGCATTTTGTACCAAGCAGCTCGCAACGACACTACACTCCAAGTGCAAGGCTCAACACTTTAGACTTCGTAGCTCGGGCATGTGTTTACTTGTTACTTGTTTAGTGCATATGTGATGCTATATGTACTAGTATGCTTAGTTATGTATAAGTATACATACATATATATATATATTGTGTGTAATGGTCAATCCTCTTCCTATTTATTCTTACAACACTACGAAGTCATTCTCATACTGTGTTTTCTGGATAAGAAGACAATGAGCGGACGCGAAAGGGGAAACGTCAACCTGACGTACGGATGGCAATGGGTCGGGTTCGGGTATTGGTAATCCCATACCCGTACCCGGTTATAAAATCGCGTCCCATACCCGACCCAATACCCGTCAGGTATCGGGTATACCCGCGGGTATCGGGTTTACCCATTAGTTTGTTAAACGATATACGTTGGGATTTCGAAATACATTTTTTTTACTATTGTAATTATTATATTCTTTTATTTATACAACAACTATTATAAATTAAAAATATACATTACATACATATAAGTTTTATCATAAATTAATAATAACTTTATAATACTTATACACTGACATGCATATACTTCACAACATACAAAATATAAATACTATTATCAAATGCATATACTAAAAGAAAATTTATTTTTTCACATTACGAACATACTAAAATAAATCACTAATAGACAAGGGTTAATGGAAAATAAAAATATAAATTAAAAAAATCGGGTATATGATCGGGTATATAGTTTGGGTAAACGGGTATGTGGTTTCTGGGTAATCGGGTCGGGTATCACCTAATCCCATACCCGACCCATACCCGTGAAATTTTTTAAAACTAATCCCATACCCGGCCCAATACCCCTCGGGTATCGGGTATACCCGTCCCATTTGTGTCAGGTTTCGGGTATGCCCGTCGGGCTCGGGTATTTTTGCCATCCCTAACCTGACGCAGGATTAGTTTACGAACTTGATCAACACCGTGGCTGCGGCTTTTGAAGCACATCCTGGAGGTAAACTAGTCCTTTAGGATGTTTAGATCCTACTCTCGTATCATCTTGTCGTTCTCAAATCTGTTTGCTTCGTGTTGCACGATAGGACAACCTGCACTTCCTCAACCACATGTCTGCACATTCAAAACTTTCATGGATTGCAAACCTCTCCCTTTCAATGGCACTGAAGGTGCCATAGGCCTTCTACACTGGATCGAGAAGGTCGAATCTGTGTTCGCGGTGTGTGAATGTCCTATTGCTAACTGGGTGAAGTTTGCTACTGGCACATTGGAGGGAAATGCACTTTCATGGTGGAAAACACAAGTTCAAATGCTCGGATTGGAGATGGCCAATGCTACTTCAAGGGATGACTTCAAGAATCTGATCAAGGAAGAGTACTGTCACAGGGATGACATTCACAAGCTCGAGAACGAGTACTTCGAGATGAAGATGGTTGGATCAGAAATCGAGACATATACTAAGAGATCCAACTACTATGCTCCTCTTTGTCCCACATGTCTCAGCCTGCTTACTGAACAATAGAGCTTTACGTCAAGGTTCCAGTTCCTGAAATTCAAAGTCTTGTGACTTCGGCTAATCTCACCACAATCCAACAAGTTATTCGACTTGCTCACCGACTCACTGATCAAGCTGTGGATTAGGGTAAACTGCCCAAACGAATCAGTGCTTCTACCGACACTTCTGGCGATAACAAAAGTAAATGGGATGGAAACCAAGGCAAGGATGCTAACCCCACTCAAGCCCCAACTCAACAGAGAAAGGTCGAAAACAACAAAGGTCCGCAACAACAGGGTGGTTACCAAGGAAACCGACCCAAGTGCAACAAGTGTAACCGACATCACAATGGGCCGTGTGCCAGAAACCAGTGTCAGCGATGCAACAAGATGGGGCACGAGGCTAAGGACTATAGAAGCCAGTTCCCAACAAGGCAAAACCAGCCACAGCAACAGCAACAACAGCAGCAACAACAACAACAGGGAAACAACTGTGGCTGCTATCAGTGCGGAGCAATAGGGCACATGTGGAAGAATTGCCCTCAGCTGAACCAGAACCTCAACAACAATAATCAAGGTATTGGAAACAACAACAACAACAATGGTGACAACGGTGCAAGAGGAAGAGCATTCGTGATCGGGGCAGGTGAAGCAAGGAATGGCCCCAACGTTGTGGCGGGTAAGTTCCTACTTCATGATCCTTATGTTTCTATATTATTTGATTCCGGAGCCGATGCTAGCTACGTATCCTTATGTATTAGTAAGACGCTTAAGCCTACGTCAACGACTTTAAACTCTAAGCACGTCGTCAAACTAGCTAATGGTAGAAACATCGAGGCCTCACACGTAGTCAACAATTGTAAACTCGTACTATCTGGTCAGACTTTCTTCATCAACCACTTTCCTATCGCTCTTGGGAGCTTCGACGTCGTTATTGGTATGGACTGGTTATCCAAACATCGAGCCGAGATACTCTATCAAGAGAAAGTCGTTCGTATTCCTCGTTCATTTGGCGAGACTCTTATTGTTCAAGGCAACAGTAGTGGTGCAGTTACAGGCATCATCTCATTCTTAAAGGCCCAAAAGTGTCTGCGAAAGGGCCATACCGCTATTCTAGCACTCGTTACTGACACCTACGAGAAAGAAAAGAAGATTGAAGATTTTCCCATCGTACGCGACTATCCCGAGGTATTCCCTGAGGAATTATCTGGCCTTCCGCCTCACCGTTAAGTTGAATTTCAAATCGAGCTAACCCCTGGAGCGGCACCCATAGCTCGTGCACCTTATCGACTAGTCGCGACTGAACTGGAGGAATTGTCCACGCAATTGCAGGAGCTATTGGATAAAGGTTTTATCCGACCTAGCTCGTCACCTTAGGGAGCTCTTGTACTGGTTGTTAAGAAGAAAGACGACACTTTCCATATGTGCATCGATTATCGCGAGCTAAACAAAGTCACTATCAAGAATCGCTACCCACTCCCGCGCATCGACGATCTGTTCGTTCAACTGCAAGAATCGAATTAATATTCTAAGATCGACCTATGATCAGGCTATCATCAGTTGAGAGTCCGGGACGAGGACATCTCTAAAACTGCTTTCAGAACCCGTTATGGTCACTATGAATTCCTTGTCATGCCCTTTGGGATGACAAACGCACCAGCGGTCCTTATGGATCTCATGAATCGAGTATACAAACCGTATCTTGATAAATTCATGATTGTATTCATCGACGATATCCTGATCTACTCGAAGAATCGAGAGGAACATGAACATCATCTATGTCTTATTCTAGAACTCTTACGCAACGAACAACTCTATGCCAAGTTCTCGAAATGCGACTTTTGGCTTCGCGAAGTCCATTTCCTTATACACGTGGTCAATAAAGATGGGATTCACGTTGATCTAGCCACGATAGACTCTATAAAAAACTAGCATGTACCCAAGACTCCAACCGATATCCGTCAATTTTTGGGATTGGCGGGATACTATCGTAGATTCATCGAGGGATTTCGAAGATAGCTCAACCTCTCACGACTCTTACCCAGAAGGGTATTGCGTACAAATGGAACGATGCTCAAGAGTCATCGTTTCAGAAACTAAAAAAGAAACTCTGCAGTGCTCCTATTCTTTTGTTACTTGAAGGTACTGACGACTTTGTCGTCTACTACGACGCGTCTATTCAAGGACTCGGTTGCGTATTGATGCAATGTGACAAATGACAATTAACCGGAAATTCCGTACAATCTAATCACTATTTTTAGTATATAATCTCATGCATTTAGCGTAATTTAATTACGTAATTGTGCCGTATATTAGATAACAGGGTTAGGACAAGAAAACAATGATAAAACATATGTTGGTTTTCATCGTATTGCGAAACCAATCAAACAATGTCCGAAAAATGTTAGTAGAAAGTGCTGCGTGCACTATTCACGGTTACACTATTCATGCTAGCAAAACCGTGAAAACAGAACGAAACAATGAAAAACGATACACGAATAACATAAATGAGTCCATATATATAAGAAAACACAAATATGAAAACACATCTTGCAAAATTTCACAACTTTCGGTACAACGCCCTAATCACTAAATCGTCCGTTTCGCTAAATGTAAAACAATTCTAACTCGTCCGAACTAATAATTTAGCATTTCCGAGACTCCAGAATGATGACAAATGATAACAAATACATGAAAAAAATATTAGGATATTAATGGGGTGTCCGAAACATAAGCTTTTGGTGCTGCGTTGCAACCCCCACAACTTGTCCGTTTTTGAACCGACAAACTAGTAAGTAACATTTTCGATGCCAAAACAACCACACGGAAGACATGGCGAACTAGTTAAGTTTACTTTGGGACTCGAACTCACTTCATGCATCGCTTGATGGCAGAATAACGACTAGCGACAAACTTTCGTCGGTACGACGCAAAAGTGCCGTAAACTAGCCGACGACCAAACGGAAAGCATCTAAAGTACCAAAATAAAATTTCTACTAGGTTAGTGAACTAGTTAATGTCGATTAACAGTCTGAATCCCTAATTACCCCCTAATGGTGTAATTAAGCCCCTAATCACCATACTTTGATTAATTACCAAAATATCTAGATTTTTAATAACTTTTATAAAAAGTTACACTTTACCCCCCCCCCATTTTATAAAATCGGCCAACAAGTGGGTCCCACCCACTTGGATTTGTTGTTGAAAATCTATAGATTTAGAGTATGGTATATGGTATGATTGTTGTTGAAAAGGTGTACAAACACCATACTTTTTATAACATTTCAAGACACCATCTAAACATCATTTTCACCACACTTTACAAAGCAAGAAACCATCTTCTCAACCTCTAAAATTTTGGCAGCCACAAACCACTCAAGAACCCCCCAAAATCTAACCCTAAACACCCTAAATTCTTCACTTTCAAGGCCTCTTATGAATATATAATCATGGGTTAAGCATGAGGAAGCTTTAGGGGAGTTCTTGGAGGCTAAATCACTTCTTAATCATCTTGTTTAGCTTGTGCAAAATTGTAAGCTTTCTCTAACCATATTTAAGCTTCTTATTATGTGTAGATTTAACAGGTACAAGTTGATTATCTTGAAAATCAAGAAAAAACATAATCAAAAACCCTAATCTCAAACTTAATAATCTACTAATCATGACTTATTATGTTATTATTTGTGTAGATTAATTTAGTTAGTTGATGTAATCTTGATTATTATGTTGATTTTGTTAAGATTAGTGGGTTAAAGTTTAGATTTTTGATGATCTTGTGATTAGTTTCATGTAGTAAATTAGATTAGTGTTAATCTAGCCATGATACACTTAAAAATGTGATTTAAACACATATATGTTTAAATCACACAAGATCATCAACTTCAAAGATTATGAGCATTTGTATGTAAGCTTGATTTAGTGATTCTTGAAAGATGAAACCAAGAATAATCATGTGACAAGGCTTTTAAAAACACTAATGAACTTGAAATTTTAACATAAAGCAAGTTTATGAAATTTTATTTAAAAAGTGTGGTATAAAAAGTCTGTAGGAACTAGGTTCACCTTTTATAAAATATAATTACAAAATATATAATAACGAGACTCCCGTTCTTCGTAGAAAATATCATAGTACAATACCGGTTGCAATGACAAAGTAAAAAGAATATAAAATATAATTTTTTATACCAATCTTGATTCAAGCCGCATCTCTGGTGGGTCCTTCACGCGCATTTGATAACATCCTAGACTCGAGTATTCATCATCTTGAGTCTTGAAAAATACTCATTGACTGCAACAAAGAGCACCCTAAAACGTTGACTATTTTGGTTGAGGCACGTGTTCAACACGCTTCCCTTAAAACAGATTTCACGCCTCTACTAAAGACGACGCGTCTGTCTCCCAGGGTACAACAGCCGAAGCAGTATGTACTGCCGGAGATGGCCACGCGCCCGAGGTTACACCGGATAAAATTATAGTGTTAGAACTTGTGGAAAATAATGATATGAAGATGATGAAATTGAATAGAGACAATCTCTCTAAGTACCCAACACATGGGTCTTCAAGTATCCCCAAGAACTCTTCTAATTTTTTTTTCTCTAAAATTCCACTTTCAATTCTCTACTACAATTAGCTTCATTAAATTAGGCATATAACCTACTTTGCATACAAGAGATATGAGGTAGAGAAGAGTCTCACTTTATTAGAGATTTTATTAGAGAAATAAACTCTAATAAAAACTAATAAATTGACATAAAAACTCTACTAAAAGTCTCACTTTATTAGAGATTTTATTAGAGACATAAACTCTAATAAAAACTAATAAATTGACATAAAACTCCACTTAAAAGTTTATCACCCATATGAAGAGTCTAGTAAATAATTATAATTTTACTTAATTATAATTTCACTAAATTAATATCCATTCACACCATCTAAATTTCCAACAGTCCCCCCACATGAATGGAGATCATTCTAAACACATAAAATTTCCAATGGAACCTCGACAGTTGAGTTTTGCATACGATAGGTAGGTGTTACCCTTTAAACATTCGCTCATGAAATGCACTTAGCCCACTAGCTCTGAGTAGATCTCGATGTCTTTGAACTCGTCTGCCGTTTGTGTAGACGACAATACACTTCACACAAGACTCTCCCTAGCGGGGTCATCTCCTCATAGTCATGTCTAATAATGGTCGTGGAAAACTTTCCTGGTTCTGCGAGAGCTCTAGGAATTGTGCCCTCAATTCCATTCGAAGCGACCCCACTTCTCTCTAACATAGGTGATTCTCCTTAGATAATTAAAAGCATTGTGGTTATCATGATTTATCCAAATCATTTACCACATATTATGCTTAGCCTCACTCTTTGTCACTGAATATCATAGGAATAGACTAGGACGTATTTAAACACCCTTTTATACTTTGGGGGGTTTGTATAACCATATATACATATCATTTATGCCCCCATAGTGACCACCTTTAGGCATATGAGTTAGTTGTCCTATTGAACTTAGATCTTGGGATCTCCAGTCAACTAAGTTAGGTGTCCTTCACATGCCCTTTTTCCATGGGCTTCAGTCTCATTCCACAACATGATCTCTAATAAACCCTCAGGTTGTTGGATCCGTAACATTAACAAATAACTTTGCGTATTTGAGATCAGTTGTCATGATGTGTTCTTAACTCGTAAGTTAATTTTGCCTATTGTCAACTTCTAAGACTATAACCTCAGTGGCCATCTGAATCTGGTTATAATATATGTCTTTGTAAGATACGCTTATCATTTAAGGCAAACACATCTCCATTATGCACTACGACCTTTGTGTCCTCCACATAGTCGTCTGTTTGCAATGTTAGATTGGATTACAAAATCCTTATTGCCAAACTTTTATGATACAAATGCAAGACACCCCCACATTTAAGTGTTATAGGATATCATCCAGATGGGGTAATGAAAACCATTTCTACATACCCTTATAGGGTTGTTTCTAAATGGATCCTCCCCCATATTTCTTGCCATTTGATCAACATTTCCGTAACACCACTTATGGCGACATTTATGCACATATGATTGAACACGATCAACCTCATTGTATTGGTGAATTCAACTCATTGCATTAGCTTACATAAGCTTCCAAGCTGACCAAAGCAACACATGCCATTGTCATAAGTTTGTCACCAAATTAGAATAATTCTTATATAACATCTAGAATAGGCTTAGACAATGAGTTCTCCTCATTAGCTTTTCGAACAAACTCTTAAAAAGTTACATGCTTTTTCCTTATAATGAATGAAAATTCTCCCTCAACTTTGTCTATACACAAGTTCTTTTTGTGTTCATACACATTTGAATGTTTAGAGTTAATTAGTCTCCGTCAAGACCCATAATTAACCAAGTACTAGTCTAGCATGCTTTAGACTAAAATACTTTAGCATGTGAACAGAAGATGCATCATTCTGATTCTTCACAGCCCTAAGGATATCATAATATCACTTTGCAACATTTATCCCTTGATAAGATAAAATAATGAGACTTATTCATAATCCTAAAACATCAATATTTAGGAAGGTCTCACAAATTATTGTATATAGCACATAGCTAAAGTTCATCATTCATTTAAGGAACATAACTTGTTTACCTTTGATCTCCAACAATCTACCATTGACTCATAAGTACTTAAACATAAGCCTTAATCCAAGTCACTTGGTGAACACATTCATCACCAACAAGATGAATGTTTCTCGTCTACAATCACTATTATGTGTGAGATAGAGTCAACTAGATTGACACTCAACAACATGGCATTCATAATTTTGCCATAAGTGATTTGCACACATCTATTGTTATTCATTAGGAGATATGTATATTTAGGATGCTCTCCCAAATGAAGGTAAAATCTCCATATAGATCTAACAATAATCAAGTGGTAGACGCATCTACTTATAAATCTCGCAAGATTTATTAAAGGTATACAATAACATATAGTACTTTTACTTTCATATGTTATAATTCACACTTGTGAATTTTTCAATGACTTCTAATGAAGTATGCGACATGAATGTCGTTAGTGTATTTCATCTCAATACACTCACTACGTTCTTTCATTACTCATTCATGATGTGGTTATACATTTGATGTTTCGTCTTTGACTTTTAGTCAATGTAACAACTCTCAAGTTGTTTATGTCCAAGTATTTTCATGTACTATCCGTTTAAAACCATATTCTTTTAAACAATGTATAACTGACGTTATAATTATTTTCCACAAAAATAATTTATACGTCACAACCATTAGTGATTTATTTCTTTGTAAAAAAATGCATGTGTTCTCCGAAGATATTGAACACAAAACAATAAAATACATTGGAAACTAAATCATAAGTGTCAATCACTTTTGAAATTTAAACGGAAGCATAGACAATATGTAGACATCAAATAGCAAAGTGCTTTTATCTTCAACACTTTATAATCTGACCGAAATCTTCTCAACAATATTGTCCCATGGCATGTCTTGAGGTACTCCCTCAATAATACTCCATGCACTTCTAAGTACAAGTTTCCCATTTCATCTTGAAACTTTAAACTTGGACAATTATGCTCAAAACAACACCAAGTTGTTACAAATACTACATTTAAGTAGTAAACTTGAACAACTAAATTTGTTCACAACAACACCAAGTTGTTTTTCACCAAATAACATTTTTTAACACACATGTTGGAAAAAAAATGTTATAACAAGCACATTATAGAATCGAACGTTTACATAAAACGTTTTCCAAAGATATAGTTTATAAAATAAACTGTTTCTCATCATTTTTAATGCACACATAGGCAATTAAATGTTTACATAAAACATTTATGTTCATTATGAACAATCTCTAACCTCGTATTCGTTATACACGTTTTCTAACACACATGTTAGAAAACTTTAAGTCATTTTATATATATATATATATATAACATGACCAAATTAAAGCATCAAATGTCATCATTAAAACTCTACTCAAGAGTTTCACCATATGAAGAGTTAAGAGTCTCAATAATCATAGACTTAAATGTAACACCTGTGCCTCCACGGCCATCAAACAAATACCAAACCAATGAAATATTGTATTTCATACTTGGGATTTGTAAAAATATGTGTATAATTTGCACATATCAATTCTCGTTCAATTCCAAACTCTAAATCGCTTTCTGGAAGGTTATACGAGCACCGATGCGTAAATATAACCAGTTTAATGCAACAAACACTCCGGAATAGTGACATAGGCTTAACATACCTTAAATAACCTTTACATAACTTAGATATAAGTTTTGGAAGGTTTGGTGGGGTGAAATCAAAGTTTAATCGCTTACAGGGACTAAAGTTGACAAACTGCGAAAGTATGCCAATTTGAACTGTAACAGACCTTCCGGAACATGACCATAAGTTAAACATACCATAAATATCCTTTACATAGCTTAGAAATAGGCTTTGAGGTGTTCGGTATGCTAAAATAAACTTTTGTGTCATTCAGGGACTAAAAGTGTCAAAAAGTGCACAAGTTTGCATTTTCGCGCATAACTTACGTTCTGAATACATCCGGACATCCAAAAATTTATGTAAGCACTAAAATATTTTATTTTAGTGTTCGCCATAAGAAAAATCCATTCGTCGCGTCATTTGGATCGTTTTTCGCGCTTATGCGCATTCCGTCGTAATTAAGCGAACATCGCGTTCGTACGACCAAACGAACCATCATCCGGCATATTTTTGAGTATGTTTTGAGTTCCCTATACTTTAACTTCATTTTAGAGCCTTGAAATGAGGTTAACGGGGTTCAAACGCATCGAAAAAGGCCTTAAACACGTGAAGGGACCATAGCTGCCAATTTTGAAACTTTCTGATTCAGGGGGGGGGTGCTAGCGTAGCGCGAGGCCTATGGGGCTACCCGTCGCGCTACGCGACTGCCTATTCTGGGCAGAAAACATGCAGAAACTCAGTTTTTCGCATTCGGGACCAGATTCGATGTATTAGCCGTTGTTTAATTCACAACCACACATTCTAAACTTGCTTAGTCAGCGGATAAGGATGGAACTTAGGCACCATAACCTTGCAACACATGTATGGATGGAATTTAAGCACCTAAGCACCATAACTTTGCAACACATGTATGGATGGAATTTAAGCACCTAAGCACCATAACTTTGCAACACATGTACGGATGGGATTAAGGCACGTTTTCCATGAAACGATCTTAACGGTTCGGGTATTCCTATAAATACCCCATACCCCCCATTGCTAAAATCACTAGAATTCTGATTTGAGAACCTCTAAGTTGAAACCATTGTTTCATACCTGAGATTCTTGAATCGGGATTAGCATTCGGGGACCCTTCGTAAGTATTCTTTCGTTCTTTTATTGCTTTTCGAGTCTTTCGAGTCTGAAAGTCAAACTTTGTTTGACTTTCTACATTGACCAGTTATGGTCAATGCGAAGTTCGTTTGAACTTCGCAACGTGAGTGTAATCACGTTGGTCATAGTCCCTTGGGACTATGCCCACTGATTACCACGTTGTCTAGGGTCGTAGGGTAGGCGATCTAATAAATCGCCTATACCCTCGAACCCGACCCAGTTTGGTCGATCATTAGGATCCGAACAAACACATTAGGTGACCATAGTAGGTAGGGAATAACCTTCCGAGGTTATACCCTATGGTCACATCGTTTAAGTAGTTGTATGATAGGTAGTTTATATGCCTTAGGTAAATTACCAGAATACCCTTTTCATGTATAATTGGTAATTAAGCATATGTAACCTAAACCTTTGTCACATAACTGATTATGTAATATGTTTAGGCATATAACACTTGTCATAGGGCTAGTTAGGCGGTCCGAACGCGTTTCACGCGAACGACGCGTTAAAGTAACATAAGCTACCTAAACGGGTCGTAATGGGTCGTAAACAATTATGTTAGGTTTCAATTAGTATGTAGGCTTTGTTAAACCAAATGACACGAGTCTCTACACTCGTTTGGTTTACAAACCCTAATGCTACCCGATCTTCCGATTTAGGTCCGGTTTATTAATGTAGTTACCTATAGTAGGTGCCGTTTGATTTCCGTGATCTCTAGCTTTGCTTGGTGGTTATCCTAGGACTTCTGAGCAATCTCAAGTGAGTACATAGACCCCTCTTTTACTGTTTTCCAAACTGTTTTGGGGTGAAACACATGTGCCTACTTGTTACTTTCGTGCTTTCATGTTTTCACATCATATACTTGTTATGTTCATTAGTACACTATTAGTACATGATTTACATTACATTTCTGCTAGGTATGTTGACTGATAGCATGCTAGCACATTGATTTACATGACTTATCTACTTTGTATGTTAACTTAGCATACTTAGTACATCATTTTACATTGCATCTCTGTTGCATATGTTCCAGTAACATATGGACACATTGTTTTACAGCTCTACCTTGTATGTTTACTCTAGCATACTAGGTACATTATCTTCATCACATGCTTACATTTTGGTATGACATTTGGTTTGTTTAAACTATACTATACATTCATTAACACCGATCATGCCGTTCGTTAGTAGGTAGTGGTACCATAGGACTTGACAAATCCCGTTCCGGACATCCCAGGGAAAGGGGATGAAAGGAATGACCGAATCCGAATACATATTCTCTTGATAACTCACTTTTACATAGTTATCCGTCTGTCTCAAGGCTTGGATGTATGAATTTTCACAATACCGCATAAATGTTCATATTCAGTATAGCATGCATATATCTTACAAAACATAACTTTGATTTAAACCAAGTTTTACTTCAATACTTTGTTTTGTACATTTTTACTTATGGTTTAAGTAGTCTAAATTTTACTTACCATACATATCATTTTGGTTATACATTACTTGACTACTTTTGGACTATAAACATTTGACATGGATATTTGACATAGACATAGACATTTTGACATGATTTACATTTGACACAAACACTTTTGACATTTGGTTATACATACTACATGATTTACATCTTGACATGAACATTTTACATTGTTTGGTTTGGTTTGATTAAGTAACGATGCGTGTGTAATATGATACAAGCATGGTGGATACGCCGCTGGTACTTCCTATATATAAGTGTTTGTATGGTATTACATGTCGTAACGTTATTTGAATCATTTCAGTTTGAGACATAGAACATTTCATACAAATAACATACTTTTCACAAGACATTGATTCATAAACAACTTATCTTATGCAAACATATTTTACTTGGTTATTCATTTAACCTTACATTTATTTATACTTATCATCTGATCTTATCGTTTTTCAAATGATTTAAAAGACAAAGCAAATAACAAGGTTCATGACTAAACATTTTCTCAAACATAAGTCATGAATCTTATTTTCACAAAACCTATGTATCTCACAGGCATTTTTATGCTGACGTACCTATTTTCACATGTGTTTTTCAGGAGCTGTTGCATAAGATGATCAAGATACACATAGACAGACTTGGGCTTTAGTGACAATAAAAGATGCAAGACTAGTTAATTATGTTGTATTTCTTTGTTTGTTAAGGCATTGTAACACTTTTAATCAATAAAACGAAACTTCAATTGCCACGGATTTGAAACAATTAATTCTGTTACCACACTCCCCGATATTTCCGCCACGTTTTGTATGTTCTACGTGGTCGGGGTGTGACATTAAACTCTAATAAAACTTATCAAATGTCATCATTAAAACTCTACTCAAGAGTTTCACCATATGAAGAGTTAAGAGTCTCAATAATTATAGACTTAAACTCTAATAAAATTTATCAAATGTCATCATTAAAACTCTACTCAAGAGTTTCACCATATGAAAAGTTAAGAGTCTCAATAATTATAGACTTAAACTCTAATAAAACTCATCAAATGGCATCATGAAAACTCTACTCAAGAGTTTCACCATATGAAGAGTTTAATTTGTAATTAAAATTTCACTCAAATGGATTTAGAAATCCCAAATTAAAGTTGGTGATAAATCCCACACAACTACGCCATTACTTTATGGTGATTTAATTCTTGAAGCTAATCAAACATCAACTTCAATGTATGACCTTTTATTTCTAAATCATACAAAGCATTAAAATCAATGCTACAACAAATTACTTATATAAAATGTTTACATAAAACATTTCAAAGCATTTGTATTTTAACCATTTTTAACAATCATGTTAAAATGAAAGAAATTCTAACACGTACGTTAGAAATATTAACATTTCCACAAAATGTCAATTCGACTTGCTAAAACACATATATGGTTTAAATAAATAAGTCATTTCTAATACACACGTTAGAAACTAAACAATAAAAAAATTGCTTCCAAACTAACGCTTTTCATGAACGTTTCTAACACACATGTTAGAAGACAAATGATTACAAAAATCATTACAAGACTTATTTGTTCATATCAATCCATGGGTGGATGAAGAGTCTACTTTAAATAGAGACTTAATTAGAGACATAAAACTCTAATAAAGTAACATAAAACTCTTATTTAAAGACATAAAAAACTCTACTTAAGAGAATTTAACGTTTACAAAAAAACATATGGTTTACACCAATAATTCCGGTCTAACACACATGTTAGAGAATTTAACGTTTACAAAAAAAACGTATGGTTTACACTAATAAACCCGATCTAACACAAAAGTTAGAAAATTAACGATTCCCAAAATCGTTTCAAAACCAAACGTTGGAACCAAAACTATTCGTTTTGTACCACGGTATAGGATTTAAGATTGTATCTCAATCTCAAAAAATCCAAACACAACAAGTTGTACTACATACATATTTCCCAAAAAAAAAAATATTTATAAGATCATAACCTCTAAAAATATTTTTTTATTCTATTATAAATCCTTTCGTAAACCCAAAATCCTTATAAATAAGGTTTTTAAGATTGTACCAACAATCTCATGAAATATGTTTTAAGTTTGTAGGAACTAGGTTCACCTTTTATAAAATATAATTACAAATGTAGGTCCCGTTTTTCCGGTGAGGATCGATAACGAGAAACCTATTCCCTGTTTATAACAAACACGGTAACGGGTGCGGAATCCCCGAGACGGTGCAAACCAAACAAAAATAGTAAATAACACGGATTAACCAATGAAACACACTCTATTGATTAACGGGATGAGAACCGAATACAAACTGATACAAACACAGTTTAGACGGAATTTTGGCAGAGTTTCTTTACAAGTATTTTCTCATCTCTATCTCAAACAGAAACAGAGAAGGGTATTTATACTAAAACATACACTGACTTGACGAAACACAATAGCACTCGGCGAAACAAATCAAAGTCGACGAAACACACCTGTTTCGTCGACAAACCTATTAAATCTATCTGTTTCGTCGTTTGTCTTATAAGGCCCAAATATAGACAAAGTCCACTTCACAAATTGCGGCCCATGTTGAAAGATCACGGCCCATATTTGGTTTCTGTTGTAAACTTTCAAGACTTTCAACATATGAGACAAACTAGTGACATCATCATGACATCACTAAGGTGATGTCATGGTGATGTGTTTGCGGGAAAGGCCGCGGCGCTCCGTGCTTCGCGTGTCGAACTCTGGGGCGCACGACTGAGGAATGTCGTGTCTTCGGGCTTGAGCCGGACCTAACCGTGTCGACCTGAACCAAATCAAACCGAGTCAAGTCGCGTCCACATAAAGTGTACCAACAAACTCCCCCTTGGACGTTACTCATGAGGTTCGTCTTCTGTGATGGTTCGTCTTCTGTGTCTTTCATGTCGGAGGATCTTCAAAGTCTTCACGCGTCGTAAGAAGAAAGTGTATCAACAAACTCCCTTTTCATTTAAGAAGTGTGTTAACAAACTCCCCCTTAGAATGAACTCTCCATTGAGTTATGCTCGTGAATCTTTTAATCTTCAATTCTTTAGATCCTTGTGGTGTTGATGAAGGGTCAGCAGCAACTCGATCATTTTTATCTTTTGAGTGCCTCCACTTCGTGTCTTCATTCCAAAGCTTGTCATCGAACATGTTCTCCTCGCCTTTAGCATCTGCACATGCAAGAAAGCTAAACGCATAATGAGAACAACCGCTTGGAATATAGTTAACATTTAAACAAATGACACATATGAGATCAATCTCAATCAAACACCAACCGACAACAGTTTGAAAGTTTAGAAAATGTTCAGATTTAAACTTTTAACTTTCAAAACTTGTTAACTTCGACAGTTTATGAAGGTGCAATTGTTTTCCGGCTTACAATCAGGATTTTGGGTAGGATAGACTCGAGTTCCAACATCGGTCAATCAAAAATAAACTAGAAGCAAAATCTTTTTGGATTTTATAAAGTTTAAATTAAAACACACCTAAAATCTTTTTGGAATTTTCATTTTTCAAAAGTAAAGACGGAAAGCAATAAATAAATATATACAAAGATGCAGAAACTGAAAGCAGTAAATAAATATTTACAGACATTCTTTTTGCGAGTTTCGAGGGTAAGAGAATCATATCAGTGTACGGTCATGCCAAAACGCTCTTTTTGTTCTATTAGTTAACATTTAGATAAGCATCCTATAGCAATTATCGGTATTGTTGTCCACATAAGCTCAACTTATCAGATGTAATCATGGCGAAGGGATACGTTAAGGTATGATTTATACTTACAGACCGGTGTTCATCCACACACGACACATTCCCGTATCAAGGTATGCACGAGAGTTCATCTTACCGGTGAGTATACTGTTTATCATCCGTTTGACCGTATAAAAGATGTGAGAAACTCACTTATTTGATTGAAAACAAGCCCTATGTGATAGAATCACTTATTGATGAGGAACTTGATTTTCAGATGCATGAGGGCACAGGAGCAAGTCCGTGAACAGGTCAGTACTTTCGTACAGCAGAGAGACGAACTTGACTCCCGGATAAAGAATTTGTGATATATTATCACTTATTTTGTTTGGACATGTGATTGTTGATCACTTATTGAGGTCGAATGCAATATGTACACGTATGTATAGTATCATGGAAGATCTTAGACTTCGTCTCCGTTATTTTTACGGTTTGATACAACCATGATACCCAGATGATAAGCAGCATAAAGACCGAATATCTCAGAACCTTGGCAATCTCTCAAACGAAATTTCGGTACTAAGACCATATGCCAATGTGCGGTTCCCACCTGGTCTTCAGTCGATTTAAGATTTATATCACCCTGGACACTTTAATATGATTGTGAGCCTACCGATACATCTTATATAGAGCTGCTTAACATTTTTCATTTTGCATTTCAGTTTAAAGAGGTTTAGACAGACCACTGATCTACTATCATTTTCTCTTTTGCTCGCCAGGAAACTCATTTTTGTTTTTCCAATGTTTTTGCGTTTTGAAAATTTCTCGATGTTTTTGAATTTTTTAAACTTTGGATTTATTTAAACTTTGGATTTACTCCCCCTAAAATCAACAAACTATGATAAATTTAAAAGACACAAAGATATTTACAAAAACGATTTCCCGATGTCGGTTTAAACTCATGGTTTTACCTTAATGCCGTTTACCAAAATTAATTTTAAATCACAAATGATTTATCGAATTTTGGAAAAATGAGTTGGCACGTCGGTAAGCGGTGCGGACCATGACAACATTGTCTGGTCAAAGAGTGCTACAAGAGAATAACAATTTATAAAGCAGCTTAAATATCTACAAGTATAGGAGAGATTAGAGATTTAAAACCGTATCCTGCAACTGCTTCGTGCATTGCAAGGAATCTGAGTGCTCTCCCAAACTGGATATCCACCTGGTGTAGATTTCAAAGTCGATTTTGTAGCTACTGAAAAATCTCTTGACAGCAACAAGATCAGAAACCTTTGGGTCCGGCTGGTCTTCTACATTGCACCAGCGAAGGTCTTTGTCTTTCTCTTGAGAAGTAGTGTGCGGTTGTTCAATCCACGCCAAGGCATCCGCATACCCGGTTGGTTTGTTCACCAAACACATTTTCTTCAGTTACACCGCGAAGAAATGTACAATGCACGTTCATCTTGTGAATTTGAACTTCAGACGTGCTGCAGGTGCGTACATTTTAATTGAATCTATCCTGGGGACCCGTTCAAAGCCTTTAACAATCAACTTTGAAATGATTTTCATTTTGTCGAAGGTTTTCAATTTCTTTCGACAGACAATTCTGTCTTCTTTTCTTTTTCTCTCCATCAAAGGCAACAATTTCTTGTGTCGCCTATTCTTGTGCAAGGATACTCCACTATCAACAATCTGATGACTATCGATAGTTCCTCCTGGAACATCCTGCACACTCACTCAGAGATTAGTTGGAGAGGGGGACCCAAGCCTTAACAGACTTGGGTCGTCCTTCATCATCGAGGATTGTGACTTCGATTTCCTGATGATTAGGAATGGATTGAGCTTCCCCTGAAACAGTTACCGATTTAGGTTTCCAAATCTGTTTTTGTTTTTCATTTTTAATTTCTAACTTAACAGACTTTGTTTGGACAACCTCCGGTTTTAACACCTTTTCAATCACCTTCACAGTTTTACGTCGTTGTTTTGTTTCCTGTTCTTTAACAGTGCGTTTATCATGTTTTGGAGAACCAGGACGACGTTGTGGGTGAACCTTCTCAGCAGGTGCTCTTTCCACAAAATTTGGTTTTGGAGAGTTTGTGCAATTTCTAATGATGTGCCCAAACTTCCCACACTTGAAACAAGTTCTCCTTTCAACAAACTTAGGAGAATCTGTTCGACGACCTGACGTAGAAGTTGTAGACCCAGAGGTACTAGCTTCACACCCGTTTGTGTGCTGGGTGTAATTGTTTTGGATAAAATCGGTGTTTGATTTGTTTTCAAAAGTCTCAATTTTATCAGTACCCCTTGATGCTACAAACTTGACATCTTTTGCTTTATTCTTGTAACGAGCTCCTTTTGATTCAACCTTAGCCTTTGGCTTTGGAGCTCGTTGTTGCTGTTGTTTACCCTTAGAAGCAACAGGTTGTTGCTTTGTCGGTGATTTCTGTTTTCCAGGAATTGTCTTTCCCAAAAATTTTCTTGTATTATCTTCAAACACTTTGTCAATCAAAGATTGATTGACGTTTTTGATTGGAAAATCTTTGTTTGAATAAATTTTGTTATCACCGACTAAAGTATACAACAAGTTATTGCTCTTAACAGCAGACACACATTCATTGTCATCTTTGACATCCTTGACAGGATCTATCACTTGCTTGGCAACATGTTGCACGACAGGAGTAGGAGGATCACAAAGAATATGATTCTCAATTGGAATTTTTACTCCTTTCGTTTTATCAAGTGATTCATCCTGGTCATTAACATCTGATTCATCATCTGAAGAATCATAGTCCTCAATGGTTGGAGAACTTTGATTTGAAGCACATGATGACTTTTCTTTCTTATCAGATGAGCCCTCCGATGAATTGTCCGGTTTGAACCCTAGGCCAGTAGTAACTTCCTCATAATCAAGAGGTACACTGGGTTCATACCGAGGCATATCCTCTTCATCGGGCGACTTGGTATAGTCGTGTCTCAAAGGGGGTGGACACTTCCTATAACCAACGCCTTTAACGTTTCCTTTAAGCTGTTGAACGTCAATGATGTGATCAAGCACATATCGGGAGTTTGAGTAACTCTCCAATTTGAGCTTGATCGCTTCATGTTCACATTTCGCCACGGCTAGCTCTTTCTTTGTTTCCTCAATGATATTAATGTAGTTATTAATACCAATTTGTTTGTTACAAACAGTTTTTGTTAATTCAGAAACACTTTTCTTTTGGGTTTCAATAACTGTTTAAACTCTTTTTCATTGCGAGCTAAGGCCATGTTTGCCTCCTTGCACTTTGACAGTTCAACAACTAAACTCTGATTGTGACTATGAATCGTATCACATTCAAGTTTAACTCTATCACATTCAAGTTTCATTTTAGCACAATCACTACATATACTAGGAGTTTCAGAACTTACCTGACTCGAAGAGGCTGTGAAATTAGCCATGAAGGCAATCTGAGAAGAGAAAGATCCATCTTCAGAATTATAATCTCCCGCATTCGAGCTTTCTTCATCTGAACTCCCACTAAAACCCGAGCTATCATCACTTTCAGAAAACTCTTCCTTGTGAACATGCCTGATGTGATTGATAATTTTTGCATAGCATGCATTTCCACCTCCTTGTTCAATATCTCCCAATTGTACAGACCAATCGCACCCTTCATCAGCTTGAACGGCCAATGCTCGATTGGTGTTTGATGGTCCAGACTGGTTCTGGTTGGTGGTGTTGTCCACAGCTACTATCCCTTTTCCACGGTTTTCTTGATTGGCATTAGAAGTACTTGTCTGATTTCTGAATGGATTCTGGTTGCCTTGTCTGCTTGGCTGGGTGCACTCACGTTTGAAGTGACCCTTTTCGCCACAATTGTAACATGTAACCGCATCTTTATTGAACCCATACTTCGTATCATTTTTGCCTTCCAACGAAGTTCTTCCTGTTCGAGCCATGAAATCCTTTGCCCTTCTAACAGCACTAGCAAACGCCCACTTGATATCCATTAACTCCATTTCATCACGGTCTATCTGCTGATAATCTTCATTGGTCATATTGATGTTTCCAATTTGACCCGCTACCAATCCACAGTATGAACTGAACATTGTGTTGAGAAGTTCCAAATTTTCCTTTGCAACTTCTACACTGACTTTTGAAAGATTGGAAGTATCAACTCTGACAGTGTTGGTGTTTTGGGGTAAAGGATTGTTGGTATAATGCGCTTGTTGTTGTTGTGGTTGGGCTTGAGGTTGGGGTATGGATTGAGACATGTAAGAACTTTGATTCCATTGTGGAAACGGAGATGAGCTTGTATTGGACACATACGCTGTTTGAAGCTTCGGTTGCTGAATGGAACTAGAACTAGCTGAAGGACTAAAACCAGGCAAATACATTTCTGTGTTTTATGGAGGTGCAGTTGCAATCCTTTTAGCTTTCCGAATTTCCTCTTCGTTCTTGTTCTCCAACTTCTGAATGAATTCATAAAGACTGACATTGGCTGCATCCAGAGCGCCCGTATGCTTTAGAAGTTCAATGAATGGACTCCACTTAGGAGGTAGAGCATCAGCAAATCATGCAATCATTTCCGGATGATTTGTAGCAACACTGTAGGAAGTCATTTCACTAATCAAATGATAAAAACGAGTAGTCATATCATTTAGAGTCTCATTCTCCATGAACTGAAATGATTCAAACTCTTTCTTCAATAAATCATGGCGTATCTTTCTAGTAGCTGCATTTCCTTCTCCTCTCGCTACCAATGCATCCCATAAGGCTTTCGTGGTCTTACAATATGAGAATTGATGAAATAGGTCTCTGTGAAGTGCTTGAGTGAGAATAGCATACGCCTTCTTCTCCAGATCATATGCCTTTTTGTCGGCTTCTTGCATATTATTGAAAGTTGTCGCATTTGATCCTGCTTCTTCAAGAGCGTCACTAAATGCAGAGATGAAACACGTCCATAATTCTGTGTTTTGCCCTAGAACGTAGTTATGGAAACGACCCTTCCATGATGGATAGTCGTTCATGTAATTTAACTTTGGCGGGCGATTGTTGCTACCCGTCTCATTCTCACTAAGCAAAATATTTTGAATGCTCTGATTTTGATTCGACACCATTGCCCATTGACTTGAACTTATTGATTGTTGTTGTTGAGGTATGGTACGGTTCATATATTCGGACATCGACATCTATTTTAGATCTGGTAGTGGATCCGTACTCCAATCCCACGGATTCGTGCAACTCATATTTGATGTATGTTGATGAAAAACCGATCACACTCTTGAAAACAAACTGTTATCACACTTTTGGAAGTCCTCTGTTTAAAAATTGACAAGTATCTCGACGAAACACTTTCCACGAAACACTTGTGATGATATAAGGCGACGAAACTGAAAGCTGAACTTTTTGCGACGAAACAGAAAGCTGAACTTTTTGCGACGAAACAGAAAGCTGAACTATTTGCGACGAAACAGAATGCTGAACTATTTGCGACGAAACAGAATGCTGAACTATTTGCGACGAAACAGAATGCTGAACTTTTTGCGACGAAACAGAAAGCTGAACTATTTGCGACGAAACAGAATGCTGAACTATTTGCGACGAAACAGAATGCTGAACTATTTGCGACGAAACAGAATGCTGAACTTTTTGCGACGAAACAGAATGCTGAACTATTTGCGACGAAACAGAATATTTAGATCTTTGTGAGATATTTCCTTGAACTTATCTTCTGTCACAGAGAGCCACAATTGTCAAACTTGTTGTATTCGAGAGTTCCTATATTCAACAAACCATCATCAACAATACACTAAAGTCAAATAAATATATTTTAATCAAATTTTTAATCCACAAACAAGTTGTACAGTTACTTCCTTACTTCACAAATAATCAAAAGTTGATATTATGAAGAACACAATGAAGGTTTGATGAACTGATAAATTTTCGAGCACAAATTTTTCTTAAACTTTCTATAAAAACCGAACTCTAAACATGCACACATGCAATAAAACAAGGTTTTCACTAAAACTATAACAAAACAACACGATTTTGACTGATTTTTGAACAATTTTCCAGAAAAGTATGAAATTTTTTAAGAACAAAAATCTGAAAAACAATTAAAACAACTTGTTTCAAACACGACAATGTTTGGTTTTAAACAAGGAAAAGAGCCAAGGCTCTGATACCACTTGTAGGTCCCGTTTTTCCGGTGAGGATCGATAACGAGAAACCGATTCCCTGTTTATAACAAACACGGTAACGGGTGCGGAATCCCCGAGACGGTGCAAACCAAACAAAAATAGTAAATAACACGGATTAACCAATGAAACACACTCTATTGATTAACGGGATGAGAACCGAATACAAACTGATACAAACACAGTTTAGACGGAATTTTGGCAGAGTTTCTTTACAAGTATTTTCTCATCTCTATCTCAAACAGAAACAGAGAAGGGTATTTATACTAAAACATACACTGACTTGACGAAACACAATAGCACTCGGCGAAACAAATCAAAGTCGACGAAACACACCTGTTTCGTCGACAAACCTATTAAATCTATCTGTTTCGTCGTTTGTCTTATAAGGCCCAAATATAGACAAAGTCCACTTCACAAATTGCGGCCCATGTTGAAAGATCACGGCCCATATTTGGTTTCTGTTGTAAACTTTCAAGACTTTCAACATATGAGACAAACTAGTGACATCATCATGACATCACTAAGGTGATGTCATGGTGATGTGTTTGCGGGAAAGGCCGCGGCGCTCCGTGCTTCGCGTGTCGAACTCTGGGGCGCACGACTGAGGAATGTCGTGTCTTCGGGCTTGAGCCGGACCTAACCGTGTCGACCTGAACCAAATCAAACCGAGTCGAGTCGCGTCCACATAAAGTGTACCAACAACAAAATATATAATAACGAGACTCTCGTTCTTCGTAGAAAATATCATAGTACAATACCGGTTGCAATGACAAAGTAAAAAGAATATAAAATATAAATTTATATACCAATCTTGATTCAAGCCGCATCTCTGGTGGGTCCTTCACTCGCATTTGATAGCATCCTAGACTCGAGTATTCATCATCTTGAGTCTTGAAAAATAGTCATTGACTGCAACAAAGAGCACACTAAAACGTTGACGATTTTGGTTGAGGCACGTGTTCAACACGCTTCCCTTAAAACAGATTTCACGCCTCTACTAAAGACGACGCGTCTGTCTCCTAGGGTACAACAGCCGAAGCAGTATGTACTGCCGGAGATGGCCACGCGCCCGAGGTTAAACCGGATAAAATTATAGTGTTAGAACTTGTGGAAAATAATGATATGAAGATGATGAAATTGAATAGAGACAACATATCTCTCTAAGTACCCAACACATGGGTCTTCAAGTATCTCCAAGAACTCTTCTAATTTTTTTCTCTCTAAAATTCCACTTTCAATTCTCTACTACAATTAGCTTCATCAAGTTAGGCATATAACCTACTTTGCATACAAGAGATATGGGGTAGAGAAGAGTCTCACTTTATTAGAGATATTATTAGAGAAATAAACTCTGATTAAAACTAATAAATTGACATAAAAACTCTACTAAAAGTCTCACTTTATTAGAGACATAAACTCTAATAAAAACTAATAAATTGACATAAAACTCCACTTAAGAGTTTATCACCCATATGAAGAGTCTAGTAAATAATTATAATTTTACTAAATTATAATTTCACTAAATTAATATCTATTCACACCATCTAAATTTCCAACAAAGTCTTGGAAATTTTTACATAAAAATATGGGAATTTTTAAGAGTGAAAAACAAATATATTCAAGTTTATATAAATAATTAACTAAAAACATGGTTAACTTTAATGTATGAAAAGTTTAATTAAGGTAATGCTCATTATAAGCTTTGAAGGAATAAGTATGATTATGGATGTAAATGTGATCTTTAGTGATACTTGGTAATTGTGGTGATTTTTGGAAAATTAATTGATGGTTTAAATGCGTTTTGAAAACGTGGGAAACACCATAGTTTAGGGGAAACTATGGCGAAATTTTCTAAAATCATAATCATGATTAGACGGGGGTTAAAATGTGATTAAAATGGCTAATCACACATGAGGATCTTAATCATGGTTAAATGAACTTTTTGGTGAAAAGTTTAAGTATTAAACACCTAAAGAAGTTTCTAAATACTTATAGTGGTTTTTATAAGCTAAAAGAAGAAACTTATAAGTATATATATTTTTAGAGAAATATATATATGTTTAGAAAACTCATGAAGGTGTATATATATTATGTGCTAAGTGTAGGTATTTAGATTTATTAGGGTGATCTAAATAATACACAAAGGATACCAAGAAAAATACTTGAAAGATAACAAGTATAAATACCACATAAATACATATACACAATATCCTCATGTAACCAAGAAATGCTAAGTAATAGAATACACAAAACTCACTTACATGATGTCCCCAAACGGACGAGTGGACAATACGGACAACGGAACCAAAAATTACAAGAAAACATTCCTAAGAAATAAAGCATATTTCAATCGACCAAATATGACATGTAAACAAATCGGTCAAAAAAGGAATACATAACAACCGAAGACGACAAATTGGGCGTATCGCCATCACGAGAGGTTACTACGACATTTGGGCGATTCTTTGACGCGGAAATATACCTATTAAACGACTACGACGACACGTCTAAAAATAAGATATTTTTAGACACTTAACGGACGTATATTTAGCCGATAACAAAATCCGGAAAGTTGAAAAGTATAAAGATTACTAAATATTTTTATAAGGAAAAGAACACATTAAAAATCCTATACTTAGTGAATTTTTATAAAAATGCAAGATTTTTAAACTTACGGACTCATAAATCTTATTTTGGGCTAGGCCCAATTACTTGAATACATGGGCATGGCCCAATAAGAATAAATCATGGGCAATGGCCCAATAACAATAAATCATGGGTAATGGCCCAATAACAATAAATCATGGGCAAAGACCCAATAACATTGATACATGGGCAAGGGCCCAATGACATAAATACATGGGCAGAGGCCCAATGACGTTAATACGTGGGCAAGGGCCTAATGACATAAATACATGGGCAGAGGCCCAATGACATAAATACATGGGCAAGGGCTCAATGACATAAATACATGGGAGGAGGCCCAATGACATAACGTGGGCTAGGCCCAAAGGCATGGGCTCGGCCCAATGACACGCGTGCGAAGCACGAGGACATGTGTGTAACGCCCGTCTCTTTAGTATATAATTAAGATATTAAATACGCATTTTATGTAAAAAATGCGGCCTTTCAAAAACTTTGACAAGTTAACGTTCATACCAAATTAGAGTTTTCAAATTAAAGTAACAACTGTCTATATAGATCATTTTAAAATAAAACATATTGATCTCTTAGCGGAAGCTTCAAATGACGAGTGTTCGGTCCTTTTCGTAGCTTAATCTCCATCCGGGTACTCTTGACCTTCACCTATGATCAAAACCAACTCAAAGGTTAGTTTTGATAGTTAAATAATGAGTTTAAACAAGTCATATGGGTCAAACAAAGAATATAAAAATAATTCGCCACATTTGGAGCTCTCGCAGGCCGCGAAAGCTTGATAAGGATACGTCGCGGGCCGCGACAGAGGTCGCGTGACGCGACGGTAATTCCCTTTCGCTGTCGCGCAGCGCGACAGCTCATTTTTCACAGCAGGTTTCGTTTCTGGATGCTGCAGATGCCCAGCTATGAGTTTTTAACCAAAACTCAACTTCCAAAAGCCATAACTTTATTCTACTTATCCAATTCGCGTGATTCTTTTTCCTACGTGACCGTAATTTGACTCTCTTTCGTGTGGAGTTACAATTCAGCGTCCGAACTAATAAAATTCTAAATTTTATAAGCATTCGGCTTATTATTCAAATTCAACTTTTGACCCGTTTGTATTTAAAACCACCAACTTGTTTCTTAAACAATCAAAATACATACATTAAAGTATTTAACTCAAAATCCTTAGCTCGGGTTCGTAATAATTTTTTTTATTGAATTATGCGACTAGTGCGCAAACTATACGCATAATCCGTTTTGACTCGTTTAGTCTATTTAAGAAAATTTTAGTCTAAACCTAGCTCTCTTCTTTTCATAAATTCCATATCTAAACTGTTTGCTTATATTCCACCACAACAAAATTTTATGGTGGATTTAGCATATCAAACCTATTAACCCAAATTTACCCTTCGATCGGTTATTTCACGCAAATGACCATTTTTATACATTAGACCCACGAATGTGCATATCTATAAATTCATTTAGGCGTACCTGGCTCGGGTCAAAGCTAAAACCCGTTTTATTACCGCATCAATTAAGTTGCTAATTCATAGCAATGCAATTTCCATAAGCCATCTTACCCTGTGAGCATTAGACTCGACAAGTACTTACTAGTCGTTATGGGTCAAATGGTATTAACATTACCATTTGTCCCGTTTGATCCAAACGGCCAAACATTTTGCACTCATATTCAAATGGTATTTATTCACCATTCCGTTAACTAACTAATCTAGGATTTCTCACCATATAGTTATGTCTTTTAAACCCCCCCCCCCCCCCCCCGTTTTTTTACACGTCTAACCCAACATGGCTTATGCCATATGGTGTCGTTTTAAACTTCAACTCTTTTCCGTCTACACATGACTAAATCGCCTTTTTACTCTTTTTATTCGTTTAGGCTTACCCTAAATAAGTAGCCGTTCAAAAACTCATTTTATATATATGTCATCTCATGACCAATTAACATTTCACCCATTTTACCATTAAACATGGTTTATCATTATTTTATATGTTCCGACCCGTTTCATTTCGAGTCGGAACCATATTTCGAATATAACTTTTGTCGTATTCACAACCTATGAATAAATACATAACTTACAAAAGAGGGTGTAAGCTTTACTTACATTGCATCCGGTTATGCTCTTTTCTGCGCACCCGATCCGTTTGACTCGCTTCTTTTCCCAAGCCGCCACCTAGCTCGTTAAGCGTCAAACTATCGTCGTCATTTACAAGGCGGTTAGATTAGTTATTAACAATCACGACTATTCCACCTTACTTATTTTCTATGTTAAAACTACTATTCGACTTCACCATTAGTTAACTTAACTTATCAAAAGTTAACTACTTTTCGATCACATGGTTTACACAATTTAGTCAAATCAACATTATGATTAGAACCCGCTTTAACCCATATTTCACGTAATTAGTCAAACAAGGCTTTCATTTGTAATTTCAACATATGAACATTCACTTAGGCATTTTAACAAACACCTTGTGGGCATATTCTATAAAATCAACAATCAAGTTTCATAACTAGTTATTTAGCCAAGTTTTAACGTCATTCACAAGTTCTTATGTCTAGCATGCATAATAACACCTAGACTTACTTCATGGAAATCGAATAACACCAAATTGATGATCATAAATCTAGTGTTCATCAACTTCCCACAAAACCCATTTAGCACTTACATAGATGATTATAATTTCATATTTTATATCATCAATTCACCAAGTTTCTCAACATAGTTCGTTCCTAAGCATGGATTTAACATAGTATCATTCATACATTCAATATTCTAGCAATAATTTCGTTTTCAAGCTTTCACCAAGAATTCGAGATGAAACCGAATGAAGAAATTCGACATACCTTGTGATCCCTTCACTTGGGTGATCACGAATTTAGTTAAAGCCCCAATTTTCTTAGCTTGATTCCGCTTGATTTTGATCAATTTGATGGATTTAGGGTCTTGAGATGTGACGCCCCAGGAAAACCACGCAACTTAACTAGCTTCCTCAGTGACTACGTGTTAAATTTCAGGATGAAATTTCTTTCAAGTTGGGGATGATGTGACAACTCGAGTTTTCAAGGTCTTTCTTCGATACACTACTTGTTTCTGAATTGCGTTTGCATAACTTAGTTGCCTTGTAATTGTGCACATTTTCTATATGCTTGAAATCTTGTGTTGTAAATTAATATGCAATTTATGTGTTTAAGGTGTTCAGGATATAAACTGGTGAACTTATGAACCATGTAAAGCTTACAAACTTAACCCTTACATTCTCACTGTTGCGAAGAAACTTGAACCCGACGAAACTATGAGTTTCGTCATCATTCAAACTTGACGAAACCCTAGGAGTTTCGTCATGACCAACTCGACGAAACTAGGGAGTTTTGCCATTCCTTACTAGACGAAACTTCAAGGTTTCGCCGGCCCAGGTTACTTCGGAGCCCAGTACGGGCGCAACACCTCTACGCGCATATATAACGGAGTAGGGTAGCACAAGGGCACATATTTGACTGATTTGCAAACCCTAGACTCTCCCCTCCAACCTTGCACGCGACGACAATCACCAATCCTCTCGGATTCTCACTAGTTCATTCCGTAATCGGTTAGTGTGTGATAATCAGATTAGATTTGCTTGTTATACTGTTTTGATTGTCTTGTGTGATGACATTCATTCATTATTCACTGAGTTGATGCCCTGTTAGATGTTGACATTGTATGTTATTAGTGGAAATTGTGTTGAATGAATCCAAACATCGAATACATACATGATGTAACCTAAATCGTATATGATTTAGTAATTTTAAGGTTCGTACTAGATGATAAGTGCTGTGATGTATTGGAATGATGCTAATAACAATTAATGATTATTGTAATTGTATGATCGTTGATTATGGGAAACGGTTGTAGACGATTAGGAATCATATATTGATCTATGATTTCATGATAAGTATTGATGATTGTTGTTGATGTTATGTGGGTTTGATTGATGTTAATCGTATACGGCAGTTAGGGTTTCTATGTGATTAACTGATGACACGATGTAACTTATGCATTCTGACTAAACATACATATCGACGAAACTTGGGGTTTCATCAACGGAAGATCACGACGAAACTTGACAGTTTCGTCAAAGGGGAGCACGACGAAACTGAGGAGTTTCGTTAAGGGAACCACGACGAAACCTGGGGGTTTCGTCAATGAGGAATTACGACGAAACTAGGGAGTTTCATCAAGTTTGTAAACTGCACAGTTAACTAAGTTAACTCTGTTAATGGGTAACTACGTTAATAAAGACTAACTCACCATGAGTAACTGATAGGGATAGTACGAGTAACTGTCATGAATCAATTATGTGAAGTATGGTTTGCCTGAACTTGAATAACTGTTTATGTGTTACTTGATGATATTCGCCCAAGCATACTTTGTGATGATTAGATTATACGTGAAACATTACGAACATAAACTGATTGTGTATACGTGCATACTATAGGCTTTGACTGAATATTTGTGAACAAGTAGTTAAGCATACCAAGCAAACCGAGGTGAGTTCACACTTTCTATAAGGCATGGGATTCCCGATGGTTTGGGAATGGGTTAAGAAACTAAAACGAAACCTACATATTCACCTTTAACAGAATATGTACCTACGTCCTTGGGTGGGAAGGACGACAACCTTTAACCTGCGTATTCTCCTTGTGTGGATTACGTACCTCCGTCCTCGGTTGGGAAGGATGACAACCTATAACTTACTAGACAAAACTCTATCATGAAGTCCCTCATTTTTATATCGACTTAATCGCTGGGCCAATGGCGAGCGGGTCATTAGTTAATAGCGCTATTAGGGTTGACAAGCCTCACACCGTGCCGGGAGGACGGGCGTGTACTAATGGATCTGGGCACTTAGTCAATGATGATAGACATTGACGTAGGGCACAACTTTCTCAATCAGTTATCGATATGGTAACGGTCTGGTGGTTAATATGGGGAAGCCCCCACTGATTATGGTTTGGGAAACAAGGAATTGGATAACTCGTGGTTTTCGAAACAACTTATTGTTTTTTGAACAACATTAATAATGGACAACCAACTTTGAACTCGCTCAACTTTGTTGTTGACTCGTTGTTACATGCCTTGCAGGTCGTTAGGTGCTTATGGAGCTTGCACAGGGAGGAGTGGTCGTTGTGGGACATGGATTGTTGAGTTCCATGTTAAACATTTAAACTTTATAAACTTATTACTTATGTTTGGGTTTTTACGTTTTATGCTTCCGCTGTTAACTTAAAGTTGGTTATTTTTCTTTTGGACACCAATTATATTGTGGTTGGTATTATTTACTTAATTACGTTGTTCAATATGATTGGTGGCTTGATCCTGGTCTTGTCACGCCTCCTGCGGTGATACTCCGCTAGTGGATTTTGGGGGTGTGACAGATTGGTATCAGAGCCATTGGTTATAGTGAACTTGGTTTTAAAAAGGGAAAAGCTTTTTGACAAAACCAGACTATAACCTGTACAGTGCTCAACGATCCACAACGACGCTTCGCTCCACGTGCAAGGCTCAACACTATAGGTGATATGATTTATGTTTATATTGCCTACTTGTTAGTTACATAGTACATTGTTCATGGTATGCTTGGTTAACGTAGCAATTACTCTTTGAAACCCTGTGTGCTTACTCTCTTCTGTCATCGCACTTTCACGACACCTTTCTCACTCATGTTTCCTTTGATATGAAGATCATGAGTGGACGACTGAACTTGACTCAAGCCCAGGTGATGGTTCTAATCAACGAACGAGTGGCTGAGGCACTCGCTTCAGTCCCTGCAGGAGGTATAACCTGCCATACCGACCTATCTTAGGATGTTTAGATCCTACTCTCCTGAACCAAATCTCGTGCTTAACTTTTTACTTTTTGCTCACGCGACAGGTCAACCTGCCCAGCCTCCTATGTGTACCTTCAAAACTTTCATGGATTGCCGACCCAGTACTTTCAACGGCACTGAAGGAGCTGTAGGACTCCTCCACTAGTTCGAGAAGCTCGAATATGTTTTTGAGATGTGTGAATGCCCTGAGGCTCGTAGGGTGAAGTATGCTACTGGTACTCTTGAAGGTGTAGCACTCACGTGGTGGAACGCTCAGGTCCAAATGCTGGGGTTGGCGGCTGCTAATGCCACCCCATGGAATGACTTCAAAGATCTGATCAAGGAAGAGTACTGTAACCGTGATGACATCCACAAACTGGAAGTGGAGTTCTACAACTTAAAGATGACGGGGTCTGAAATTGAGGCGTATACGAAGAGATCGAACGAATTGGCTACATTGTGTCCTACTGTGGTAGACCCTCCTATCAAGCGTATCGAACTGTACCTCAAGGGTCTAGTGCCAGAGATCCAGAGCCATGTGACTGCGACTAACATTGGTACCATCCAGCAAGTTATACGACTAGCTCATCATCTCACTGACCAGGCAGTTGAGCAGAACAAGCTGTCCAAGCGTATTAGTGCTACAACTACATCAGTTGCTCCTAGCGACAATAAGCGTAAGTGGGATGGAAATTCGAGCAAAGGTTCTACTTCCGTTCAGTCTCAGTCTCAGCAGCGAAGGACTGATGACTTCAAGAGCCCCAGTCATCAATCTTCAGGTAATCAAAATCAGGGTCAAGGTGGATTCAGGGGAAATCACCCTAAGTGCAATCGATGTAATTTGCACCATAGCGGGCCATGCAACAAGGGTCGTTGTCAGAGATGTAACAAGCTTGGTCATGTAGCCAAGGATTGCAGGAGCCCATATCCTGCGAATCAGAATCGTCAACAGCAGCCGCAAGCTCCACAGAATCAGCAGCAGCAACAACAGGGTAATAAGGGATGTTTTCAGTGTGGTGCTGAGGGTCACTTCAAGAGACACTGTCCACAGTTGAATCAGAACCAGAAAAACAACAACCAAGGAAATGGGAACAACAATGGGGGTAACAATGATGGCAACGGTGCCAGGGGACGTGTTTTCGTGATTGGTCAGGGGGATGCAAGGAACGATCCTAACGTCGTGACGGGTAAGTTCCTACTGGATGAATTCTTTGTTACTGTTTTATTTGATTCGGGTGCCGATACTAGTTACGTGTCTCTAAAAGTTAGTCAGATGCTTAAGCGTACTCCAATACTTTTGAACACCAAGCATGTTGTAGAACTAGCTAATGGTAAGAGTCTTGAAGCCACACACGTAGTTAAGGGTTGTAATCTTTTTCTAGCTGGTCAGAATTTCTCTATCGATCTTATCCCCATAGTTCTTGGTAGTTTCGACGTCGTCATTGGGATGGATTGGTTATCTTAACATCAAGTGGAGATTATTTGCAAGGAGAAAATCATCCGTATTCCTCGTTCTGGTAAAGAACCCCTCGTGATTCGTGGCGACAAGAGTGGTGCTGTGGTAGGCATCATATCATTCCTTAAAGCCCAGAAGTGCTTACGAAAGGGCCACACAACTATTTTAGCCCTCGTTACTGACACCTCAACGAAAGAGAAGAAGATAGAAGATATTCCGATTGTACGCGACTTTCCTGAGGTATTTCCTGAGGAATTACCTGGCCTTCCGCCGCATCTTCAGGTCGAGTTTCAAATCGAGCTAGCTCCTGGAGCCGCACCAATAGCGCATGCACCTTATCGTCTAGCCCCATCAGAACTAGAAGAATTGTTCGCACAACTACAAGAACTCTTGGAAAAAGGGTTTCATTCGTCCTAGCTCTTCGCCCTGGGGAGCTCCAGTCTTGTTTGTGAAGAAGAAAGACGTTACCTTCAGAATGTGTATTGATTACCACGAACTTAACAAGGTGACCATGAAGAATCGTTATCCTCTCCCGCATATCGTTGACCTGTTCGACCAGCTGCAAGGATCGAGCTTCTACTCAAAGATTGATCTAAGATCGGGCTACCATCAGTTGAGAGTCTGAGATGAGGATATCTCCAAGATAGCTTTCAGAACTCGTTACGGCCATTATGAGTTTCTGGTCATGCCTTTTGGGTTAACAAACGCACCTGCGGTCTTCATGGATCTTATGAACAGAGTGTGCAAGCCTTACCTGGATAAGTTTGTTATTGTTTTCGTCGACGACATCCTGATCTATTCTAAGAGTCAGGAGGAACACGAGCATCACCTGAGACTTATTTTGGAACTCCTTCGAGCAGAGCAGCTGTATGCTAAGTTTTCAAAATGCGAGTTTTGGCTTCGCGAAGTCCATTTCTTAGGCCATGTGGTAAACGAGGATGGGATTCATGTTGATCCATCCAAGGTTGACGTGATCAAGAACTGGGCTACACCCCGTACACCAACTGAAATCCGCCAATTCTTGGGTTTGGCGGGCTACTATAGAAGGTTTATTAAGGATTTTTCCAAGATTGCGCAACCTCTCACTTCACTAACTCATAAGGGTATCACCTATCGTTGGGGTGATGCACAAGAATCCGCGTTTCAGCACTTAAAGAATAGACTTTGTAGCGCACCTATTCTCTCATTGCCTGAAGGCACAGACGATTTTGTGGTTTATTGCGATGCGTCCATCCAAGGACTTGGTTGCGTGTTGATGCAACGTGACAAGGTCATTGCTTACGCATCATGCCAACTCAAAGTTCACGAAAGGAACTACACTACGCACGAATTGGAGTTGGGAGCAGTGGTTTTTGCTCTTAAGATATAGAGACATTACCTGTACGGTACCAAGTGCACTATTTACACCGATCACAGGAGTCTCCATCATATCTTCGAACAGAAGGAGTCGAACATGCGACAGCATCGATGGGTCGAACTCCTGAATGATTACGAATGTGCGTTCAAGTACCATCTGGACAAAGCCAATGTTGTGGCCGACGCCCTCAGCCGAAAGGAGTCAAAACCTAAGCGCGTACGAGCATTACAACTTACCATCCAATCTAGTCTTCCTACTCAGATACGAGATGCTCAGGTTGAAGCATTGAAAGCAGAGAACGTCAGGGCTGAATCCCTACGAGGATCGAGGAAACGGTTAGAACAAAAGGAAGACGGCGTTTACTACGTGACGGGGCGCATTTGGGTTCCACTTTATGGCAATCTACGCGAGCTTGTGATGGATGAAGCACACAAGTCCTGTTACTCAGTACATCCTGGTTCTGACAAGATGTACCACGACCTCAAGACTACGTACTGGTGGCCTAGTATAAAAGCCAACATAGCAACTTATGTTAGTAAATGTTTGACTTGTGCGAGAGTCAAAATCGAGTACCAGAAACCATCAGGCCTACTTCAACAGCCAGAGATACCGACATGGAAATGGGAGCAAATTTCCATGGATTTCGTTACTGGTCTGCCTATATCTCAACGCGGAAATGATACTATTTGGGTGATAGTGGATCGATTGACCAAGTCTGCACACTTTTTGGCTATCAAAGAAACGGATAAGTTTTCTACTCTAGCAGACGTCTATCTTAAGGAAGTTGTTTCGAGGCACGGGGTGCCAACCTCCATCATATCTGATCGTGACGCACATTTTACCTCTGAGTTGTGGCAAGCTATGCACAAGTCCTTTGGCTCACGTTTAGACATGAGCACCGCTTATCATCCACAAACGGATGGGCAGTCTGAGCGCACCATCCAAACCCTTGAAGACATGCTTCGGGCATGCGTAATTGACTTTGGGAATGGCTGGGAAAGACACCTCCCTCTAGTGGAGTTTTCGTATAACAACAGTTACCACACCAGCATCCAGGCCGCTCCGTTTGAGGCATTGTACGGACGAAAATGCCGATCACCACTTTGTTGGGCAGAGGTTGGCGACAACCAAATCACTGGCCCATAACTTGTAGTAGACACAACAGAGAAGATTGCTCAGATACGACAACGAACGGCGGCAGCTCGTGACCGTCAGAAAAGCTACGCTGATAAGCGTAGAAAACCTATAGAATTCCAGGTCGGGGACCGGGTTCTACTTAAAGTCTCACCCTGGAAGGGTGTGGTTTGTTTTGGAAAAAAAGGGGCAAGCTTAATCCGCTGTATGTCGGACCTTTCGAAATCATTGAGAAGATTGGCAGGGTGGCCTACAGATTGAACTTACAAGAAGAACTCAGTGGAGTTCACAACGTATTCTATGTGTCGAATCTGAAGAAGTGTTTGTCAGATGAGACCCTCATAGTTCCTTTCAAGGAACTCACTATCGACGATCAGCTGCGATTCGTCGAAGAACCTGTAGAGATTACAGACCAAGACATTAAGGTTCTCAAGCGTACCAGAATACCTCTAGTTCGAGTTCGTTGGCACTCCCGTCGTGGCCCAGAGTTTACCTGGGAACGAGAAGACCAAATGAAACAAAAATATCCCCAGTTGTTCGAGAAAAGTACAACCACTACTGAGGCTGAAGCTACTTCGGAATTTCGGGACGAAATTCCAAACCAACGGGGGGATGATGTGACGCCCCAGGAAAACCACGCAACTTAACTAGCTTCCTCAGTGACTACGTGCTAAATTTCGGGACGAAATTTCTTTCAAGTTGGGGATGATGTGACAATTCGAGTTTTCAAGGTCTTTCTTCGATACACTACTTGTTTCTGAATTGCGTTTGCATAACTTAGTTTCCTTGTAATTGTGCACGTTTGCTATATGCTTGAAATCTTGTGTTGTAAATTAATATGCAATTTATGTGTTTAAGGTGTTTAGGATATAAACTGTTGAACTTATGAACCATGTAAAGCTTACAAACTTAACCCTTACATTCTCACTGTTGCGACGAAAGTTGAACCCGACGAAACTATGAGTTTCGTCATCATTCAAACTCGACGAAACCCTAGGAGTTTCGTCATGACCAACTCGACGAAACTAGGGAGTTTCGCCATTCCTTACTAGACGAAACTTCAAGGTTTCGCCGGCCCAGGTTACTTCGGAGCCCAGTACGGGCCCAACACCTCCACGTGCATATATAACGGAGTAGGGTAGCACAAGGGCACATATTTGACTGATTTGCAAACCCTAGACTCTCCCCTCCAACCTTGCACGCGACGACAATCACCAATCCTCTCGGATTCTCACTAGTTCATTCCATAATCGGTTAGTGTGTGATAATCAGATTAGATTTGCTTGTTATACTGTTTTGATTGTCTTGTGTGATGATATTCATTCATGATTCACTGAGTTGATGCCCTGTTAGATGTTGACATTGTATGTTATTAGTGGAAATTGTGTTGAATGAATCCAAACATCGAATACATACATGATGTAACCTAAATCGTATATGATTTAGTAATTTTAAGGTTCGTACTAGATGATAAGTGCTGTGATGTATTGGAATGATGCTAATAACAATTAATGATTATTGTAATTGTATGATCGATGATTATGGGGAACGGTTGTAGACGATTAGGAATCATATATTGATCTATGATTTCATGATAAGTATTGATGATTGTTGTTGATGTTATGTGGGTTTGATTGATGTTAATCGTATACGGCAGTTATGGTGTCAGTGTGATTAACTGATGACACGACGTAACTTATGCATTCTGACGAAACACACATGTCGACGAAACTTGGGGTTTCGTCAACGGAAGATCACGACGAAACTTGAGAGTTTCGTCAAAGGGGAGCAAGACAAAACTGAGTAGTTTCGTCAAGGGAACCACGACAAAACCTGGGGGTTTCGTCAATGAGGAATTACGACGAAACTAGGGAGTTTCGTCAAGTTTGTAAACTGCACAGTTAACTAAGTTAACTATGTTAATGGGTAACTACGTTAATAAAGACTAAGTCACCATGAGTAATTGATAGGGATAGTACGAGTAACTGTCATGAATTAATTATGTGAAGTATGGTTTGCCTGAACTTGAATAACTGTTTATGTGTTATTTGATGATATTCGCCCAAGCACACTTTGTGATGATTAGATTATACGTGAAACATTACGAACATAAACTGATTGTGTATATGTGCATACTGTAGGCTTTGACTGAATATTGTTGAACAAGTAGTTAAGCATACCGAGCAAACCGAGGTGAGTTCACACTTTCTATACGGCATGGGATTCCCGGTGGTTTGGGAATGGGTTAAGAAACTAAAACGAAACCTACATATTCACCTTTAACAGAATATGTACCTACGTCCTCGGGTGGGAAGGATGACAACCTTTAACCTGCGTATTCTCCTTGTGTGGATTACGTACCTCCGTCCTCGGTTGGGAAGGACGACAACCTATAACTTACTAGACAAAACTCTATCATGAAGTCCCTCATTTTTATATCGACTTAATCGCCGGGCCAATGGCGAGCGAGTCATTAGTTAATAGCGCTATTAGGGTTGACAAGCCTCACATCGTGCCGGGAGGACGGGCGTGTACTAATGGATCTGGGCACTTAGTCAATGATGATAGACATTGACGTAGGGCACAACTTTCTCAGTCAGTTGTCGATATGGTAACGGTCTAGTGGTTAACATGGGGAAGCCCCCACTGATTATGGTTTGGGAAACAAGGAATTGGATAACTCGTGGTTTTCGAAACAACTTATGGTTTTTGGAACAACATTAAAACTGGCCAACCAACTGTGAACTCGCTCAACTTTGTTGTTAACTCGTTGTTACATGCCTTGCAGGTCGTTAGGTGCTTATGGAGCTTGCACAGGGAGGAGTGGTCATTGTGGGACATGGACTGTTGAGTTCCATGTTAAACATTTTAACTTTATGAACTTATTACTTATGTTTGGGTTTTTACGTTTTATGCTTCCGCTGTTAACTTAAAGTTGGTTATTTTCCTTTGGACACCAATTATATTGTGGTTGGTATTATTTACTTAATTACGTTGTTCAATATGATTGGTGGCTTGATCCCGGTCTTGTCACGCCTCCTGCGGTGATACTCCGCTAGTGGATTTTGGGGGTGTGACATGAGAAGGAGACCCTCTTTTCTCCTGTACGTTCCACGCACACACACACACACACACACTAAGTGTGTGTGTTGTGTTTTATTTATTTTGTTTTAATAAAACTAGTTTCCTCCTTGGCAATATCAGTCCCTATAGTTCTAAAAAATTATTAATGAGGCTATAACTCATAGTTTACCATTTAATTACCCATTACTAACTAGGTTAATTCTACCTAGTTAACTTAACGGGTTCGGAAAGTTAAAAACCCGTTTTATTTTAAGTCCCGTTAACTCGGGCTCCTTATGAACTTTGTCTTCTCATGTCGTTTGCTCTCTTTTTATTTATTATTAGGCTTATTTATTTAAATCCTAATAATTTCCGGGTTAATCTTTTCTGCTAACGGTATTCTACCCGCTCTTTAGTATTAACGGGGTTTAATTACCAAACCTTCGGGGTGTTACAAGTCTACCCCCTTTAAAGAGGTTTCGTCCCCAAAACCTTATTTTTGTAGTTCTTTTTATTTTAGACTAAACAAACTTAGTTCCGTTTCCATTCGAGCATTGCTCGTTTTTAATAATTCCATAATCTTACCGGGAATGTATGGTAATGTCTTTCGGGCTCCAAAGTGGTGTCCGACTCCTTTCTGATGCTCCATTCTTGCATCCTTCTTTTGTTTAACATCTTTGTTCCTCAAGTCAAGGATTATTATAAGCCACATCGTATGTGCCTTTCATGCATAAGGTCTCGTAGGCCATTAGTTTCTTCTAATATTCCTCGTTTTTATCACTTTTAATGACGAGTCATCTTCTGGCCACTCGGTTATTTGATGTAGTCAATACATTATCCTACACTAACCTTATTGAGGCAAGCGCTTTATTAATTTATAATTACTGTTTTGACCTTAAATGGTCTTCGCGGTTAGACTTACTAGCCACCGGTTACCTTATATTTCGCCATTTGGGTAGGTTATATTGCCATCATCGGCCTTTTGCGTGTTTATGATCTCATATCTTGTAACTCATGTTAGAACGTGGTTATATTTATATTGCTTTTGTGACCGTGATCTCCCCACGTCATCTTTTAAGTTTATGTCAACCCTTCATTATCGAAAATCTTTCTTTCGAGTGTATCATTTTTACACCTATCGGTGTTTACATCCTTTAATATTAACCATTTCCAAATTCGTATCATAATATTCATATCCGTTAAAACGTCGTTTCTTACTAAAATTGAATTTTAGTTTAACGTTTTATCTTTAACTTACGTCAATTACTCATATCAAGGAAATTGACAATCAATAATTTATTCTTTTCTGTTCTCGTTTTACACGGGAAATAATAACCAGTTCCCTCTTCTTATACTATTGACCCATAGGTTCTTTCACTTAGCCTCGTAGGCTATTTCTTTAGATTTTCATCTTTTTAGCTTATTACGGTGAGACCCTAACCGTTCATTTCTTTCTATTTGTGGCCCAAGGGTCTTTTTGGTCCCGTAGACCTTAACACTACTTTTAATCCCGTAAGTTATGATGATCCCGTACATCATCCTTTATTCATGTCTTTATGTAAATGTACATATATGGCGTCAAGGTATCCCTTGTTATGTTTGGAATAATTTATTTTCACTCTTTAACTTTAATTGACCTTAACTGTAGTCTAAGGCTTCATTCGTTTACTTTCGGACCAGTCTTTCGACGTTATGACTCTTTACGTCATTTACACATCGGTTTGTTCTACGCGCACCGTTTCTCGTTATGTACTTGCACTTCTTTACAACCATTACCCGGGTTCTTTTATCATTATGTTTTTAACGTCTATAACCCTTTATATCGGTTTATTAATATTTCGTACTTTTATTTATTTTGTTCGCGCTTACTTACATTAGCAAGCGTCATCCTTTATTAAATTCGTTTGACTTGTTCGTGTAAGAATTCATCACTTATGAATGTCGAACTTCATTCTTTGTTCGACCCGTTCAACTTTAAAATAGTTGAACATAATTTATCAAAATTTCTATTTGCAGTATCTTATCGTCTTTTGGTCATGACTCGAAACCCGAATCTTTTGAATTTCCTTTCGCGTTCCCGTTTCTCGGTCTACGCATGTGTTTAAATCCTTACTCACCAACCGGGAGTTTTACCGAAGTCGGTTATCATTGCAACCCTTCCGGTATGCATTAAGACTTCGATTTGATTCATTTGGTCGTCTTAGTGAAATGCATCGCTTTTATTCAACCATGTCTTTTATTCTTTATGCGACCGTCCTTGACGGCCTTATTGAATCTAAGTGACAATTATCATCGTCATCCTTTCTTTATTACGACCCAAGTTAACAACCTTGATTATCTTTTTCGTGTGGGCAATACCTTCGTTTTTATGACCTTGCGAATCATCTATACTTTGGTTTTACTTGCTCATTTTGTCGACCATGGCTCTTTTGTCCATAATGACTTATTTTCGGGAGTTTTCCTTAGGTCATTCATTTATATTTTCATTTACATTAATCTTTGTCCCTTCTTTCGAGCTCATTATTCTTATGTAATACGCTTCCGTCATCCGACTTGCGTTTACATTTATTATCAAACATCCTACTTATTTGATTCATTTGGGTACCTTTTTAATTTGTCCAATTCACCCCATCCTTACCACATCGGACGTAAGTGTGTTCATCATAAGAAGTTCATGGTATCATGTGTTCACCACTTACTTGGCCAGAGTAAGCAATCAACACCTGACACACATGACCTTTTTATAATTTTCACATCACGCCCCATGTAAGTAATGTCTCTATTTATTTCTCTTGGAAACAATATCCTGGATAGGTATTCTATTCAGGTTTTTTCCAAGTTTTTAATCTACATATGCAACAGTCAGTCTCTACGTATTTATTGCATATTACTATTCGTACAATAAAATTAAAACGTGCACCTGGTAAATGCTTGCCCTTACGGGCCTTCCTTGCCATTAACTTATTCGCGGTCGTTATGCGATTTAGGTCCTTGATGAGCATGCTCTGCTTGTCACACTTTGGACCGATCCTTCGTCAGATCCGCAATTTGTTAAACTCCCGCTATCTTCAGATGCGAGTGTCCTTCAACTACAACATTTATAAAAATTAGTAATTTCGACATTAATAAACGCCCGTATTATAATACAAGGCTTTCCCACTATACGTGTCGACACACGTAATTTTGTTGACTATATTGGTCCTTTATCGATTTAATTTGGGTAACGTGTATTACACGATGACCCTATGTGTTGTTCACAATACTTTAATCATACTAAACTATTAATATACATGTACTTACCGGATTTGCGATCAAGCCTCGAACCGAACACTTTATTCTTTTAACCTTGAGCTTTGATACCAACTTGTAACGCCCGTCTCTTTTGTATATAATTAAGATATTAAATACGCATTTTATGTAAAAATGCAGCCTTTCAAAAACTTTGACAAGTTAACGTTCATACCAAATTAGAGTTTTCAAAATAAAGTAACAACTGTCTACATAGATCATTTTAAAATAAAACATATTGATCTCTTAGCGGAAGCTTCAAATGACGAGTGTTCGGTCCTTTTCGTCGCTTGATCTCCATCCGGGTACTATTGACCTTCACCTATGATCAAAACCAACTCAAAGGTTAGTTTTGATTGTTAAATAATGAGTTTAAACAAGTCATATGGGTCAAACAAAGAATATAAAAATAATTCGCCACATTTGGAGCTCTCGCAGGCCGCGAAAGCTTGATAAGGATACGTCGCGGGCCGCGACAGAGGTCGCGTGACGCGACGGTAATTCCCTTTCGCTGTCGCGCAGCGCGACAGCTCATTTTTCACAGCAGGTTTCGTTTCTGGATGCTGCAGATGCCCAGCTATGAGTTTTTAACCAAAACTCAACTTCCAAAAGCCATAACTTTATTCTACTTATCCAATTCGCGTGATTCTTTTTCCTACGTGACCGTAATTTGACTCTCCATCATGTGGAGTTACAATTCAGCGTCCGAACTAATAAAATTCTAAATTTTATAAGCATTCGGCTTATTATTCAAATTCAACTTTTGACCCGTTTGTATTTAAAACCACCAACTTGTTTCTTAAACAATCAAAATACATACATTAAAGTATTTAACTCAAAATCCTTAGCTCGGGTTCGTAATAATTTTTTTTATTGAATTATGCGACTAGTGCGCAAACTATACGCATAATCCGTTTTGACTCGTTTAGTCTATTTAAGAAAATTTTAGTCTAAACCTAGCTCTCTTCTTTTCATAAATTCCATATCCAAACTGTTTGCTTATATTCCACCACAACAAAATTTTAAGGTGGATTTAGCATATCAAACCTATTAACCCAAATTTACCCTTCGATCGGTCATTTCACGCAAATGACCATTTTTATACATTAGACCCACGAATGTGCATATCTATAAATTCATTTAGGCGTACCTGGCTCGGGTCAAAGCTAAAACCCGTTTTATTACCGCATCAATTAAGTTGCTAATTCATAGCAATGCAATTTCCATAAGCCATCTTACCCTGTGAGCATTAGACTCGACAAGTACTTACTAGTCGTTATGTGTCAAATGGTATTAACATTACCATTTATCCCGTTTGATCTAAACGGCCAAACATTTTGCACTCATATTCAAATGGTATTTATTCACCATTCCGTTAACTAACTAATCTAGGATTTCTCACCATATAGTTATGTCTTTTAACCCCCCCTTTTTTTTACACATCTAACCCAACATGACTTATGCCATATGGTGTCGTTTTAAACTTCAACTCTTTTCCGTCTACACATGACTAAATCGCCTTTTTACTCTTTTTATTCGTTTAGGCTTACCCTAAATAAGTAGCCGTTCAAAAACTCATTTTATACATATGTCATCTCGTGACCAATTACCATTTCACCCATTTTACCATTAAACATGGTTTATCATTATTTTATATGTTCCGACCCGTTTCATTTCGAGTCGGAACCATATTTCGACTATAGTTTTTGTCGTATTCACAACCTATGAATAAATACATAACTTACAAAAGAGGGTGTAAGCTTTACTTACATTGCATCCGGTTATGCTCTTTTCCGCGCACCCGATCCGTTTGACTCGCTTCTTTTCCCAAGCCGCCACCTAGCTCGTTAAGCGTCAAAATGTTGAAACTACTATTCGACTTCCCCATTAGTTAACTTAACTTATCAAAAGTTAACTACTTTTCGATCACATGGTTTACACAATTTAGTCAAATCAACATTATGATTAGAACCCGCTTTAACCCATATTTCACGTAATTAGTCAAACAAGGCAATTACGCGTTTCATTCGTAATTTCAACATATGAACATTCACTTAGGCATTTTAACAAACACCTTGTGGGCATATTCTATAAAATCAACAATCAAGTTTCATAACTAGTTATTTAGCCAAGTTTTAACGTCATTCACAAGTTCTTATGTCTAGCATGCATAACAACACCTAGACTTACTTCATGGAAATCGAATAACACCAAATTGATGATCATAAATCTAGTGTTCATCATCTTCCCACAAAACCCATTTAGCACTTACATAGATGATTATAATTTCATATTTTATATCATCAATTCACCAAGTTTCTCAATCATAGTTCGTTCCTAAGCATGGATTTAACATAGTATCATTCATACATTCAATATTCTAGCAATAATTTCGTTTTCAAGTTTTCACCAAGAATTCGAGATGAAACCGAATGAAGAAATTCGACATACCTTGTGATCCCTTCACTTGGGTGATCACGAATTTAGTTAAAGCCCCAATTTTCTTAGCTTGATTCCGCTTGATTTTGATCAATTTGATGGATTTAGGGTCTTGAGAAGGAGACCATCTTTTCTCCTGTATGCTCCACGCGCGCACACACACACACACTAAGTGTATGTGTTATGTTTTATTTATTTTGTTTTAATAAAACAAGTTTCCCACTTGGCAATATCAGTCCCTATAGTTCTAAAAATTTATTAATGAGGCTATAACTCATAGTTTACCATTTAATTACCCATTACTAACTAGGTTAATTCTACCTAGTTAACTTAACGGGTTCGGAAAGTTAAAAACCTGTTTTATTTTAAGTCCCGTTAACTCGGGCTCCTGTTGGTGCATATGTATGTTGACTTCGTCTTGTATCGAGTCATGTAATAGAATAAATAGTCCAGAAAGCACGAACGACCAGAAAACACGAAATGCCAGAAAGCATGAAAGTTCGTGAGGACTGGCCAGAAAGCATGAGTTCGTGAGATGTGGCACTCCTATAAATAGGCGTCTTAGGCTTTCATTTGTAACTTTTCTGATTCCGGTAGCAAGCTCTGCCGAGGTGTCAAACGGTCTGTAACCTTGTCAAATCAATACAAACGACAGTTAAACTACTTCTAAGTGCAAATCAAGCTGATTCAACATCAAAACGTCTGATTCCGCCTCTCGTTTTGATCGAGAACTCTTCTGATTGACTCGTTTGATCGATTCAATGATCCTACAAGTGGTATTTCTTGAGAAATTCAAAACTGTCATAGTTTTACTTACAAGTAGTATGGTTAATAAGAACCTACAAGTGGTTAATCAAGGTCATTAAGTTGAACTTGATTTAACTTTCATACAAGTGGTTAAAGAAAAGGAAAAGTGGTTTTACAAGTGGTTGAAAGAACAATGTGATGAAACCCCATGTTTGTGAAACGTCAAACAAAACTAATTTTCCGGAAAAACCATTTGATTAAAACAAACTTAAGTGTTTTGAAATCATAATGGGAAAATAGTTTGTTGACAGGGGGAGTTCTGATTGTTTATGCCAAGTGGATGGCGAATTGAAGCAATTCACATCAGTTTGTCAATTTGTTTGTACAGTTTATTGCTTTGTCTTTCAAATTTTCTCGAAAAATCAAAAATTGAAAAATATTTTTGATTTTAGGGGGAGTAAAAAATTTAGAAATTTTGAAAATTTGAAAAATCCAAAAACATGATAAAATCTAAAATCCAAAAACATTGAAAAATAAAAAATGAGTTTTGTTGTGAAAAAGAGGAAATGATAATACATCAGTAGACAATCACAGCATGCTAAAGAAATGGAATGTTAAATATGTGATAAACAGTCTCACTGATGATATGCCAGTAGGTTTTTACACGCTTAGTAGATTGTTTTCGAGATATAAATCTAAATATTATACTTACTTATCTCGTGGGGAACATCTCTCGGATATATGTGTAACCCCCGAAATCTTGTTTGAAAGATTACCTCTTTCTGAGATACTAGGTCTTTATGCTTAGTGATAATCTGGGGTATTATCCCGGGACTTCTGATTTTGCGGAAGCAATGGCCTAGTCCTCGTATAATACTTTTCGCTTGCTTGAAATAAAAGCACACCCTCAGCACAAAAATTGATGAAATATCGAAAAAGATAAAATCAAGTGCTGTTGTAAAGAAGATCCCCAAAGGGGACACACCAAAAGTCGAACCTTCAACTCTGAAAAAAATTGAGCTCTCAAGGTTTCGCAATTCACCCCTTACAGATATCATCTAGGTATACTCACCTGTAAGACTGAATATTGGGATCTGGATACGGGAGTATATTCTGAGGTGGGACCCGCGAATAAGTTTAAGTCTTTAAAACACTAATCCGTATCTCGAATCGATTGAACTTTGTGTGAGAATTTAAGTGGATCAGTATACTGACAATCTAAGTGAATCGTTTAGAACTTAAAGTGTTTATAGCTCAACGGTGCTAGTGATTTGTCATAAACTGATATGATCTTCTTACACAAACTCACAAAAATATTGTCTGTAAATATTTCTTTACTGTTTTTCATTAAAGAAAAAATCCAAAAAGAATGTGTTTTAGCATAAAATTTTGAAAATTCAAAAAGATTTTATTTCATTTTATTTTCGACAACTGATGTTGGAAAGCTGATTTTTAAAATTCCAAGTTCTAAACATGATGAACAGGGTTGGGAGAGTTTGTTTAAAATGAGAAATGATTAAATGGTTCATTAATTTGAAACCAAAATTTGAGTGTTTCGAATACAAGTGGTTTAACAGAGATCATATATGAGAAATCATGTTGATTTGAGAATATCGACAAGAGGTTTCTAAATTTGTTAAATTTTAAAAATTGAAAAACTTACTTTTGGGTAGAGTATGTGCAGGTATGCAGATAGTGAATTCCAGACTGCGATCCCAGCTTATCGAAAGGGGGAGTCTGAAGACGTAAAAGCCAGGTTCCAGATCCTGTTGCTACGGAGAGTCAGGAGACGTTTCTGAACCTGTGAACAAGAAGAAGAGAGATTTTGATAAGGATGCTTACAGAGAAAGATAGTTTGGAAAAGAGTGAGAAGACTGATAAAGACTGAAGACTCAGTGTACCGAAGACTCGTCAACATCCAAGGGGGAGTTTGTTGGTGCATATGTCTGTTGACTTCGTCTTGTATCGAGTCATGTAATAGAATAAATAGTCCAGAAAGCACGAATGACCAGAAAACACGAAATGCCAGAAAGCATGAAAGTTCGTGAGGACTGGCCAGAAAGCATGAGTTCGTGAGGACTGGCCAGAAAGCACGAAACTGTTTCATGAGGAGTGGCACTCCTATAAATAGGTGTCTTAGGCTTTCATTTGTAACTTTTCTGATTCCGGTAGCGAAGCTCTGCCGAGGTGTCAAACGGTCTATAACCTTGTCAAATCAATACAAACGACAGTTAAACTACTTCTAAGTGCAAATCAAGCTGATTCAACATCAAAACGTCTGATTCCGCCTCTCGTTTTGATCGAGAACTCTTCTGATTGACTCGTTTGATCGATTCAATGATCCTACGGTGCCTTATGAACTTTGTCTTCTCAAGTCGTTTGCTCTCTTTTTATTTATTATTAGGCTTATTTATTTAAATCCTAATAATTTCCGGGTTAATCTTTTCTGCTAATGGTATTCTACCCGCTCTTTAGTATTAACGGGGTTTAATTACCAAACCCGTTTTCGGGGTGTTACAATGTGAAGGGCGAAGCCCGTTCACACACGATTCAATACACACAAAGTATATGTATATATATATATACTTGTGAAATAATTATACATATAACAATTGAACGAACAAACTACCAACACTCTAAAATACAAAGTTGTCCCAAATATGACAAGTGAAAACATAATAAGAATTCAAGATGAACAACTTGTACGAGGTCCGATAAGACCTAGCGTCTAATAAAGTTAGTACACATGTAGGTTACTCACGCGTACGGACGCTCACTTACGGTATTACAATACACGGAAAACAAACTTGTGAGTTCATGTGCCTCCTTTCAATGATTTCAATGTTTTGTTTTTAAAACAATCGAGGGGAAATACATGTTATAACATACGGTATGTTAGCTATGGGTTTAGATGATAACATGATCAATGTGCGTAAGTAGGATGATGAAATTAGTAACCATTAATCACTTAGTAACCAAGGTGCAAAAGGAATAGATCTATCGAGCTTGAGGCATGCTCCACTCGTGGTTGGTACCTCAGGAGTGTTTTTGTGATCCCTATGATGTCAAAGTTGTCTCGGGTTGGTTACTTACTAATGGCACATATGTCAGGGTGCAAGCTACATGCTGATAGATCCTTAAACTCCATGAATGCTAATGACATACCATGATTTCATTACTGGATTACAAATATGATTTCATTACAAGATAACACTTATGAGATTCCATATGATAACAATAAATACATGAACTCGCTCAACTTTTGTTGACTTTTTAAAATTACATGTATTTCAGGAAACAAGACATGAGCCGGTGATAGACCACGGGAAATGGGAATGACATGACATCGAATGCCTTTTATGACAAAAACAATCTCTTGTTTGAAGTGTAATGAAACTCAATAACTATATTTTGGATAACATTGTAAACTTTTGTTACAAATCAATACATATGGCATCATTGTTAGTTTATATTTGTATACGCGATTGGATGCAATGATTACCTTTCTTAAGTCACACGTAACACGCTTCCGCAATTAGCAGTGTGTGACAGATTGGTATTAGAGCTCCGATTGTAGTGAACCGGGGAAAAACTTTTATAAAGTTTGGTCTACAATCACCAAGGGCTCACATGAAAACAAAGTTGATAAAATTACAAAAATGATTTCAAAAATATGACAAGAATGACAAAAGGTTTTCATTGTGTCACGATAACATGAGGATCTATCACGCGAGCTCAATCATAAGTAACGGATAAGGATCAATACATGATTAGTCTATAGGGAATAGACTCGAAACATTAGGAATTGCATATGAAACACGAGAAAACAAAAACTGCATGAGATTTAGTTATTATATATATAATGTATTTATATATGTGTTGTACGAAATATTTTGCCATGACGAAAATACCTTCGACTAAGAATTCTATTATTACCCTTGACTCACATGATGAGAATGACGACCTCGCGTCTATTACGAAGCTTATGGCAGACGTGGTCCCTAAGCAAGACCCTAAAGCATTAATCCTGTGGAAGATGGTTTTTTTCCCTCGGATGGTATAAGTCTGGCTTCGGTAGTGGCGACGAGGCAGAGGTGGCGGCCTTGGACAACAACTCTATTATTGGGACGAGGTCCCTGAGGCTCATACTAATCGTGGATGACAACACTCTCATCCAGACTAGGAAGATGAAGTACTCATCTTAAAGGTGCCCCTCCAGTTGCTATTGTTGTGGATTCTCTCTATTTCTATTTCGGCTAACGATGTGCCCTTTCACGAATAATGACAACGAGTGTTAGCACATGGACCATCACGAAGGTCCCTCCTATGTTGAAGGTATATAGATAATTGTGTCCTCTCTCTGGCTGATCGTCTGTTTTGAACGAGAGGCATTAGGGTGACCATGCAAGACAATTTATTAATACGGGGGCCCACGTAATAACAACTTGTAGTGTATGGAAATCCTGGTGGGCTCTGCGGGTCAAACTAATGATCACTATCCATTCAAAATTCTTAAGTTGTTCAAATTTCTATCTAGTAGAATGCTAACCGGAATGGTTACTATAACACTATACGATACAGGAAGACCACACGTATTGTTCAAACCTAGCATTAGATCTATAACATGAGTCGTTCGAGACTAGTCATCGAAAGCAAACAAAACTTGTTAGCCAATCATGGAGGATTTTCCTCAACATTCTCAAAACCCTTGTACATCAGCTAGTTCTTTGGTGTCTATGACACCTTAGCTTATCTTAGTTACTAGAAACGATTACATTAAACTCCGTCGATTGGCATTTGCCTTATTCCAAAGGATGATATGGCATGAGCCATACTGCAACCCCCTTCATTGCATCTTAATCGATATCTATGGAAATTATAACAATTTTGTTGGAACTCGTGGAGCTCTAGGGATATTAACGTATTCGTCACATGGGTTAGTACGGCGAAGGATTTTCCTACTTTGGACGATCGAGGTCCATGAGGTAGGGAATACATACTGTAAGGATGGAGACGACCGTTTGGTTTCCCCTCCTCAATGAATTACCTCTTTTCCCACTTAGGCATATGGCCAATATGCGCAAGAGGTACTATGCATTTTGGGTTGCGGTTATTCATATTATCATTGTTCCAGACATGTAGGAACAATGCGATCGTGAGGTCCACATGACAAAATACATTCTTAATTTTTAGGCGCATGGTAGACTATATCTGTCCGAATACAAGTCTAGATACTTTGATACAATGTATCAAACATATCATGGCGCCGAAAAGAAAATCTATGCCCAAAAGGGCCAGTTAATCAGCACCCTACTATTAAAGTCGAATTTGAGTTTTTATGGAATGACATGAGGTCACGGAAATTGCACAACATGAGGTTGTTGAGTCGAAACTAGTGAGGGTACTGATGGTACCGGCAATTTAAGTGGTTCAAATCCTGATGGGACGAGAACGAGTGGTAATGCCACACTTGTAGATGCAATCACACCAGATTTTATTCCTAAGGCTTTTCTGGATTATAAGCCGCGAGACCTCATTGATACGGGAGGTGCGGTACGTTCTGTCCGCTAAATAAAGACAAGGAAGTCAGTTAACCGTGCTAGTAAATATACTCCCAAGTGAACGATTTGGTAAACGAATAGTCTTCCGTGGAATGAGACGTTAACTTGGTGGAATCTCCAACTGCAAACATTAGGGAGTAATACAGCAAAGAGGTTGTCGTGGGAAGAACTCAAGGATCTTACGCGAGAATATTATAGCTCGCTAGCAGAAAAATTCCAAGGTTGGGAACCGAACTCTATAACTCGATCATGATTAGAGCTAATGTTGTTGGTTACCTCCGACGCCTCTACGATATCTCAAGGATTGTTACATACTGGATAACACCCAAATCCACACGCACTGAGTGCTACATTTGGGGTTTAGCCCTGAGATACGAAGCTGATATCAAGAAGTATTCTAGTAACTTGCCGAAATACTGAATGAGATAAGTGAAACTTTCATTATGAGGGCACTTGCAAAAGTGCCTAGAGTAGCGGTGTGATGAGACTTGGCACAGAACGGAAACTAATGAGTTATTTATACTCAAGAAAGAACAAGGAGGTTTTAACAGTGGCAAAGAGATCACTACAAGCATGGATGTCTAAGGACGAATCAAGCAAGTGAATAAGCGTGTGTGTGGGTAGAACTATGAATGCTCCATAAAATCCCAATGTTGCCATGGGTACGTTCTACTCTACTGCCAGCATTTATCAATTCTTTGGATACCAACGTCGGCTTAACTTAGTGTCTTTAGATATTAAGCATATACATGAACTATAGTCATGTAGGTTAGACATGTGTTGCTCTATCAAGTTAGCTGATGGGGAATTAGTGGAGTCATGTGAAGGCATTAAGGGTCGTCGATACGTTCCCTATCAACCGACCTGCTGCATCCATTTTGTTTAATACCGGTGTCGGTATTAGTTCCATCCCCCTGGAATTCAAAATATACTTGGCTTAGAGTCAAGTAAGCTAGACGTCCCCTCATTCCATAGTATTGGCCAACGGTAAATTAGTTGAGTCGATAGAAGAGATTAACGAATGCACACTCGAACTTGGAGCACGGAAATTCAATATCGACATTTAACCTGATCAGTTGGGTTGTTACATCGTAGCTTTTGGCATAGACATGGTTGACCGACAACCGAACGAAAGTAGTTGTTCTGAGAAAACTATTCTCATTTCCCCCTGTCTGATGAGAGAACATCTTTTAGTGCACGTGGAGAATCAAGACATGCCACCATGAATTATTAATTGCATGAAGGCTCGGAAGAGTCTGAGAAAAGGATGCATCGCCATTTTTTCCCATGTGGTTGACAAGAAGGCCGAGAAGCGCAAGGTGGAGGATATACCTGTAGTGAAGGGATATCCCCAAGTCTTCCCAGAAGACTTGCCGGGACTGCCTCCACAACGACAAGTTGAATTCCATATCGACCTAGTGCAAGGAGCTGCACTAGTGGTGAAAGTTCCATATCGACTGGCGCCCCCGGAGATGCAGGAATTATCTACTTAGCTTCAGGAACTGCTTGACAAAGGATTCATTAGACCGAGTTTCTCACCTTGGGGAACCCCAGTGCTATTTGTCAAGAAAAAGGACAGAACATTTCGGATGTGCACCAACTATAGAGAGCTAAACTAACTAACTATCAAGAATCAATATCCTTTACCAAGGATTGACGATTTAATTGATCAATTACAAGGTTCCAGTTTTTTTTATTCCAAGATTGATCTAAGATCCGGAGATCATCAACTGAGAATTCAAGAGGAAAGCATTCCTAAAATGACGTTTAGCACTCGCTATGGACATTACGAGTTCCTTGTTACGCCTTTCGGCTTAACAAACGCTCCAGCCATGTTCATGGATTTAATGAACCGGGTATGTAAGTCATTGATGACATATGAATACACTCACGAACTGAGGCGGAGCATGAACAACACTTGAGAACTATTCTGGAGCTGCTTAAGATAGAACAATTGTATGCCAAGTTCTCAAAATGAGAATTTTGGAATCACGAAGTATAATTTCTTGGTCACATGGTGAACGAGAACGAAATACATGTTGACCCATCTATGATAGAAGCCATAAAGAACTGGAATGCCCCAAAGACCCCAACAGAAGTAAGACAATTTCTAGGCTTAGTGGGATACTATCGAAGATTCATTGAGAATTTTTTCTAAAATTTCTCAACCGCTAACCTCGCCCATTCAAAAGGATAAGAATTCGATCGGGGTGAAAAACAAGAAATGGCATTTCAACTACTCAAAGATAAACTATGCCAAGCGCCAATCTTATCACTCCCGGATGGTACCGATGACTTTGTGGTGTATTGTGATGCATCGCACCAAGTCTTGGGTTGCATGTTAATGCAACGTGAAAAAGTCATCGCGTACGTGTCACGCCAGCTAAAAGTTCATGAGAAAAACTATACCACTCACGACCTAGAATTAGGCACGGTGGTGTTTGCTTTAAAGATTTGGCGTCATTATCTCTATGGTACTGTCACACCCTGGTATTTTAACCACAAACCGGTGGGGAGTATCATGACATAGTTGATATCATCATAGACAATTAAACACAGTTATAGCACAACGGAAGTCTTGGAAGAAATTACTATTACAAACCGAATGCTCAAGTTCAAAATAATAAATATACAGACAGTTGTAGAAACGAATCCACAGATGGATCTTAAATAAAATACAAAACAATGTTTAACAGACTTTAAGGCACCTTAAGGACTTGCAAAATCCTCTATTACACACCAAGTAGCTCCCAGCCTATTTGCGTGTAGTACCTGTCACTTAGTCTTTTGAAAATACGTCAGTTTACACTGGTAAATACAATTAACTGACTCATTTAAAAATGTTTAAGAAAATTGGTTTAGGTGCCAAGGCAAGAAAATCTTTTATAACTTGGGACAATTATGTTTTTAATCTTGTATACAGATTTACATGTTTGTCATACATATGGGGTCCAGTATAGAAGCTGAGACATGATTAACCGACACACCACTTATAAAACCCACAAAGGAGTTATCCCCAACTTGTGCGTAATTTATATTTTAGCATTTGCATCCGTCAGGTGTATGCCTACACCCCTTGCGTAAGTCGTGGCCATTTGCAATTAAATGAGCCTAGGATATCCAGGACACAGTCGCATTAACCCACAATGTTTATGTTATCAAACAATACAGATTAAAACGGGTTATGCGGATTTGTTAGTCACAATCCAACTAAGTGATCCCATACCCGACCAAGTGGTAATAATTTACCGTATCCCAAGCCCGTATAAGGGGAAATAAGTAAAAAGTATCTACCTGAGTTATAACTTTGATTTTAAAGCAAAAGTTAACTACTCAACCGTATGATTTACTTAGACCTGTGAAGATAGCTTTTACTGGGGCTTCCTATTCTGGAATGAAGGTAATATTAACCTATTAGAATGCTAACGGGTCCTAATTAAGTCGTAAAGTTCGACCGGTTAGCTTAAAGAACGAATTACGGTACGAAACGCTAGATTAAGCGATGATCGAAATGGAATGTTATTTAGACCCAACAAGTATGAAGACTTGTATAATATGGTAAACTAAATACATTATGGATTTTGAAGTTTAAATGATAAGGTTAAACCCGTTTCGGTTAATTAATGCAAACTAGTCACATAAACCGAACCAAACGCGTATAAGCATTAATGGGTAACCGGATGAGTCATATACAAGTTCCATATGTTATTATGCTTAAAATATGTTATGATATCAGTAAGATATCAACATGTATGCCCTTAAAGGTTTTAAAACCGAATTAAGCCTCATAAGGGCATTTTGGTCATTTTGTGATTTATAAAAGGAGCTTGCAAGTAATCTGATGTCAAGGTCATAAACATTCTATAAAAATATTTAATTTATGATATATTAACACTAGGATATCAAATATATGTGTGGTTTATGCTTTATGGCCAAACTATGCACCGTAGGGGCATTTTGGTCATTTCACACATAGTTTTAAGGACTTATTTGGGATTCTGAGTTCATGGCTTATACCTATTGTAAAAATATTTAAAATAGTTTATAAAATCAGTAGGTAACAAGTCTTGGGTGCTAAGTATGGTTTAAAACGATACTATGCACCTAATTAGCGTAAAAGTTGGTAAATGACGATAATTTTTGAAGTTTAAGTAATTCTGAGGTTATGACCAGCTTTGAATAGACAAAATATTTTATTTTTCATAACATATCAGTAGCAAAAAGGTTTTGCACGTTTATTATGTTTAAAACCTATTTTAAATGCAAGAAGGGTATTATCGTCATTTATAAACTTTGTACAAGAACTCGAAGTTAAAGTCAGTATATAATCTGACTTAATATCCCAATAATTCCTTTTAAAACTTAATTGGCATGCAAAATGGCATTTTAGTACTTTTAAAAGCATGTTTTACGATTAATTATGTAAACTTAGTTTATGACTAGAATATAAATGTCAAAATATGTTAAATATGTTTACTAATTAGAATGTAATTCATTTGCATGCTTGATTATGTTTAAAATCCCATCTTTGAACAAAAGGGCATAATAGTCAACATTAAGCATAAAAACGGAAACAAGTAAACGAAGTCAGATTACTATGTGACCATGTAATATAACCTCAGAGGGTTATACTACAACATAATATGGTCACAAAGGAACCTTAACCTCAGAGGGTTATACTACAACATAATATGGTCACAAAGGAACCTTAATGCATAATGAAAGTATGCTAATTCGGGTCAGAACTGAAAGTCAAAGCAAAAGTCAAGTTTTACGACTTTGGGTTGCGAACCGAGCTTAAACTTAGAATTGTCGGGTTGAACATGTTTATACATGTTCTAATAATATTTACCAAGTTATTAAAGTGATAAAACACATTTTATAACCTCTACATTATCATATTTGAATTATTTTAAAAACTGACCCATTTGACTTTTTATTTTAATAACTTTGACCCAAAAATTAACTAAGTAAACGCGATAATTAGGAGGTGCCCTTTTAAGGGATTAACACCTATCTAATTACGATCACGTAGCCATATTCGCCTCGAACAATGGTTGGATCGTTAAGGTCTAAACTAAAAGTCAAAGCCTTTTAGCGCAACTTTGACTTTCGGCTTTTAAAAGCTTAAAAACCGAAAAGCAGAGGTTAGGGACACTTACAACAGGTCCTAGCTCGAAGATTGAACTTAGGGGAGTCTCCTTATGATCATGAATTTCGTAGAGAGGATGATAAGAAAGAAATTTGAGATGAGCAAAGGAAAATGGCAACCAAGGCTCCTATTTATACTAATTCATGGATTCATAAGATGAAGCCAGGTGTTAGGGATCATATTTGATCATTCCAAGTGTCCTAGAGGTTTATAAAAACCATTTACAAGCTCCTTGTTTCGAAATCAGGTTGCATGGTGGTTTGATTGGGGCTCAAGGCTGCAAAACATGCAGCTGCCAGTTATTTGCAGAACTGGGCACTCTCTCGTGCCCCGTGAGAGAGAGAGAGGTGAGTGGTTTGCGGCCCGCGACTCTCCCCTAAATAGGTAAAACGAGTTTCATCTTTGGCAGAATTAATCCCTGGACCTTATAAGCTGTAACATGTTTCATTTTTGTCACAAGAAGTCCCTCTAGGTTATTTTAAGGTTTATATTTGACATTTTGATATTCAAGATAAGTTCTAAATATTCTCAAAAGTGTAAATCGAATATCGTTAAGCTTCGGTTTCGTTAAAAGGTCACTCAGAGGTATAAATTAAACATGTTGACACTTTTATCCTTTCGATTTACAAACTTATGATTAAATTCTCAAATGGTTTCGTAAATCCAACGTGTGGCTTATTAATGAATACAAAATCCGTAAATGGTCATTCGGAGGCACAAGTTTTGCATAATGACGCTTTTAGTCCCTCCACATACATCTTTCCACTGTTTGACAATTTTAGTCCTTCATAGTCAAAGTTTGACTTCATTAGGGTTTAGGACACGTGTCTTAACATTATTGGACACGATTTTACGAGGTGTTTCATCCTCACCCCCTTAAAAGAAATCTCAACCTTGAGATTTAATGAAACAAGTGAGGGTACTTTTGTCGCATAGTGGACTCAACCTCCCATGTATACTCAAGGCCTCTATGGGCATCCCATTTCACCTTTACAATCGGCACATGCTTCCTTCGGAGCTTTTTAACCTGTTGATCCTCGATCGATATTGGTTTCTTAACAAACCTCAGGTTTTCATCTATCTTCACGTCTTTATGAGTTATTGTTAGCGACTCATCGGCTAGACATTTCTTTAAGTTGCAGATGTGGAACACATTGTGAATTCCACTAAGCTGCTCAGGCAAGTTCAGCTTATAGGCCACTGAACCGACACATTCGATGATCTCGAATGGTCCAATATATCTCGGGCTGAACTTGCCCTTCTTACCAAAACGCATCACTCATTTCCAGGGTGATACTTTTAGTAAGAGTTTGTCTCCTACCTCAAACTTTAGAGGTTTGCACCTCTTAATGGCATAGCTCTTTTGCCTGTCTCTGGCAGCCTTCAGATGATCAAGGATCTGCACAATCTTATCCGTCATCTCCAGGACTATCTCAGGTCCTGATAGTTGGGCCTCCCCAACTTCTGCCCAACAGACGGGCGTTCTACATTTTCTCCCATACAAGGCCTCGAAAGACGTAGCCTGAATGCTGGTATGGTAACTGTTATTATATGAGAATTCAATCAGGGGAAGATGGTCATCCCAACTACCTCCCAAATCAATGACACATGCACGTAGCATGTCTTCCAATGTTTGAATCGTACGATCACTCTGTCCATCCTTCTGAGGATGGTAAGCAGTACTGAAATTCAAACGAGTGCCTAAAGATTGTTGGAAACTTTTCCAAAAATGAGAAGTATATCTAGTATCTCTATCGGATACAATAGATACTGGCACTTCATGAAGGGACACAATCTCGTCCACATATATTTTTTTGCTAGTTTATCGGAGCTATAAGTCTCCTTTATGGGTAAGAAATGAGCTGACTTAGTCAGTCTATCAACTATGACCCATATCGTATTATTTCCATGCTTTGTTTTAGGTAATTTGGTTATAAAGTCCATAGTTACCATTTCCCATTTCCATGTGGGAAGTTCTAATTGTTGTAGCAGTCTTGACGACTTTTGATGTTCGGCTTTAACCTGCGAGAACGTCAGACATTTAGCTACGTGTGTGGCTATGGACTTCTTCAAACCCATCCACCAATAATTTGCCTTTAAATCTTGATACATTTTGTCACCTCTAGGGTGAACTGAATATTTAGAGTTATATGCTTCCTGGAGGATTAAATCTCTAAGTCCTTCATAAATTGGAACCCAAATCCTACCATTTAATCTAAGGATCCCATCACTCCCAGGTGACAACTGATCAACAGTTGCACCCAGTCTTTCACCTGGAAAGTTAGATTCCACCACCGCTTCTTTCTGCACAGCCAATAGCTTTTCATTTAAGTTGTACTTAAGCTCAATGCTTTTGTCATTAATACGTATAGTCTTAATTATTTCGTTGCGGCTCATCTCATCGATGACCACATTCTCTTTTCCAGGATGGTAGCAAATCTCGCAATCATAGTCATTCAACGTCTCCATCCATCGGCGTTGTCGCATGTTGAGATCTTTCTAGTTGAACAAGTGTTGGAGTCTCTTGTGATCAATGTATATCACACATTTAGTTCCATACAGATAGTGTCTCCACAGCTTTAGTGCAAATACAACGGCACCCAACTCCAAATCGTGGGTGGTGTAATTTCTTTCATGCACCTTCAGTTGTCGTGATGCGTAGGCAATCAGCTTAGCTCTTTGCATAAGCACACAACCCATGCCAGTGTGTGAAGCATCATAATAGACAACAAATTCTTCTATACCTTCAGGAAATGTCAACACTGGAGCATTACTTAACTTCTTCTTGAGGATTTCAAAGGACTCTTGCTGCTTAGGACCCCAATTAAATTTTACGTTCTTGCGGGTCAAGGTAGTGAAAGGTGTGGCTATCCTTGAGAAGTTCTCGATAAATCTTCTATAATATCCTGCCAATCCTAAGAAGCTACGAATCTCAGAAGGTGTCTTAGGCGCTTCCCAGGTCATGATTGTTTCTATTTTAGCAAGATCTACTTGGATACCACGCTCACTCGCAACAAGTCCAAGGAATTGGACTTCGCGAAGCCATAATTCGCACTTGGAGAATTTAGCATGAAGCTTCTCCTGTTGTAGAAGTTCTAAGATACACCGAAGATGTTTCTCATGATCAAATTGATTACAAGAGTAGATAAGTATGTCGTCTATGAAGACAATGACAAAGTTATCCAGGTACGGCTTGTAGACTCGATTCATGAGACCCATGAATGCTGCAGGTGCATTAGTGAGCCCGAAAGGCATCACTAAGAATTCATAGTAGCCGTATCTAGTTCTAAACGCGGTCTTCGGTACATCTTTAGTTCTAACCTTAAGTTGATGATACCCCGACCTTAAATCAATCTTTGAAAAGAAACTTGCCCCTTGAAGTTGATCAAACAGATCATCGATCCTGGGCAATGGATAATGGTTCTTGATTGTTACTTTGTTTAACTCACGGTAATCAATGCACAGACGCATTGAACCATCCTTCTTTTTAACAAACAGAATATGTGCTCCCCAAGGTGATGAGCTTGGTTGAATAAAACCTTTTTCCAGAAGTTCATCTAATTGGGCTCTTAGTTCTTTAATTTCAGTTGGTGCTAAGCGATACGAAGCTCGTGCAACCGGTGCAGCCCCAGGCATAATGTCGATCCTGAACTCCACTTGCCTCTCGGGAGGTAATCTAGGTAGCTCATCAGGGAAGACATCTGGGTAATCAGAGATGACTGGAATGTCTTCTATCTTGTTCAGACAATCCATATTGTGTATCTCCCTAAATGGTGATTGTTCCACCAGAAGGGGTTTTGATGTCGTTGATTTTCTTATCACAGGTGATTCGGGCTTGGTTATGTGATAACCAATCCATGCCCAAAACTACATCAAACCCCGCTAGTTTTATTGGTAGAAGAGATAACGGAATAGAATGATTTTTAATGGATATAGAACATCCATCAAGAATAGTCGAAGTAGTTCCTAAGGTACCATCAGCAAGTTCTACCTCATACTTAATATCTAGAGTTTTAATAGGTAGATTTAATAGTTCACTAAACTTAAGGTCTACAAAAGACTTATCTGCACCTGAATTAAATAAAACTCTAGCATAAATATCGTTTATAAGGAAGGTACCTGTTATAACATTGTCGTCGTTCACTGCTTGCTTGGCATCCGTTTGGAATATCCTTGCATTCGTTTTCTTAGCCTCCTCAGTCTTCTTTGCATTCTTCAGGCAATTCGTCTTGATATGCCATTTTTCATTGTAGCCATAACAGACTGCATCCTTTAGGTCCCTGCACTCCAGAGTTTTGTGCCTCTTTTTCTTATAGATCCCACAGGGTTTGGCCTGCGGATCTATGGTGCACCGCCCATGGTGCTTCTTGTTGCAGTTTTTGCATGTGGGCTTTTTACCCGACTGATTATGGTTCTTTTTTAACCCAAAGTTTCCTTTCTTCTTCTTGTCTGAATGGTGTGAGTTATCATCTTCCCTCTTTCTTTTCCCTTCATCTGTGGTCTTTCCAGACCTACTTCTAACTACATCAAGTGTAAGGGATAGAGACAGATCCACAGCTGGCCTGTAGGTGGAAGGCTTTGAAGCCTTGACGTTTCCTTTTATCTCGGGGGCCAAGCCAACAATGAAGCGTGCGATGCGCTTTGGTTCTGGAGTAACCAAGTAAGGAACTAGTCTAGACATGGAGTTGAAACTAGTAACATATGTTCTGCAATCTAAGTTCTTCATGACCAGAGTCAAGAACTCAGTTTTAACCTTTTCTACCTCATGTTGTGGACAATAGGTTTCTTTTACCAATTCCACTAATTTGGCCCATGATAAGTTGTAGAGGGGAATTTTCCCCGTGGCCAGGATTACTGCCTTCCACCAGGTTAGGGCATAGCCCTTAAAAGACTGGGATAGAAACTTAACAACATCTTCCTTGGTACACCCACTTATATCAACCAACGTTTCCATCTCATCAAGCCACTTCATACAGTTTATGGCTCCCTTTTCTCCATTAAAGTCTCTTGGTTTACAAGAGACAAAGTACTTATAAGTACAGCCTTTGTTAAAATGGGGTTCTTGATCAAACACTATCTTCTTGGATGGTTCACTCTTTTAATTTGATGAATTAACAGATTTATCCTTCTTAGATGTATGCGGTTTAGAGTGGGACTTAGAGTGAGATTTGGAGCGAGTAGTGATGTGTGCAAAATGAAACATATAAATTACATCAAATGAGGCATAAAACTAACTCTTTTTAGTACAATGTTGGAAAAAGCGTGTTTCTTTCTTCCATTTTAATTTACAGGACCAAACGAGCTTAAAAGAACAAAAGGAGCAAACAAGCAGCCAAAACCAACATAAATACCAAAAGAAGGAATAAACGTGACATGCACGACCCCTCGGAAGCATCCCCAAAGCAAAAACAAGGCAAAAGAAGCCTGACCACGAGGCCGTGCCCAGCTGGGCATGGGGCGTGGTCAGGGACCTACATAAAAGACAAACCTGTAGAAGCTTCAACGCCCACCGCGTGCCCAGGTCAGCATGGGGCGTGGTTAACGCAAAGATACCCAGAATCTTGATAGTACAGATAAGAGTTGACCACGGGGCCGTGCCCAGGAGACACGGGGTCGTGTGGGGCCCTCTGCTGACACTTGTAATTAATGAAGGAAGAGAAAAGGCTGGCCACGGGGTGTGCCCACTGGACACGGGGCCGTGGCCAAAGCTCTGTGCAGGCTATTGACGTGAGGTCGAAGGCTCAATCAAATTTAATCCAAATACAACTAATTAGCTAGTGGTAAGTGGGTATCGAACACAGGGAGTTTGTGGAATGTATGTTATCTAAGTGAATATCTAAGTTGACTAAATTAATCTAATTGCAAATAAAATAAAATTCAAGAGTTGATTTGATTGGATTGGTTTTAAAACTAAAATTAACTAATTAAAGTGCAAGAGAAAAGTTTTGGTTGTAAACAAATTAGAGACAAATGACCATCCTAGATTTCCGGTTTCAATTGACGTTCATGTTATCATTCCACTAGAAAGAACTACATAGACATAGCTCATGTGTGACTACTTGCAGTGATGAAAGGGAACTAAGTACTCAGATTCCTAGAACGTGAGGTTGTTACCCGATGATCAATCAACCCTTACCCAAGCCTAACTATACCCATGATATCTCGATTTCCAACGGCACCAAGAACGTATGGTTTCTAATTAGTTCACTGTAAGAATTAACAAGCTACTAACAAACAATCACACACCATAACAAACAAACCATAAAGATAATGATTGTTATTCTAGAAATTAGGAAATCAAACATGAAATGTTTCAAGCAAACCTTCAATCCAGGATAATCATAAAGTGTTTAGCCACTCATGGCTCGAATCAACATCATAACAAAGGTATTATCGTTCATAAAGATCAAAGACAATAAAACTAATGATTAAGAGATGTTTTCCAAGCACAAGGTCTCCAAAAGATGCTCCAATTCGTGTCCAAGACAGGTGTAACCGAAAAACATATGATTAGACACCATAAATCCCCCCAAAGTGATACTTAAATGCAGGAGTTACAAGTTGAAGACAATCGGCACCGTAAGCTACGGCTCCCGCCGTAGCTTACGGCAATCAGCAGCTCAACAAGTCAATGTTAAGCGCCGTAAGCTACGCCACCTGCCGTAGCTTACGTCGGTCAGAAATCTTTTACGGCGCAAATACTCTGTCTTACGGTGCTGATCCTTTGACACATGATGGGGCCGTAGCCTACGGCCAGAGCTGTAGGTTACGGCGCTGAGTGTGACGATTCCCTTGTTTCTCCTTTTCAAGTCTTCACAGCCCCGAATTGTTTCCACCAGCTTCTAGCATCCATCCAAACTGTCTAAAACCTGCATTTTGAGCACTTTAGCACCTGCATTATCAAACATAGAGTGGTTACCAAGTTCAAACAATTAACCGAATAAAGTATGAGGTTTTAATCTATTTAAAGGTCTTAAGGGTTGTCCTACGGACCACCCGTCACATCCCCACACTTACCCGTTGCTTGTCCCAAGCAACCCATTCAAAAACTATTAACAACCACAAGTGATCAATTATGTAAACCAAGCTAAACGTGCCGTCCTTCTACTAACTTTCAATCATACCACAAGACACACCCCTCACAAAAACTCTCGGTGACAAGAAATAATAGCACATAATGCTAAACCACTCAATGCGTGTGTGTGTGTGTGTGTGCGACAATAAGCTTGTATACAAATCAAGTCTTCTCCTAACAAATATCTAGGATGCTTATGAATCAAAGGAACTTACGGGTTGTAACGGGGCTAGGTGCAAAGGTAGGAAAATGGTAGAATGCATATATAAAAGAGCTAATTGATTTGACCCGGTTTTTATTTCTACTACTAACAAAGCAAGCACCAAATATATACATACTTTTTCAACATTCTCAACTACCATACAAACTAATCATTTCTTTTTGCATTTTTCTTCTATTTTTCTCTTTTTTTTTTCAAACACATCAAACTTCAATAATATATACAAGAACATCAACACTACATGCAAAATCTCCTAAACCGGGTCACCTCAAAAGGTAAAATTTATAGGAAGTAGGCTTGGGTCGCAACCGAATGGTCTAAGGCTCAAACGTGGCTTTCTAAGGACCAAACCCCCACCCCTCACAATACCAAGCTCATATATGTAAAGTATGAGGTCCAACCCACCAATCCCACACTCTCACACGTCTAGACGAGGCTACCTAAAAATCCCCTATCATTTTCAAAAGCATGCTATCTCTAGGATTTAACAAGGATTCGTACACAAGTTCTATTAACACACGACACACACCGCCACTCAAACAAGGAAATATCAATAACAATCATATGTGGCCCAAATTCTCACCAAGAAAAGACTAAGAATAGGTGTCGGTGTGTCAAGCGGGACAAAATCAAGCTTTTAAATTTTGACAATTTTCGCTTGGATTTACAAAAATTTTTAAAATTCTCAAAAATTCCCCCCATCCCCACACTTGGGATATATTGTCCCAATGTATGGTTTTGAGGGAAATATCGCTTTTAATCAACAACATTAGCTTTCGCTAATACTTTCAAATCCCAAATTTCCTTTTTTTTCAAACACACCACCGCTAACACATCCCAACAAAAACACATCAACATCAAAACACCACCCTACCTCCCAACCATAAACATAAACATATGAAATAAAAATATACACAAAATGTACAAAGGAGCAAGATACAACCTGGCTAGTAATATTTTGGCTGTGGAGGCCCGAAGATGGATGTCATCATGTCGTTCCATTCTCCAAACCCAAAAGCTCTGCTCCCACTGCTACTACCTTGATCACCACTTGGATTCGCCTGCTGATAACTCATAGCATGTGGATCCACCCATTGAGAATGATGTAATGGTGGGGTGGGATACGACACACTACCGTCATAAGGTGGCAGTGTGGTATAATCCACAACTGGCGGGTCCGCTTCGAGTGGTTGGCCCGCGTGCCACTGATCATGCAAACGTTTCTGGCGGTCGTCTAAGTAGTGAATGTTCACTTCTTCCTCATGGGCATACATATGAGCACGGTTCCATTGCTCATTTCTGTCGTAGCTCTGCTTCAATGCTCTCTCCATACTCGCCCCCATAAAAGTTTGTTGATCGAAGAGCATTTGGTTGGGTTCAGTCCATTCGCCAAAAGTGGGTGGTCGCCTTTGTTCAATAATCTGGCCCATATTCCCCGAATGAGCCTAATAGGGATCATAGGCCTGTTGTGCATAGTCAAATGCACTCCCCACATAACCAGACTGCGCACCTGCTCCCTGAACTCCACCTGGGCCAGCGCCCCCTATCTGTGCATCAACCATGAACGTATCTTCACGGTAGTCATCATCACCACTAACTTCTTCATCAGTCGTTTCGGGCTCATCAGCCTCACCCGGTCGTAGTGGTCTCACATCTGCTTTAATAACTCTCCATCTTCTCCCGTCTGTCTTCGTCTTATGATACCTTTCCGATTCCTTATACTCCCAACCTGGCCCCAGATTCTTTAGGTCAAACGGCTTAAACCTCTTGTAAGAACCTTTTTCATCGCCTTTAATTGCCCCATATTTCTTCAACAATGCCGTGATCAAACGACAATGAGGCACAATTTTTCTTTCCCCACTATTCCGGCTCAACCAAATGTTGTTCAATACTAGAAATCGGAGGGGAACCTTGGGAGAACCATGCATCATCATATACAAGATCGGCACCTCTTGAAACCGGACTTCCATCTTGTCTCCCCGCCGCGGGATGACACTATATGTACACAGAACCAATAACAACTTTGCCTCCATTCTTAAGTTTCGTCTATACAATTTACCATGTGTCATACCCGGAAGAAAGAGAAAATCCAACATATTTTGCCATTGAGGGTTCTTTTCAGGCTCAAGGTAGAGATCTTTGAGGCTTGGGTAGATATATTCACCGGATGGTAGGTCGTCAAACTTCGTTATTCGGCGCAATGAATCATAAGACATCTCGACCCTTACCCCGTTACATTTTCCAACCAATTTCATCTTTTGCGGGGCCTTAAACGGGGGACATTCGAGGGTAGCCATCCACTCTTGAATCTGAGTATCATACATCTTCTTTACCTCGCCATCATAACACTTCAACGCTGCCCCCCAACCCAATGCCTTAAACTTTGCCGTTATCCCGAACGGCCCAAAATCAGCTTCTCGGATCTCCTTTTCACAAATAAATGCCTCAGCCCTTTGCTTCAACTTGTTCATTTCTTCGTGAAACAAATCCTCTCTCCATTCCACAGGTTGGTCTAGTAATGAACCGGATGTCCAATCTGGCTTAGGACCCCTTAGAGGCACATCCTCTTCTGAATCCGGGTCACCGACCCGTGCCAACCTTCTCCTCTTTGGTTGTTCCTCTTCCCCTTGAGGTTGGTTAGACGAACTTGCAATCGCTTTACCTTTTGTTTTCACCATACCTACACACATTCATAAACCACACACACAATTCAAGTTAGTTCAACTCCCGAAATCTTCCCCACACTTGCTTTATGTTACGGGTATAAGTGTACAAAAACCAAAAATTCATCCTTTCAAACAAAAATTCGGCATGATGTCACTACAATTCAAAATTTTTCCAAAAGATTTTTCACTAAACATCAAATACATTTATACCCATAACACTCAATGGTTCACAAAATCCTATCATCTATCTCATACAAGCAAGTGTGCAAGCAAAAACCATAATGAAAACTTACAAACCTCAATGTACTTCAAAGAATGACAAGAAATTGCATGCCTTAGTGTTGTAGAAGATGAGAATAACAAACTCTTCAAGTTCATACAAAAACCCACTTTAACCCCAAAATTTTTGTCCTTAGGGTCCACAAATAGACCAAGAAAATGTGGTTTTCTTCCAAATATTCACCCACAATCAGATTGTTCGTGAAATTTTAGTTGAAATCGACCCAAAAATCAGTTGATTTGGTCCGGAATTGAAGGAGATATTGAAGTTTGAAGGTAGTGAAACTAGGGTTCTTAGTTGGGGAAGAAGAAGAGAAAAAAATTGTGGCTAGGGATTGATTGAACGATATGTGTGGTTGGGAGACATTATAGATTTTTAGTAATTGTTTTATTATTATTATTAATGATTTTCGGTTTTTTTTATATATATAACGCCGACAGGTCCGACCCCACCTTTTCACTCGGTGCCGTAGCCTACGGCACCTTGCCGTAGGTTACGGCGGTGTATGGGAGAAAACAAATGCCGTAGATCAGGAGCTTGCTGGCGTAGGCTTCTTTTTGGTATGGAAACCACCGTAAGCTACGCCCCCCCACCGTAGCTTACGGTGGCCTCTGGGCATTTGTGGGGGGAGCCTAAAACAACTTTCATCAGATTTTTTATGTTTATGTTTTATTCGTTTGTTTTTTTTTTTCTTTTTTTTCTTTTTTAAACTTAATAATTTTTATTGTTTTTATGATTTTTAGAAAACATGAAAATTAACCCTACCCCCCGTTAAAAACCCGTGTTGTCCTCAACGCTATGTTTGGAAAATTCGTACGGATTTCCCCACACTTGTTTCGAACACCGGTTTTAAACAGAACTTATTCAAACCAAACCAAACTAAACTAAATATGTACAAACACCAAACCTGGGCCTCTTTCAAGTTTCTTCATCATCCAATGGGCGTAGAATATAACCCACTTTGTCGAGCTCGAGATTGTTGATGTCGTTACCTTCCAAATACGGTTAGAGCCGATGCCCGTTCACCGTTTGTTGTTTATTTGTTTGTTCATCTTCTATATCGACATCACCAAATCTTCCCACTCTTCGGATGATGTAAGGACCCATCCACTTGCTCTTGAGTTTGCCCGCAAACATCTTCAACCTCGAATTATACAACCACACTTTTTGACCCACTTCGAAGTTCTTTTTCCTTATCTTTGCATCGTGAACTTTCTTCAGTTTGTCTTTGTATGCGGATGCACACTCATAGGCTTCGTCCCTAATCTCCTCAATCTCATTCAATTGCAACTTTCTCACTCGACCCGCTTCATCATAATCCGCATTAACAGTTTTAATGGCCCAATGCGCTAGATATGCCTACAACGCATACACTATCCGATAAGGAGTGGTACCAATTGGAGTTTTGTAGGCCGTCCGATATGCCTACAACGCATCGTCAAGTTTACTTGACCAATCTTTTCTATCCGTTCTTACCGTCTTCATGAAAATCTCTTTGATCTGACGGTTGGACACTTCAACTTGTCCACTTGTTTGCGGATGGTACGGTGTTGCCACTCGATGGTTCACATTGTATCTTTTTAACAATTTCCCGAAATGGAAGTTCTTGAAATGTGAACCGCCATCACTTATTATCACCCTTGGTACACCGAATCGAGCAAATATGTTGGATTGCACAAACTTACATACAACGGAATGATCATTGGTCCTTGCAGCAATGGCTTCTATCCACTTCGTAACGTAGTCAACCGCAACCAATATGTATAAGAACCCATTCGAGTTAGGAAATGGACCCATAAAATCTATCCCCCAAACATCAAATACCGCAAGCACCAAAATTGGTTGTAAAGGCATTTCATCCCGCTTCGATATGCTTCCAACTCTTTGACAATTTATGCAATTCCGGGCAAACTCACAAGAATCTTTGAAAATTGTAGGCCAGTAAAACCCACATGATAACACCCGATAACCCATCTTGTTCCCGCTAAAATGCCCCCCACATGCCGACGAATGAGCATGGGTCAAAATCTCTAGTACTTCAGTTTCGGGAACACACCTTCTTATCACTTGATCGGGTCCAATTTTGAACAAATCTGGTTCATCCCAAATGTATTGTTTTACTTGACTTAGAAATTGTTGTCGTCTCTTCTTCGTCCAATGATTTGGAATTGCACCCTTGGCCAAATAATTCACGTAGTGAGCATACCAAGGTGCAACAAAAGTAGAAACGGCTAACAATTGCTCATCGGGGAACCGTTCATTAATTTCACTCGGGTCATCAACACCCTCCAATGGGATCCGGGACAAATAATCCGCAACAACATTTTCACACCCCTTTTTGTCCCGGATCTCTAAATTGAACTCTTGCAACAGAAGCACCCAACGAATCAACCGGGGCTTTGCATCCTTCTTTTCCATTAGATATCGGACCGCACTATGATCAGAATACACGATCACCTTGCTCCCCCAAATGTATGATCTAAACTTGTCCAAGGCATACACAACCACTAATAATTCTTTCTCAGTTGTGGTGTAATTCAGTTGCGCCTCGGACAAAGTTTTACTTGCATAATAGATTACCACCGGTTTCTTGTCAACTCTTTGACCCAAAACCGCTCCAATGGTCGTGTCGCTAGCATCACACATAATCTCAAACGGCTTTGACCAATCCGGTGGTTGCAAACATTCGTTTGCAACCATGAAACGCTTGCAAACATTCGTCAGTAAAATCAAATGGAACATCTTTCAATAATAAGTTACATAAAGGTTTTGTAATTACACTAAAACCCTTAATAAACCTTCTATAGAATCCCGCGTGTCCCAAACATGATCTCACCCCCTTAACATTCTTTGGTGGGGGTAGAGATGAAATTACCCAAATTTTTGCTTTGTCTACCTCCATTCCCCGGTCGGATATCACGTGCCCCAACACAATACCCTCTTGCACCATAAAATGACTTTTCTCCTAACTAAGCACTAAATTTTTCTCAACACATCGTTTTAAAACTTTTTGTAATTCATTGAGACACGATTCAAAACTAGTGCCAAAAATAGAGAAGTCATCCATAAACACTTCAAGCGACTCTCCAACCATGTCCGAGAAGATACTCATCATACATCGTTGGAAATTTGTTGGTGCATTGCACAAGCCAAATGGCATTCGCCGAAAGGCAAAGGTGCCATATGGACAAGTGAAGGTGGTCTTGTGTTGGTCATCCGGGTGTATTGCTATTTGGTTATATCCCGAATACCCATCCAAAAAACAGTAGTATTTTTGACCGGAAAGTTTTTCAATTATTTGATCAATGAGGGGTAACGGGAAATGGTCTTTGGAGGTAGCGACATTTAATTTTCTATAATCAATGCAAACTCGCCACCCGGTGACCGGGCGGGTGGCGATTTGCTCACCTTGCTCATCTTTTATTACCCGAATGCCTGACTTTTTAGGCACTACCTGAGTCGGACTTACCCACGCACTGTCCGAAATGGGATAGATGATCCCTGCATCCAACCACTTGATCACTTCTTTCTTAACCACTTCTCTCAAATTCGGGTTCAACCTTCTTTGTGTTTCATGGGTTGGCTTCGCATCTTCATTTGTAATGATTTTATGCATTACAATGGAAGGACTAATACCCTTTAAGTCGGCTATTGTCCACCCAATTGCCGCCTTGTGAGCCTTCAACACCCGTACCAACTCCTCTTCTTGAGCTACCGCCAAATTAGAAGCAATGATCACCGGTAAGGTGTCATTCTCCCCCAAAAATACATACTTTAAATGTTTTGGTAGCTCTTTCAATTCCACACATTGTGGACATTCTAAGGAAGGCTTTGTACCCGAATCAATTCCCACCGGTAAAGTGTCCGTTTGGTGGGTCCATGGCGGTCTTCCTTCTCTCACCGCGAGAGCCTCTTGCTCCTTCTCTTCCTTTTCCAACTCACATGCATGCACCTGCAAAGACACATCACAAACACAAGAACCTAAAATCTCTTCCTCGAGCTCCTTTGGGTCGTACCCATCTATGAAATCTGCTATAAAACACTCATCACCATAAATGTTAGTACCGTTAGTAAAAACATTTAATCTTATCTTTCTATTGCCGAATGTCATGTCGACCGTACCATATCGACAATCAATAACGGCATGTGCGGTGTTCAAAAATGGCCGACCCAAGATAACATTTTGTTTTTGAATTGGGTCCGCGGATGAGTAGTCTAACACAAGAAAATCCACGGGATAATAAAACTCATAAACTTTAACTATAACATCCCGTACAATACCCCGAGGAAGTTTATGAGACAAATCGGCTAATACCACCGTTGTCTCAACCCGTTTCAATGGACCAAAATCATATTGGTCATATAACCCCCCGGTAAGATACTTACTCCGGCTCCAAGATCCAATAACGCCCTTGCAGTTTGAAAATTTCCTACTTGTATGTTTATAAGAGGCGTTCCCGGATCTTGTAGCTTAGGAGGAAGATCTCCTTTCAAGACCGTGCTTACCCGCTCCGTCAAGTCAACCAATTTAGGCACTTTTTGTTGCCTCTTTTGAGTACACAATTCTTTTAAAAACTTGGCGTAAGCGGGTACCTGTTTTATTGCTTCAAGTAAAGGAAGATTGATTTTAACTTGTTTGAAAACCTCCCACATTTCTTCCTTTTGAGGACCCCGTTTTGAAATAAAATTTTTCCTACCCGGATCTAATAAAGCCGAGGGAAATGGTACTTGACTAGATCCCTCGTCTTCATTTTTCTTTTCATTTTCTTTATTAATTTCGGGTTTTTCGAAATTGGGTTTTTTAGAAGAAATAATAGTTGGTTCATTTTCTTCCTCACTATCTTGACCCGTTATGTCTTCAACCACCCCATCAACTAAATCCGGTGAAGGATTGGTTTTATACTCTTTCCCACTTCTCAAAACACTTACATGATGAATGTTGACATTGTTACCTCTAGAAGTATTATGAGACGGGTTTACCTTAGTGTCGCTTGGCAATTGACCTTTGTTTTTCTTCAAGTCCGCCACTTCGGTTGCGAGTTGACCCATTTGGGTGGTCAAAGTTTGAATTGCTTTGTCTCGGGCCTCATCTTTTTGTACACGAGCATCATCCATTTGATTTCTCTTTTGCATCTCCGCTTGCATACTCTTCAACATATCCATCATCTCGTTTCCACCCGAAGACCCCCCTTGTTCTTGACCCGTTTGATATTGCCTTTGATACCCTTGATTGTTCCCACCTCTATATCCACTTTGATTGTTATAAGGTTGGCGCGAACCAAAGTTTCCTTGGCTACCTTGAAAGTTCGGGTTAGCTTGATTTGAAGGGTTCCCATACCGAAAATTTGGGTGGTTCCTCAACCCGGTGTGATAAGTGTTAGAATTCATGTTATAGTTTCTACCACCCCCTCCTTGACCTTGTACCGCATGAACTTCTTCATATTGTCCTTCCACTCCTTGGCAATTTTCAGTCGCATGCCTTATTTCATTGCAAATAGCACAAACATCATAAATTTGGTTAGAGGTTTGTACATTACCATCGTCGACCGCATGCACTTGAGTTTGGGTAACGGTTGGTCGTTCTCTCCTTGATGCTTGAGCTTTCTTCTTTGAAGTGATTGCCATTTGCTCCAAGAACTCCCAATCGTCTTGCTCATAGTTCGTACCAAAAGTGCCACCGGTAATAGACATTAAGTCTCGAGCATCTTCGGCACTCAACCCCTCATGGAAAGCGTTCATCAATTCCCAAAGTTCAATCCCATGGTGAGGGAAATTCTTGATCATCATGTTGAAACGCTCAAAGTCCTCATGAAACATCTCACCTTGTTGTTGTTGAAAACTCCTCAATCCTTTCCTAGCATCATTGGTCTTTTGAGCGGTGTAAAATTCATCTAAAAATATTTGTTGCATTTCCGCCCAAGTGTAAATGGATGCTGAAGGCTAAGTATAGAACCATTTTTTAGCCTTGTCTTCTAGAGAAAATTGGAATAATACCAATTTGACATCGTCGGCCGAAAATCCTTGGCTCCCAAATGTATTGCAAATCGAGTCATACGCTTCCAAGTGAAAGTAAGGTTCCTCCGTTGCTAGACCCTTATATTTCGGCAAACTTTGTAAGGAATTGGTTCTCACTTCAAAAGTTCTTCCTTGATCATTGTGAGGAATAACTACCGGTGAAGGATTGTGAGTGATTACCGGCCTAAAATGCGCTTCAATGCCTCTTGCATGTTCTCTAAGATGCCTTCTTGGCACACCCGCCCGAACCCTTGGTCGAATAGGACCCATTGGTCTTTTCATAGGCCCTTGTGGTACATAGGGTTGGAATTGTTGTTGTGGCATCGGTGGGTGTTGAATTGGCCTTTGGAATTGTGGTTGTACATTTTGCGGACGAACTTGTTGTAACGGTGTAGGACGTTGCAATTGTGGCCCTTGTGGCCTTGGCCGAATATGTTGTGGTATAATTTGTTGTTGAGAAATCCCACCAACACTTGGCATTCTTTGCGTTTGACCTTGCACATAAGTAAGCTCCCCTTGATCTCCATCACCCCTATATGCGTATCCTTCTTCCTCATAACCCTCAAAATCTTCATACCCTTCATCATATCCATCTGCTCCTATACCCGAAGATTGCCCAAATGGAAAAGATGAGTATTGAAAACCCGTCTGGTTCGGCGGTCTAAATGTGGAAGTAGCATGAACGACAGTTGAACCTTGTGGTAATGTATAGGTTGAAGATGATTGACCTGAAGCTGGGAAGAAATGGGAGAATGGTGGAATTGTAGTAGAAGGGTTAAAGGTAAGTGTAGGTTCATCTTGGGTGGTAATAGGTTGTGTAGTGTTGGTTGGTGTAACATCATGAGGTGAAATAGGGTTGGTAGTGGTGTTTGGTATGGTAGTGTTTGGTGAAGGTTGAGTGGATGATGGTATGAAAAGTGGTATAAGTTCACCCGTAGTGGGTGGTGGTTGTGGTGGATCCATGTATCAAATTGGTGTAATTGGTGTTATTGGTGAACCGCTGATTCTGTTCTCTCTTAGCAAAATTCTGTTTCCTCTTAATGTTCGCTCAATTTCCGGATCAAATGCCAATGGTGATAGCTTGTGAGAGCTTCTAGTACGCATGCACCTGTAAATAACTGCACACTAACACACCCAGCGTAAACTAGAAAAATAACAAACTAAAAAGGATAAAAAATAACACACGTTGCGCACTACTCCCCGGCAGCGGCGCCAAAATTTGACGTGAGGTCGAAGGCTCAATCAAATTTAATCCAAATACAACTAATTAGCTAGTGGTAAGTGGGTATCGAACACAGGGAGTTTGTGGAATGTATGTTATCTAAGTGTATATCTAAGTTGACTAAATTAATCAAATTGCAAATAAAATAAAATTCAAGAGTTGATTTGATTGGATTGGTTTTAAAACTAAAATTAACTAATTAAAGTGCAAGAGAAAAGTTTTGGTTGTAAACAAATTAGAGATAAATGACCATCCTAGATTTCCGGTTTCAATTGACATTCATGTTATCATTCCACTAGAAAGAACTACATAGACATAGCTCATGTGTGACTACTTGCAGTGATGAAAGGGAACTAAGTACTCAGATTCCTAGAACGTGAGGTTGTTACCCGATGATCAATCAACCCTTACCCAAGCCTAACTATACCCATGATATCTCGATTGCCAACGGCACCAAGAACGTATGGTTTCTAATTAGTTCACTGTAAGAATTAACAAGCTACTAACAAACAATCACACACCATAACAACGAAACCATAAAGATAATGATTGTTATTCTAGAAATTAGGAAATCAAACATGAAATGTTTCAAGCAAACCTTCAATCCAGGATAATCATAAAGTGTTTAGCCACTCATGGCTCGAATCAACATCATAACAAAGGTATTATCGTTCATAAAGATCAAAGTCAATAAAACTAATGATTAAGAGATGTTTTCCAAGCTCAAGGTCTCCAAAAGATGTTCCAATTCGTATCCAAGACAGGTGTAACCGAAAAACATATGATTAGACACCATAAATCCCCCCAAAATGATATTTAAATGCAGGACTTGCAAGTTGAAGACAATCGGCACCGTAAGCTACGGCTCCCGCCGTAGCTTACGGCAATCAGCAGGTCAACAAGTCAATGTTAAGCGCCGTAAGCTACGCCACCTGCCGTAGCTTACGGCGGTCAGAAATATTTTGCGGTGCAAATACTCTGTCTTACTGTGTTGATCCTTTGACACATGATGGGGGCCGTAGCCTACGGCCAGAGCCGTAGGTTACGGCGCTGAGTGTGATGATTCCCTTGTTTCTCCTTTTCAACTCTTCATAGCCCCGAATTGTTTCCACCAACTTCTAGTATCCATCTAAACTGTCTAAAACCCACATTTTGAGCACTTTAGCACCTGCATTATCAAACATAGAGTGGTTACCAAGTTCAAACAATTAACCGAATAAAGTATGAGGTTTTTATCTATTTAAAGGTCTTAAGGGTTGTCCTACGGACCACCCGTCAACTATAAATACGGGTGCTTGGTTCCCTTGAAAGTCATCCCTTGGCAAACCACTACTCTCCCACTTTGCCACCACTCCACCACCACTACAACACCAACAGCCACCACCATCATCCAGCATCCATCTTTAGAGTGTGTAGTAGTCTCGGGATCCAAGATTGATTGTAAGGGTTCTTGCCAATCAAAGGCCATGTTTGGTTAAGCCTCTTACATCACTTGGTAAAGACAAGTCTTTATTGTATTACTTTTGATTTTTAATCTTTCGGCACTTTTTATTTGGGTTTGTATTAATGCCTTTAATAACTAGTTTCTTATGTTGAAGGTGAATTTTCTTTATCATTTTTCCGTGGTGTCTTTGGGTTACTTTACTGTCTATATAAAGTAAAAGATTGCATCAGTCATGTCTTTACGATCTATATAAAGGCATGTTGACTACCTGGTCGGGGGTTAGGGGAATGGTTTGGTAAGGTTCTTGCCTTGTTCAGTGTATAGATCCTGCAAGGACCTGGTTCAAGCTTACTAGGACCTCCTTCAATACCCATTAGTATTGGATGGTAGGGGTGCGAATAGCTTGAACCCCTCATATGTAAACTACTATTAATACTTTAAACCGGCTTCTTGGGATTGTATCCTTGCTGACTCAAACCACTTATCCGAGGGAAACGTCACCTTCAAAAGAGGGGCCTACCACTTTTCGCATTAATAACTTACTTAATTATCTTTCAATATTCTGACCCTTTGGGATTGTATCCCTGCTGACTCAAACCATTGGGTTGAGGGTAACGTCACCTTCAAAAGAGGGGCCTACTACTATAACTAAGATAATCTCTTAAAAAGTCCGAAAGTGCGAAATATATAAAAGGATACATTGAAGACGAGTTGGATCTAAGTGATTCTATCTTGTCTGTCTGTTTTTATTTTATTTATCTTTGCATTTTTAGTTTTTATATTCATGTTTCAAAACTTTTCTCAAAAATTTAGATCGATTAGACATTGAGGATAAACCGGTACTAAAAGCTCTTGTGTCCTTGGACGACCTCGGTATCTTACCAACACTATATTACGCTCACGATGGGTACACTTGCCCAAGTGTGTGTTTAGTGTTAGTATAATATCGTGTTTTATAAATTTAAAACTTGACTAATGCGTAAAATGGGCTCAAAATATCAATAAAAATATATCGCACTCGACACGCACCAGACACGCACCAAGTTTTGGCGCCGTTGCCAGGGACACAAGGATTTTAAGAAAGTTTAAAATCAATGGCCTAATTATTTTTCTATTTTTTTTAGGATTTTTCTTAATTTTTCAGTTTCTGCAGACTTCAGCACGGGCCGTGCTAAGCCAGAAACGGGGCCGTGTCCATCATCGTTACTGGCAATCCTGTTTTAAGTCAGACAGTAGCTGACCATGGGTCGTGCCCACTCGACACGCCCCCGTGTCCACCCCCTAGTTGCTGAAAACAACACCGTAAGATCCCGACGGTTGGTAATTTCTGACAAAAATATGAGTGATATTGATTATTTTTACTTTCGCTCCTCCACCAGTGGTGTCAAATATGTGGTGGATTCCATCAAGATTTAGAATGTTTCTTTCTAAATTGCGATCCCCACTATTTAGACCCATCATTTTCCTGTAATAACCTTAAGATGGGCGAAAGTAAAAACGATCACTATCTCTCGCCTGAATGCCCTCAACCATCTTTTTCAGATGACATAACCTCCGAAGAATTATGTCGACTCGAAGAAATAATTCTCCTAAAATTAAAAGAATTAGAGCTTGAGATGAAAACAAGTTATTCATCACAAGACAACGATCAAGGATAATTATTGGGGTCACATTCGGATTCTACCAACATCGACGATACCAAAAGTACCTCAACCTCTTGTGAAAACATGAGCGATAGTGGTCCTTGTGTCGATTGTGCCGTGAAGGACTCTCCATCGGCCCCCACCGATGCACTCATAAACCCGAGCGATTCAACATATACCTTCTTTAACAAGAGCCCGGATAAGGGGAATAAAGGTTGGTTTCGCCCACCGGTATTTAGTTTAGGTTTTATCCTTTCCGATAACCTCTTGCGTTCTTATTTAAATCAAGAGCAATTAAGATACCTTAGGCACTTCGGTGTTGTTCCCTCCAGTAAGGAACTGCCCGATCCGAATAAAAACATTAAATTAAGACGCCACTTCATAAAATACTCTAGCCACGGGGCCGTGTCCAGGTCAATACGCCCCGTGCCCACCTCAATTTTCACCATAGGGTTGTGTCCAGGCCAACACGCCCCATGCTCATAATACGAACAAAATGTGTCAGAACTATGTCTGACCACGGGGCCGTGGTTAGCGTGCTGTCGTTTGCTATAAAGTCAGCATGATTGCTACACATTTGGATCCATTCCAAAGACCAAGATTTGATGGGATCTTCACACATACCTTAAAAGGTATATTCCAAAGAAGGTTTCTCACCAACCATCTTGTCTTTGATACTTTTGTCACTTACCTTCTTCTCCAAAACTCTTCAACCTCCATTAAAGCTTGAAATACTCATAACTTCAAGCTTTATTGTAATATTTGCAAGATTTTTAACCAAGGAATCTCATTAAAAATAAGTTTTACAACACTGTTTTAAGTTATTCGTGCTCAGAAATGTTTCAAAATACAGAAAAATAATTTAAAACAATGATATTCCTTGATTCAAAAATCTGCAGAGGGGTGACCACGGGGCCGTGCCCAGCGGGCACGGGGCCTTGGTCGGAATCTCAGTTTCATACTTTTTGAAAATTTCATCTTGTTTTCTTAGAATGTCGAGCCAAAATAGTGGAACATCTTCAGCTCACTCGAGAAACAATCGAAGGGGGAGAAGACCATCGATGGAAGCCTCCTTGGTCAACTATGTGTATGCCTTACGAGAAGCCATTGATGAGATGACATCCGTGGAAGAATCCTTAATTGACCGTATTAATCATTTGACGGTGGGATCAGAGACTTGCCTCCAAGAAGTAAACCTTTTGCACCAAAGGTTGAATATTCTTGCAATGCCTCCCATGGTGCCAATCCTCACACAAGGGAGTTGGAATGTCATGTCGGAAATCATTATCCCTACCGGATGGGATAACCTTCCTCCAGAACCTCCTCTAGCCGTATTAAATGGAGTTCCAGTAGCCGTTTCACCTCCTCCACAAGATAATGTGGAAAATGAGCCAGCCTTCATTCTCCCTAGGGAGATTGAGGAATGGCTCAATGACATTTGAGGTACATCCCCCGGTTTCGAGTTCTAAAGGCCCTTAGACACCGAAAAGTCATTTCCGGGATTTTTTTCATCCTCATAATGTAAACATCTAGGGTAGAACTCCATCGTAATTTAGATTTCCTGCATTTTGTGACCTATCTATCTTAGGACTTTTGTAGCTTTTCATTTTTAGGACTTTTTATGTTAATTTCTAGGACCTATGTATTTTGCACTCTTAATGAATGATGGTTTAAATTATTATGGTGTTTGGATGATGTTATAATGGTGTAAAACACTCTAGAAAAGATGGAAATTGCCAAAGGAACGTTAAAAACCACACCCCATGCACGAAAGCAGAGCCATCCCATAACTTTTCCAGCATTACAGCAAGTTCAGCACGGGGCCGTGCTCAGCCCAACATGCCCCATGCCCAGGCTCGGCAGAATAAATTCCCAGTACAGGTAACTGGCCGCGGGTCGTGCTCAGCGAACACGCCCCGTGGCCAGCCTTCTGTTGAAATATGACACTGACGATCTGACCACAGGGCTGTGCCCGGACCACACAGGGCCGTGGTCAGACGCCCAGTAACATAAAAACTTGTTTTTATTCACCGTTTACGCGTTCAAATCAACCTAAAAACTTGTTTTTGGGACACATTGAGGACAATGTGTAATTTAAGTGTGGGGGGATGCTAAACCTTGAATCTTGCAAGTGCTAATAACAAGCCTTACACAAAACTCTATCGGAACCGCTAATTACCACATAAGAAAATTATGAGAAGGCATGACAAATCTAAAAAGGTTTATTTTTATTTGTCTTGGTTTAATTCGGGAATAACAAGTTCTAAAAAGGTTATATTTTTACAAATTTACAACCGATAGCGTCGTGATAAAAAGAACCAAATAAGAAAATTATGAGAAGGCATGACAAATCTAATTAAAATTTGATTATATATACTTGATCACATTATAAACCCATTCCCACAACAAGTGAGTTTTGAGCCTTTATTGAGCATACATGCATATATCTTTAAACTAAATGCTCATTTTTCGTTTCTTGTGTGAATAGCCGCTTGGTTCTTACGACTCTAAAACTTGCCAAGATGATACATTCCCGGTCCTTATCAACTTGAACCCAAGTAAGTAAATGATGGAGGCATTAGGACTAACCCATTTTCCTTTCAACACCATTATTTTTCATCTTTTTTATCACCTACCCAAAATCCCCCTAGTTAACCCCTTTGAGCCTAAACCTTTTCGTTTCAAAACCCACAAAACAAACACCCTTTACCCATCAAAACCTTTTTCTTTTCAAACCCCTTTGTTTTAGTAAAAAGCCCGGTTATCTTGTGACATGAAAAAGAAAAGAAAAAAAGAAAAAAAAAATGAAAGTCTTGCAATAAACAAACAAGGTCCTCAAAGAAATCTTGTTTGAATGTGCTTAGTTTGAATAAAAAGTCACAAAAACAAAAAGTTTTACGACGACCGACGCTTTTTACGCTTTTCGCCATTTTGACTAACCACTAACCAAAACCACCTACCCTTAGCCCAAGCCTAACCCTTCCCCAAGTCCTCTTGATATTTACAAAGGTTTATAGTTAAAAAGAAGGAGGATTGATCGCATGGCAACCATATGGTAGAAGTAAGTTCCATGCCGGTCTCGAGTGTTTCACAAAAATACACAAATCGGCCGAGTGTTGAGTGATCTCTCATGAGGTATGTGAACTTGTATATAAATGGAATTTTAAAGAGGCATGTTATGCCCAAATAAATAATTTTCTCATAAATGTTCTAAATAAATCATGACGAATAGGATTGTAAATAAAATAAAAATAAAACTCAATAAAGATCTTGGATTCCCGACACTCAAGATAATCCCAAAACTTCTCCTCTACATCTTCCATTTGGGTGTGTAAGCCACATATTAAAGAGTTTTGCTTGAGGACAAGCAAAAATTCAACTGTGGGGGTATTTGATGTGTGCAAAATGAAAAATATAAATTACATCAAATGAGGCATAAAACTAATCATTTTTTAGTACTAATGTTGGAAAAGCGTGTTTCTTTATTCTTTTTTAATTTACAAGACCAAACGAGCTTAAAAGAACAAAATGAGCAAATAAGCAGCCAAAACCAACATAAATACCAAAATAAGGAATAAACGTGACATGCCCGACCCCTCGGCAGCATCCCCAAAGCAAAAACAAGGCAACAGAAGCCTGACCACAGGGCCGTGCCCAGCTGGGCATGGGCCATGGTCAGGGACCTGCACAAAAGACAAACCTGTAGAAGCTTCCACGCCCACCACGAGGGCGTGCCCAGCTCAGCACGGGGCGTGGTCAACGTAAAGATACGCAGAATCTTGATAGTACAGATAAGAGTTGGCCACGGGGTCGTGCCCAGGAGACACGGGGTCGTGTGGGGCCCTCTGTTGACACTTGCAATTAATGAAGGAAGAGAAAAGGATGGCCACGGGGCATGCCCGCTGGACACGGGGCCATGGCCAGAGCTCTGTGCATGCTATAAATAGGGGTGCTTGGTTCACTTGAAAGGCATCCCTTGGCAAACCACTACTTTCCCACTTTTCCACCACTCCACCACCACTACAACACCAACACCCACCACCATTATCCATCATCCATCTTTAGAGTGTGTAGTAGTCTCGGGATCTAAGATTGATAGTAAGGGTTCTTGCCAATCAAAGGCCATGTTTGGTTAAGCCTCTTACATCACTTGGTGAAGACAAGTTTATATAAAGTAAAAGATTGCATCATTCATGTCTTTACGGTCTATATAAAGGCATGTTGACTACCTAGTCAGGGGTTAGGGGAATGGTTTGGTAAGGTTCTTGCCATGTTCAAGGTACAGATCCTGCAAGGTCCTGGTTCAAGCTTACTAGGACCTCCTTCAATACCCACTGGTATTGGATGGCGGGGGTGCGAATAGCTTGAACCCCTCATATGTAAACTACTATTAATACTTTAAACCGGCTTCTTGGGATTATATCCTTGCTGACTCAAACCACTTAGCCGAGGGTAACGTCACCTTCAAAAGAGGGGCCTACCACTTTTCGCATTAATAACTTACTTAATTATCTTTCAATATTCCGACCCTTTGGGATTGTATCCCTGCTGACTCAAACCACTGGGTTGAGGGTAACGTCACCTTCAAAAGATGGGCCTACTACTATAACTAAGATGATCTCTTAAAAAGTCCGAAAGTGCGAAAATATCAAAGGATACATTAAAGACGAGTTGGATCCAAGTGATTCTGTCTTATCTATCTGTTTTTATTTTATTTATCTTTGCATTTTTAGTTTTTATTTTCATGTTTCAAAACTTTTCTCAAAAATTTAGATCGATTAGACATTGAGGATAAACTAGTACTAAAAGCTCGTGTGTCCTTGGACGACCTCGGTATCTTACCAACATTATACTACGCTCACGATGGGTGCACTTGCCCAAGTGTGTGTTTAGTGTTAGTATAATATCTTGTTTTATAAATTTAAAACTTGACTATTGCGTAAAATGGGCTCAAAATATCAATAAAAATATATCCCACTCGACACGCACCAGTATCACTCGGCTCCTTTAGCAATCTTTCTACAGCTTTAGTGATGGTTGTATCAATCATGGCCTGTAAGTCAGCGCCAGTTATATTAAGTCTTGTAGCATCATTCCTTTCAGCTGTATGGCTATTAGCTTCGTCGGAATTAACCATGATGAAGCTTTTAACGCTACATATCAAATAACAATAATTATTATAACATTTCTAAAGAATGTTTATTTTAGAACCATCAAAGGCATTTAAATAGGATATAATTCTTTGTATATTAGACAGGGGAACATATGTCATAACTGTCATTGTCGTATAGAGAACATTATATAGCACGAAGGCTCGTCTCGAAGGACATTTATTATATGGCACAAAAGGCCTTGTCACCTGGACAATTTGAATTATAAGCCGTAATCTTATTAGATCGAGGGCTTTAAGGTTTGAACATAGTTCTTCATCTTTAGACAGAGAGTCATAGACTACAACTGTCACCGTTATGAAAAAGATATAACTTGGCCCGTAGGCAAAACAATTAACATCACTAATGGATGTTTTAATATGATCATCGTATTTGATGATATTAGCCATGATTAACTTTGATCATTTAGGCTATATAAAGGCTTGGAAGAAATCCAAATACCTTGATGGCCCGTGTGGTTTCTCAAGTCACACTGCCAGGAGTGTTAACATGTTCTGGATGTTAACAAAGATTAATTGTCTTAAGAGGGTTTTACCATCATAGCCATGTTTTCATTGACATATAGGCTAGGTTATACCATTAAGAAGATCTTTTTGGAATTTATTTAGCAGATCAATAAAGTTCGAATAAAACGAAATGACTGCTTGAATAATAATGTAATGAAGTACATATATATATATATATGATAAGGATCATTACAGAACACTAATTATTGCAAGAACAAAAAGAACAACTCTAAATCACTAAATTTTAGGATTTAAGGTCTATATTTCTTAAATTTTATGTTTCTTACATTTATATGTGTATTAGTTATACATAAAAAAACATATATTTTTCACTACACATAGTCTACATACATGTAGGTAATTTAGCCTACACATAACCTACATGTGTGTAGGTTATTTAGAAACTGGAGATTTTTCATATTTTATTTTAAATTCTAGTGTGAGAAACAATAAATATTACATTTATAACATTTTCATTTACTTTTTAGGTTTTTAGGATTGGAAAAATGAGTGATTCACTTTGTTCTGCGTGTTCTCGCAATATTTAGTGTTCTGCATAGAACATTCCCCTATATATATATATATATATATATATATAGTAACAAATATTAATTCCAAAAGAAAGTTCTCATTAATTTAAGTAGGGTTTACAAAATTGCCCAAATGGGTCTTAATTAACATACAAATTGTCTACGCAGGGACTAAAAGGAAACCAAGTCTACGCGGGGACTAATACAGAAAGAAAGTGTCCACGCAGGGACTAATACTAAATGAAAATGTCCACGTAGGGACTTAATTCTAAATAAACAATTACAAGATAAAACGAAAATCTTCAATCATCGTCTTTCTTCCCCTTGATTAATTTTGTAAGTTTTTTGAAAAACTTTCTTGTTCTCCTCTCACCCCTGTCTACTCGACGTTCATCATTGTCCACCCTATGTATGGTTTGAGTTAAAATCTCTAGTTGTTGGGGTGGTAGTTGTTGTTGTGGTTGGGGTTGAGGTTGAGGTTGTGGTGGAGGTTATTGATACCCATAAGCGGGATACCCAGCTGGGTATGCAGGAGGGAAAGGTGAAGGATAAAAAGCGTTATGAACGGCCGTTTTGATGTATGGGTCGTAAGCGGGTGCTTGATAATTATAACCCGTAGGAGCTTGAGGCTCAAACGGGTTATAACCAGTCGTGGCTGGGTAAGTGGGAATTAGGTTTTCAAAACCCATTGGTGGTGGTTGTTGCGCGAAGGTGGCCAGTGTAGTGTCAATTACCGGTACAACATTTGAAGGTCCACCCATTTGTGGATCTTCGGGGATAGGGGGATAGTTACTTGAAGCTTGGGGCGAACTAATTCGTGGGCCCACAGGCACGGACATACGTGCATTCCTTTTCCTCCTCAGCGGTTTTGGAGGTGGCGGAGGTTGTTCCTCCACTGGTGGTGGTGGTGGTGGCGTCACCGCTTGAAAGTATGGCTCCTTAGAAAGAGGCTGTTGTGGTGGAGTATTGTGGAAAGAAGGAGTATATTCCCACTTCCACTGGCCCCACCATTCTGCATATTCATCAGGACCTTGATAAGGTGATCCCGCGAAAGAGGAACCACTAGAGATGTCAATGGGATGCGTAGGCGTCCCAGAGGGTGGCATCACTGGATCTGGATCTTCGTCCACATCCATGTCTTCGGGAAAATGGTCTTCGGGACCCAACAGGTTATGACCCACATGAGATTTTATGTAATCGTTTGGGTCAAAGTGACCCTGAGAAAGAGAATGATGAGAATGTTGCGAATGCTGTGAGTGGTGGGACTCATGCGATTGTTGAGGCCCAAACGAATGGTGATAGGATGACGATGTACTCAAGGATACGGACCACCTTGCGGGTTCAAGCGAGTGTGTCCAAGCCTCGTAAGGATCAGAACTGAACATTGCGGATGGTGTACGACGGTGTGATGGTCCCGCCTGGCTTGATGGTTCGCCTCTCATCGGACCTTTTCCTTTTCCCCCTCTTACTCTTGGAGGCATTCTTGAGTTTTATCCTGTTAAAAACAAGAAAACAATATATATAAACTAAATAAAGATTAGGATTAATCCTAGGTCATTTGCCTAGACTCGGAAGTCTAAGGAATATGCTACTGTGTCATTGAGATTAAACACAAAAGGCTAGTGTTTAATTCACTCAATGTTGTGTCTGATACCAACCTGTCACACCCCGGTATTTTAACCACAAACTGGTGGGCCTGGTGGGGAGTATCGTGACATAGTTGATATCATCATATACAATTAAACATAGTTATAGCACAACGGAAGTCTTGGAAGAAATTGCTATTACAAAACGAATGTTCAAGTTCAAAATAATAAATATACAAACGGTTGTAGAAACGAATCCATAGGCGGATCTTAAATAAAATACAAAACGATGTTTAACAGACTTTAAGGCGTCTTAAGGACTTGCAAGATCCTCTATTAGACACCAAGTAGCTCCCAGCCTATTTGTGTGTAGTACCTGTCACTTAGTCTTTTGAAAATACGTCAGTTTACACTGGTAAAAATACAATTAACTGACTCATTTGAAAAATGTTTAAGAAAATTGGTTTAGGTGCACAAGGCACGAAAATCTTTTATAACTTGGGACAATTATGTTTTTAATCGTGTATACAGATTTACATGTTTGTCATACATATGGGGCCTAATATAGAACCCACAAAGGAGTTATCCCCAACTTATGGGTAATTTATATTTTAGCATTTGCATCTGTCAGGCGTATGCCTACACCCCGTGCGTAAGTCATGGCCATTTGCAATTAAATGAGCCTAGGATATCCGGGACACAGTCGCATTAACCCCCAATGTTTATGTTATCAAACCATACGGATTAAAACAGGTTATGCGAATTTGTTAGTCACAATCCGACCAAGTGATCCCATACCCGACCAAGCGGTAATAATTTATTATATCCCAAGCCCGTATAAGGGAAAATAAGTTAAAAGTATTTACTTGAGTTATAACTTTGATTTTAAAGCAAGAGTTCACTACTCAGCCGTATGATTTACTTAGACTTGTGAAGATAGCTGTTACGGGGGCTTCCTAGTCTGGAATGAAGGTAATATTAATCTATTAGAATGCTAACGGGTCCTAATTAAGTCATAGACTTAGACCGGTTAGCTTAAAGAACGGATTATGGTACGAAACGCTAGATTAAGCAATGACTAGAACGGAATGTTATTTAGACCCAACAAGCATCAAGACTTGTATAATATGGTAAACTAAATACATTCTGGATTTTGAAGTTTAAATGATAAGGTTAAACCCATTTCGATTAATTTATGCAAACTAGTTAAATAAACCGAACCGAACGCGTATAAGCATTAACGGGTAACCGAATGAGTCATATACAAGTTCTATATGTCATTATGCTTAAAATATGTTATGATATCTGTAGGATATCAATATGTATGCCCATAAAGGTTTTAAAACCGAATTAAGCCTCATAAGGGCATTTTGGTCATTTTGTGATTTATTAAAGGAGCTTGCAAGTAATCTAATGTCAAGGTCATAAACATTCTGTAAAAATATTTAATTTATGATATATTAACAGTAGGATATCAAATATATGTGTGGTTTATGGTTTATGACCAAACTATGCACCGTAGGGTCATTTTGGTCATTTCACACATAGTTTTAAGGACTTATTTGGGATTCTGAGTTCATGACTTATACCTACTGTAAAAATATTTAAAATAGTTTATAAAATCAGTAGGTAACAAGTCTTGGGTGCTAAATATGGTTTAAAACCATACTATGCACCTAATTAGCGTAAAAGTTGGTAAATGACGATAATTTTTGAAGTTTATGTAATTCTGAGATTATGACCGGCTTTGAATAGACAAAATATTTTAATTTTCATAACATATCAGTAGCAAAAAGGTTTTGCGTGTTTATTATGTTTAAAAGCTATTTTAAATGCAAAAAGGGTATTATCGCCATTTATAAACTTTGTACAAGAACTCGAAGTTAAAGTCAGTATATATATAATCTGACTTAATATCTCAATAATTCCTAAATATGATATCACAATAGTAGATAAAGAGTTTTTATGTCAAAATTATGTTTAAAACTTAATTTGCATGCAGAAGGGCATTTTAGTTCTTTTAAAAGCATGTTTTACGATTAATTATGTAAACTCAGTTTATGACTAGAATATAAATGTCAAAATATGTTAAATATGTTTACTAATCAGAATGTAATTCATTTGCATGCTTGATTATTTTTAAAGTCTCATCTTTGAATAAAATGGCATAATAGTCAACATTAAGCACAATAACGGAAACAAGTAAAAGAAATTAGATTACTATGTGACCATGTAATATAACCTCAGAGGGTTAGACTACAACATAATATGGTCACAAAGGAACCTTAATGCATAATGAAAGTATGCTAAATCGGGTCAGAACTGAAAGTCAAAGAAAAAGTCAAGTTTTGCGACTTTCGGTTGCGAACCGAGCTTAAACTTAGAATTGTCGGGTTGAACATATTTATACATGTTCTAATAATATTTACCAAGTTATTAAAGTGATAAAACACATTTTATAACCTCTACATTATCAGATTTGAATTATTTTAAAAACTGATCTGTTTGACTTTTTATTTTAATAACTTTGACCCGACAATTAACTAAGTAAACGTGATAATTAGGAGGTGCCGTTTTGAGGGATTAACACCTATCTAATTACAATCACGTAGCCATATTCGCCTCGAACAATGGTTGGACCGTTAAGGTCTAAACCAAAAGTCAAAGCCTTTTAGCGGAACATTTACTTTGGGCTTTTAAAAGCTTAAAAACCAAAAAGCAGAGTCTAGGGACACTTACAACAGGTCCTAGCTCGAAGATTGAACTTAGGGGAGTCACCTTATGATTAGGAATCTCCAAGAGAGGAAGATAAGAAAGAAATTTGAGATGAGCAAAGGAAAATGGCAACCAAGGCTCCAACTTATACTAATTCATGGATTCATAAGATGAGGCCAGGTGTTAGGGATCATCTCTGATCATTCCAAGTGTCCTAGAGGTTTATAAAAACCATTTACAAGCTCCTTGTTTCGAAATCAGGTTGCATGGTGGTTTGATTGGGGCTCAAGGCTGCAAAACATGCAGCTGCCAGTTATTTGCAGAACTCGGCACTCTCCCGCGCCCCATGAGAGAGAGAGGTGAGTGGTTCGTGGCCTGCGACTAGCCCCTAAACAGGTAAAACGAGTTTCATCTTTGGCAGAATTAGTCCCTGGCCCTTATAAGTTGTAACATATTTCATTTTTGTCACAAGAAGTCCCTCTAGGTTATTTTAAGGTTTATATTTGGCATTTTGATCTTCAAGATAAGTTATAAATATTCTCAAAAGTGTAAATCGAATATTGTTAAGCTTCGGTTTCGTTAAAAGGTCACTCAGAGGTATAAATTAAACATGTTGACACTTTTATCCTTTCGATTTACAAACTTATGATTAAATTCTCAAATGGTTTTGTAAATCCAACGTGTGGCTAATTAAAGAATACGAAATCCGTAAATGGTCATTCAGAGGCACAGGTTTTGCATAATGATGTTTTTAGTCCCTCCACATACATCTTTCAACGGTTTGACAATTTTAGTCCTTCATAGTCAAAGTTTGACTTCATTAGGGTTTAGGACACGTGTCTTAACATTATTAGACACGATTTTACGAGGTGTTACAGGTACTAAGTGCACCATATACATCGATCAAAAGAGTCTTCAACATATATTCAATCAAAGGGAACTAAGCATGCGCCAACGCTGTTGGGTCGAATGGTTGAATGACTATGACTGGGAAATCAAGTACCATCCGGGCAAAGCGAACGTTGTGGTGGATGGTTTGAGCTGGAAAGAATAAGTCAAAACATTATGGGTACGAGCTTTAGAGTTGACAATTCAAACGAACACCACTACTCGAGTGTACGATGCACAACAAGAAGCTCTAAATCTGGAGAACATTCAAGCGGAATCCTTAAGGGGATTAGAGAAACTAATGGAAACGAATAAAGATGAAACTTTATATTTCATGGGGAGGATCTGGATTCCATACTTTGGCGGTCTACGAGGCTTGGTGCTGGGCGAAGCACATAAGTCGAAATATTCAATACATCCAGGACCCGATAAAATGCATCAAGACATAAAAGCATATTACTGTCGGCCTAATCTCAAGGGAGATATTGCGACCTATGTTGGGAAATGCCTAACTTGTGCAAAGGTCAAGACCGAATACCAAAAGCCGTTAGGCTTATAAAAGCAACCTGAGATCCCCGTTTGGAAATGGGAACATATATCAATGGATTTCATTACAAAACTACCACGAACCTCTTGAGGTCATGACAAGATATGGGTTATCGTTGATCGGTTAACTAAGTCGGCTCACTACTTACCAATTCGTGAGAAAGACGGTACAGAGAAGTTAGCTGAACTTTATCTTAACGAGATTGTGGCACGTTATGGAGTGCCTGTTTCAATAATCTCGGATCGGGATGGTCGCTTTGTGTCAAGGATTTGGCAATCATTTCAAGCATCGTTTAGATTCTGTTAGATCTAAGTACAACATTTCATCCGCAAACCGATGGCCAAAGTGAGCGAACCATCCAAACTTTGGAAGACATGCTTCGTGCCTGTATGATGGATTTAGGCAAAAACTTGGATACTCATTTACCTTTGGTAGAGTTCTCATATAACAACATTTATCACACAAGCATTAAAGCCACCCCATTCAAAGCACTATATGGACGAAAGTGCCGATCACCGCTATGTTGGGCGGAAGTCGGTGACCAACAACTTATTGGCCCCAAACTAGTCCAAGGGACTACTGTCAAGATATCAAAAAATATGAGATCGTATCAAAGCGGCTCGTGATAGACAAAAGAGCTACACGGACAGAAGACGTAAAACCTTAATCTTCGAGGTCGGAGACAAGGTCTCACTAAAAGTCTCGCCTTGGAAGGGCGTAGCTAGATTCGGGAAGCACAGAAAACTAAACCCGAGATACATTGGGCCTTTTGGAATTCTGGAAAAGATCAGTATCGTCGCGTACAAGTTAAAATTGCCAAAAGAACGCAATAACATACACGACACATTTCGTGTGTCGGACCTCAAGAAAAGTCCAACTAACGAAAACAGTTATCATCCCAGCGGATGAAATTCACGTAGACGACAAACTCCAGTTTACCAAAGAACCTGTTGAGGTTATGGACTGGAAAGTCCACAAGACAAGGAGAAGTCGTATTAAACTAGTAAAGGTCCGCTGGAACTCACGTCACAGACCCGAGTATACATGGGAACGTGAAGATCAGGTCAAGACAAAGTTCCCCCACCTGTTCGAGAAAACTCGTTTAAAGGATAACTCAACTTGAATTTCGGCACGAAATTCTTTTTAACAGGGGGAGAATGTGACAAATGGCAATTAACCGAAAATTCCGTACAATCTAATCACTATTTTTAGTATATAATCTCATGCATTTAGTGTAATTTAATTACGTAATTGTACCGTATATTAGATAACAGGGCTAGGACAAGAAAACATTGATAAACCATATGTTGGTTTTCGTCGTATTGCGAAACCAATCAAACAATGTCCTAAAAGTGTTGGTAGAAAGTATTGCGTGCACTATTCACGATTACACTATTCATGCCAGCGAAACTGTGAAAACAGAACGAAATAATGAAAAACGATGCACGAATAACATAACTGAGTCCATATATATAAGAAAACACAAATATGAAAACACATCTTGCAAAATTTCACAACTTTCCGGTACAACGCCCTAATCACTAGATCGTATGTTTCGCTAAAAGTAAAACAATTCTAACTCGTCCGAACTAATAATTTAGCATTTCCGAGACTCCGAAATGATGACAAATGATAACAAATACATGAAAAAAATATGAGAGTATTAATGGGGTGTCCGAAACATAAACTTTTGGTGCTGCGTTGCAACCCCCACAACTTGTTCGTTTTTGAACCGACAAGCTAGTAAGTAACATTTTCGATGCCACAACAACCAAACGGAAGACATGGCGAACTAGTTAAGTTTATTTTGGGACTCGGAATCACTTCATGCATCGCTTGATGGCGGAATAACAACTTGCGACAAACTTTCGTCGGTACGACGCAAAAGTGCCGTAAACTAGCCGACGACCAAACGGAAAGCATCTAAAGTACCAAAATACAATTTCTACTAGTTTAGTGAACTAGTTAATGTCGATTAACATTCCGAATCCCTAATTACCACCTAATGGTGTAATTAAACCCCTAATCACCATACTTTGATTAATTACCAAAATATCTAGATTTTTAATAACTTTTATAAAAAGTTACACTTTACACCCCCCCATTTTATAAAATCGGTCAACAAGTGGGTCCCACCCACTTAGATTTGTTGTTGAAAATCTATAGATTTAGAGTATGGTATATGGTATGATTGTTGTTGAAAAGGTGTACATACACCATACTTTTTATAACATTTCAAGACACCATCTAAACATCATTTTCACCACACTTTACAAAGCAAGAAACCACCTTCTCAACCTCTAAAATTTCGAAAGCCACAAACCACTCAAGAACCCCCCAAAATCTAACCCTAAACACCCTAAATTCTTCACTTTCAAGGCCTCTTATGAATATATAATCATGGGTTAAGCATGAGGAAGCTTTAGGGGAGTTCTTGGAGCCTAAATCACTTCTTAATCATCTTGTTTAGCTTGTGCAAAATTGTAAGGTTTCTCTAACCATATTTAAGCTTCTTATTATGTGTAGATTTAAGAAGTACAAGTTGATTATCTTGAAAATCAAGAAAAACATAATCTAAAACCCTAATCTCAAACTTAATAATCTACTAATCTTGACTTATTATTAATAAATTGTTCGCCGCAAAACAACCGTCAGTCAAACCCATGTTCAACTAGATTCTGACTGTAATAATTCAGGTGGTTACCTTCAAGATTTAATCTCATCCATTTAAACCCAAAAAAATTGGCAGTTTGTTTTTTCAACGCCAGTTAAGTTTTGCTGTGTTTTCTGCATGTTTTTCGCTTCGTGGGTACGCTCCCTCAACCTTGTCGGTTCATCTTGGATAACTTCTACGTGGTAGTTAGCATAGAAGATGTATATATATGTCCGTGCATGCTTTGCATCACATCCTTTTCAATAAAGCATATCACTGTAAGGTGGTTACATATTTTATGTGTTTATGATGTTTGTTATATTTCGATAATAGTTTCTTATTTAGTTTGTTTGTTTTGCTTCAGTTATGATCGATGGATAATGCTGTGTATGATGAGGATTCAATTACGGGGAAAAATGTAAGTTGTTAATTTATATGGTATTGTGTTTATTTAATCATGTTTGTTCATTTGAATAATGATGCTTAGTTTTTCAGTTTGCTGGGTTGGACAGCGTTGTGGAAATGAAGCAGCCAGCAGATATGAAGTCTTCTAATATAGTTGGAATTGTAATATCATTTTGTTTTGTCAAGTATTGTGATTTAGATAGCATTGTGTTTTTTACAATCGTTTTGTGTTTGTAGGAATCCTTTGTGTTATTATTGTAAAAAATCATTGACATGCTTTTTTTGTCAGGTTGTAGCTGACGAGTGTGTAGATGGTCATTTGCATGAATTTTCTTATTGCTCTAATGAGAATGTACATTTAGAAGCAAGTTTATGATGAAATTTCTGTTATTATTTATGATATTGTGTGTTACTTAGAATCATTGTGTTATTTACAGCTATTGTGTTTTTAGTGATGGTTTTTTTGTTTTTTTTTGTAATATACTATGACAACAGTGGTTGACAGTTGTTTTTTTTTCTTTTCCAGGTGGTGGCTGACAACATTTTTGTGGATGATCATATTCAAACGTTGAGCAGGACATGTGATGAAGTTGGAAACGTGCGTAATAATTCTTGTAAAATATTTTATCATGTTGTTTATTTTTAAAAATCATTGTGTTTTTTTTACAGATACTGTGTTTTTTGGTTTATCTTTGTAATATACTATGACAACAGTGATTAACAGTTGTTTTTTTTCCCAGGTTGTGGCTGACAACATTTTTGTGGATGATCATTTTCAAAAGTTGAGTAAGATATCTGATGAAACTGGAGATGTATGTAACAATTCTTTTATAACTGTAAGATAACATTGTTTTAGTTCAACATGGTAGTTTATTTTATTAATGAGTATATTGTTTTTCAGCTTGAAGAATTGTTTGGAGTACTTCCTGACTTGACTATGTCTTCAATCGGAGCTGCAAAGGTAAATCGTTTATGTTAAAGTATGTAAATTATTTTGTTAGTGATAGATGGTGATGTTTATGCTGAATCTTATTATGTTTGCTTATATTTTGTTTTGTAAATTTCAGAACAAATCTAAAGGCTTTGACTTGGAGTTTGGTGCTTTGGTTGGATGTCCCGACAATTCTATAAAGCATGAGATCAACAAGGTTGGTTCCATATCTATATGTTTAGTTGTGTTTAGTTAATATTCTAGATGAATGACTGACATATTATTCTCTAGCCTCGCAATTTCAGAAGAATTAATCAAAGGGTAAAGGCGCTGAAGAATTGGAAGTGGGATGAGGTGATTGAAATCGACAGTTTTGGCGAAGATTAGTTATGTTGTTTTTTTATGTATGATGATGGTTATTATATTTTGGTAATGATACTCTGTTGAGTTGTAGTTTTTTATGTGTGTATTTTCTTTTCTCTTAAACATGCATGTTTTTCTTTGTTTGTAATATTTTCGTTATAATTTAAGGGTAATTAATATTTTCGTTGATTGATGCATAGTTAGCCGTGTACCAGTTTAAGTTTCCCGTGTTTAATTAATGGTTTGTGTGTTTATAGTAGTAGATGTATGTAAACGTGTGTCTCTTCAGGGACCAATTTTTACATCATGTAACCGTTGATGCCATTAATGGTTCCGCGTTAGTGTACTTAAGCCTTTTATATATATATATATATGCAGACATTTCATGTATATCGTATCTCAAGTTATTTAAGTTTTACCGATTTCTAATTAAAAAGTTAACTTTTTTCAATGGCTTCATCAAGTAATCAAGGAGAAGATTTGAAGGAACTGTTTTATAAAGCAGTGGTGGAAGATTTGGAAGCTGAGTTAGAGTTTTCTAAAGATCTGAGGAAATGTTTTCAATCTTTGAAGACTGGAGTTGGCTCTCGTGATGATGTAACTGAGACGTTGCGTTTATTGCCTCCAACTGCTGTTCGTGACCTGGCACTGTTGAATAATGGTGAGAGTGGGAATAAAGATGTTCAGTTAATGGCACAGATGTTAGAGATATATAGACAAGTTAATGAGTCAATGGAGTTGAAGCATAGGTTTTTAGTTTCCTTATAAGTAGTTTTGTTAAGTTTATTGATAGTTGTTATAGTGAAGTGGTTTGTATTCAATTATTATGTATTTTTATTTTAATGGAATGTTTTATTTTGTTTCTTGAAAGTCTGTTTCCTCTTTTCTTTGATAAGCACTGTTATTCAAATTCATTTTTATTTTAATGGAATGTTTTGTTTTGTTTCTTGAAAGTCTGTTTCCTCTTTTCTTTGATAAGCACTGTTATTCAAAATCAGTGTTTTTATCCACTGATATGCTATCCACTGATAGTAAAAATCACCCACTGCTTTCATTTGCCACCATTACAGCCACTGGTCTTCTTCTATCAGTGGTTTTCATAAAATACTTGTCCTTCATTTCCATCAGAGGTTGTCACGTGGACAGTGTTTCGACCATCAGATCTTTGTAACCGCTGCCATGTCAGCATTTACCTTTCCTGTCTATAAAACCCTGATCAAAAATCCCAAACAGGGTTTTTACTGTAATTCAAAATTCCCTTCTAAAACAGTTGTCCTCAACACTTTCACATAATCCTCTTCGCCTTCATTTCATCTTCTTCATCCCCGATTCAATCATGGTGAAAAAATCCAGTAAAACCACACAAAAGGATTCACCCAAAATTGAGATTCCATTTAAATTTACACACAATTACTTGGGTATCTTTGAAAAACCCAGTGAAACCAGAATCTTTGATTCCATCATCGACAAACTTTCATCCACAAAGTGTACCAAGTTTGTTCATTTGAATATATGGTATTGTGTTTATTTAACCATGTTTGTTCATTTGAATAATGATGCTTTGTTTTTCAGTTTGCTGGGTTGGACAGCGTTGTGGAAATGAAGCAGCCAGCATATATGAAGTCTTCTAATATAGTTGGAAATGTAATATCATTTTGTTTTGTCAAGTATTGTGATTTAGATAGCATTGTGTTTTTTACAATCGTTTTGTGTTTGTAGGAATCCTTTGTGTTATTATAGTAAAAAATCATTGACATGCTTTTTTTGTCAGGTTGTAGCTGACGAGTGTGTGGATGGTCATTTGCATGAATTTTCTTATTGCTCTAATGAGAATGTACATTTAGAAGCAAGTTTATGATGAAGTTTCTGTTATTATTTATGATATTGTGTGTTACTTAGAATCATTGTGTTATTTACAGCTATTGTGTTTTTTGTGATGGTTTTTTTTTTTTTTTTTTTTTGTAATATACTATGACAACAGTGGTTGACAGTTGTTTTTTTTTTCTTTTCCAGGTGGTGGCTGACAACATTTTTGTGGATGATCATTTTCAAACGTTGAGCAGGACATGTGATGAAGTTGGAAACGTGCGTAATAATTCTTGTAAAATATTTTATCATGTTGTTTACTTTTAAAATATACTATGACAACAGTGATTAACAGTTGTTGTTTTTTTTCCAGGTTGTGGCTCACAACATTTTTGTGGATGATCATTTTCAAAAGTTGAGTAAGATATCTGATGAAACTGGAGATGTATGTAATAATTCTTTTATAACTATAAGATAACATTGTTTTAGTTCAACATGGTAGTTTATTTTATTAATGAGTATATATATATATATATATATATATTCCTGTCTATAAAATCCTGATCAAAAACCCCAAACAGGGTTTTTACTGTAATTCAAAATTCCCTTCTAAAACAGTTGTCCTCAAAACTTTCACCCAATCCTCTTCGCCTTCATTTCATCTTCTTCATCCCCGATTCAATCATGGTGAAAAACTCCAGTAAAACCACACAAAAGGATTCACCCAAAATTGAGATTCCGTTTAAATTTTCACACAATTACATGGGTATCTTTGAAAAACTCAGTGAAACTAGAATCTTTGATTCCATCGTCGACACACTTTCATCCACAAAGTACAAAACTTTGTTAACTTGTGATGCAACCGTTTACTTGGCTACACAAAGGGAGTTTTGGAAAAAATGCAACCCTAGAAAAGGTGAACAAAAAGGTTGTAGCCATAAATTCTTCAATCAAGGCTGTAAAGTTCTCCATCACACCTCAATCGATTTCTGAAGTTTTTGAACTCAATGATTTGGAAGGTAAAAGTTATTTTCCTAAAACAGAGTACCAAAGGGATTTCCTTGAAAGAGGGTATGAAGAAGAAATGCAAAAAGATACTTTACAAAAAGGCAGTTTTCCATCTGCTACAAGGTTTTTATTTCATACCCTCCTTATGTGTGTATCCAACAAAACCACTGCCTTCAATGAAATCCCCTTGAAGATTCAATATCTGGGTTATGCTATCCTGCAAGGAGAAAATTTTAATTACTCCCAAGAAATCTTTAATTACTTGGTAAAAAATGTTGATAAAAAGGCTTTCTTACTATTTCCAAGGTTTTTGAGTTATTATTTTGAGAAAAAGTTTTCAAAAGATAATGCCCATGTGCTTACACAGGGGGTTCCTTTTCAAATAAACAGTTTAACTGCAGAAACATTCACAAGAATGTTGAAATCTTCCAAAAGACAAGCAGAGGTTCCTGAGCAGACTTTAGCAGCTACCACTGCTCCTCATGTATCTGCTGCTGAACCCACTGCTCCAGGTGATCATAGTAGCACAACCAGTGCTATGAAACCCACACCTATCATTACCAAAAAGCCCAAAAAGAAATCATCCAAAAATCCCCCCAAACCCACTAAAAAGGCAACTCTGGAAGATGAGATCCCAGAGCCACTGCCAGTGACAAAACAAATGTCCTCAACAACCACTGCTGCTACTTCCTCACAGCAGATGGAAGAAAGATCTTCATCCTTGCCTCAAACTCCTCCTGCATCTTCACAAAAGATCAGGTTGTAAACACAGGGACACTAAATTATGATGCTCTGGGATCACTTGATTCCATCATCCAAAGCTCACTTCCCGGGGCAAATTCTCTTTCCACCCCTATCCTTACCTCACAAATTCCACCATCAATAAAACATTTGTTGGAAGCAGTTGATATTGCCCAGACACAAAGCAGTTCTTCTCAATCACCTGTCAACGAGAATATACATCAACAAGTGACTGAGTCTGGTGTTTCTATCACTGTTAACCCACCAACAACAAATGAGGAGGCTACACTGCTGGAATTACCTGAAATTCCAGTCAGTAGTTCAAGTGGAGCAGCAACTACAAATGTTGGATCAACAGATCTACATTTGGCCAGTTGTTTCATCAATCAGACTCCCTTGAAGGCAATTCCTTCCATAGCACCTCTGATATCCACCAGTGAGTTTGTTATGACCACTGGTACCATCAAAAGGTTATCAAGTGTTGAAGGAAGAAGACCCCAGTACCAAGAACAAGGGGCATCAATGGATGACTTTTGGAATTCATTCCCTAAATCAAACATTGATACAACCACTGCAGGTGGGAAATCAGATGATCCTATTAACTTAGGTGATTGTTTGAAATATCAAGAATTGATGGACAGAATTGATTCAGCTGTTACAGACATCAAAACAATGCTGCAACAGTTGTTAAATTCACAAAAGTCCATACCCACTGCTGCATCACATGTTACATCTGCTTCCACTACCCCATCCTCTGATGCTCTTTGGGAGTTGTTTCAACCACTGCTCCACAAGCAAAGAGAGTATGCTGATTTACAACATGAACTCCACATCCAACAAATCAGAAATCACATGGAGTCAAGGTTTAAAGATACTCAAGCTGATATCAAGGCTATAAAGGCCCACATTCTAAACACCACTGGCACTGCTCCTCCCACTGTTCTCTTTATTGATAACCCCCCTCCATATAATGCCAAAAAGGGGGAGAAAATCAAGCAGTGGAAAAAGAAGGGAATTGAAGATGGTATTTATGTTGAACCACAAAAACATAGCATGATTAAAGACATTCCCTTGCCAGATGGTAGTAAAAAGATTGATGTTACCACAAATGCACTTGCTGAAGCAATAGCAAGTGTAAAAAGGGATAGAGAGGCTAAGGATAAATCCAGGTGGAATGAGGAGAAACGAGCTTTTATGGAGCTGAATGAGCAGGGTATTTCTGAGCCAAAAAGAAAGAATCCCACTAGAAAAGTGAGGGAAACACCTTTCAAAAGCTGCAAACATCAATCTTCCATCCAAACAGCTGTTGTCACACCTGCTGTATCAACAACTGCTGATACTTCAGTGGTTTCAACAGCTGTTAGGCAAACACCTGCAACCACTTCATCACACCCCACAACCACTGCCTTACCACCACCACCTAAATCATCATCAACATCACCTTCATCTCCCGCCAAAAAGCAGAAGACAACAGATGTTAGTCAGTCACCTTTCACTTCCATCATCACCATTCAACCAACTATCACACCAAAATCAACACCACCTCAAAAACCATCTGCTCAAGAGCAGAAGACATCTGCTGACACATCATTAGCTGTAATGACAACAGTAGATGAAACACCTGTTGTTCAACACCTGTTAGTCAATCTCCCAAATCAACAGTTGTTGTTTCACCTGCTGTATCAACAACTGTTGTTACTTCAGTGGTTTCAACAGTTGTTACCCCAACAACCACCACTTCAACTAGAATCATTGCTCCCACTTCAATCGCTGCCCCACCAAAAATACCATCACCACCAAAAACCACCTCACCATCAAAAATACCTTCATCACCACCATCACCTCCTGCTAAAAATCAGAAGACAGCTGATGACACATCATCAGTTGTAGTGACAACAGTGGTTGAAACACCAGTTGTTTCAACAGCTGTTTGTGAACCACCTTCCACTACAATAACCACCACTCAAATCACCACCACCACTGAACCAACCAAAACACCACCAGCCTCTCCCAAACCAACAACTGTTGTATCAACTGCTGTATCAACAACTGTTGGTACTTCAGTGGTTTCAACAGTTGTTAACCCAACAATCACCACTTCAACTACAATCACTGCTCCCACTTCAACCACTGCCCCACCAAAAATACCATCACCACCAAAAACCACCTCACCACTAAAAACAACTTCATCACCACCATCATCTCCTGCTAAAAATCAGAAGACAGTTGATGACACATCATCAGTTGTAGTGACAACAGTGGTTGAAACACCAGTTGTTTCAACAGTTGTTTGTCAACCACCTTCCAGTACAATAACCACCACTCAAATCACCACCACCACTGAACCAACCAAAACACCACCAGCCTCTCGTAAACCAAAAAGGAGAAGGATGCTTTTAAAAGATGATGATTCTCCACCACCACCATCATCTTCACAACCATCATCACTTGCTATAATTCCAAACCATGTTCCATTTTCTTCTGCACAGGCTTTTAACACAAACACTACCATTGTTTCAGCAGCTGTCCAATATCCTCTGGAACTTATAGCAGTCAGAGAAGAAATTATATCTTTTTATTTTGAAGATGACCCCTGCTAAAAGAAACCTACCATCTGTCCAAGGATATTCAAGGCCTAATAATATTGAAGAATACCTGAAAGTCAAAGTTCAACAAGCAGATGATATCTCTAAAAGAGAGTCACAAGGAAAATCTGATAAAGAAATTCAAAGGCACGATCAATTCCTTTTCACACAAGTCAGAAAATTGGAGGAGTTTGCAAAAAAATTGTGTCAAAATCTTTTAGAAAGAGATGATGAAACCGTGAAGAAACATTATATTGAGCATATCATGGCCTTCAAAAGGTACAAAGGTGACAAAGGTCAATATAAAGATTGGACAGTGGGTGAACTCAAAGAGGAGTTAGAAAGGATTGAAAAGATGAATAAGGACAAGGTTAAACATACTCCACCTGTCTGGTCAAAATACATGAAAAATCATCCAGACAAGGTGCTAGAGCTGAAAAGAATGAAAGAGGAACTTATTACTGCTGATTTTGGGTCAAAAAATCAAGTAACAAGATGGAAGGAAGACAAGGTCAGGGCAAATTACCATAGGCTGGAAGAACTAAGGAAGAAAAATCCTGATATTCCCCAAAAGCCTGATTATTCTAAAAAAGTGGTTCCAGAAAAGCCACAGAAGCAACAATTCAAAAGATCCACTGCTTCACCAGCTGCCTTCTTTCATCAAAGAAGGAGACAAAAGCAGATGGATAAAGTAACAGCAGCAGATCAAGAAGCAGAAGAGTATCTTGTGAAAGTAGGAGTTAAAAGAATGATTGTAGAAAGTCTTGAGTCTGAACAACCTTCAACCACTGATCACCTTTGAAGAAAGCACTGATGCTCATCATCAATGCTTAGACTACAATAGTGGAAAGTTGAAGCAGTAGTTTTCTTATGTTTTGTATTTTTCTTATAATTAGTAATTTGTAATCAGTGGTAATAGATATAAGTTAAGTTGTCCTACAAACCTGATAACATGAATTGTGTTTTTTACAATGGTTTGTGTTTTATCAACGAAATTCTATATTATAGTTTATATTGTGTTTTTTTGGCTTTTGTGTAATATCCTTGGGAGATCTTGATAACATCAATTGTTTTTTTTTCCTGTATATGTAACCTGCATGTTTATCATTTATTACAACTCATGAATGTGTGTTAAAAAGTAGTTGTAGAAGAGTGAAAACTGTTAACATCAACAGTTGATTTTTATTACTTTTACTATAGATGTAGGTGAAGTTGTCCTACAGACCTGATAATATGAATTGTGTTTTTTACAGTGATTTGTGTTTTACTTACGAAATTGTATATATATCCTATCTTTTATGTTTACAGGATGATGGTCCTGTGCGATTTCCAAACGAATTAAAAACTTTGGTGGATAAACTGTTTGCATTCAAGATTGAAGTCAGTGAGACTAACTTGACATATTGTGATGAAGAATACGAGATTCAAAGAAAAACTGACGATGAATCAGTTGTTGATCTGGTTAAACAAATGTCTGGGATTAGTCAGGTACTATGAACTTTTAACTGAAGTATTATAGTTGTCTTTTCCATTTTGTTTTCTTTTGTTAATAAACTTTTTCAATTTTGGTTTAGGGTTGTATGCCTGATGATAAGAAGAATGGTACTCCAATTTCGCTTGTGTTGAGTTCTGATGGTGATACAATTGATAAAAAAAATATGTTCAATATATAACATATAAACTAGAACTAGAAAACGTATATATTTATAAACATGTTTACATAGTAGCCGTCCAAACTATGTAAAGTTTGGAACTAACAAACATGTTAACCTACTTACAAACAACTATTTTAACACTACAGAAGCTACGCTAAGTTTCTTCGTTTGCCAAAACTACCATATGTTATGGTTCAACCCTGTTTCAAAGTTTCAAACATCACCACTAGCGAAAAACATCGGTAAGGAACAAAGCACGAATATCTGGAAAGTACTGGAACGTGCAATGATCACCTTTTTTTATGTTGTTATCTTTAAGCTATTTCGCCCAGCCTTTGACAATGTATTTGATAGTGTTTTTATTTGGCTCCGTCCTAACATCATGTTTTGTCTCCACATGTTGTCTGTTGACGATCTTAACTTTCAAGGTTTCGTCAATTCATGTCATCTGTGCTACTGCAATCGGTATGCGCTATAAGTTACAAAGCATAATAATAATTTCCATTAATGATGTTGAAGTATTAAAAAAAATACAAAAGTTAACCAAATTATGTAAATATATTAGACGCCTATTAACATATAATTTTGTTGGTACTTACAAATCGTTTGGTGTATGGCACAAAAAATATGAGCGGATCAGTCTCATCATCATCAAACTCCTCTGATTCAGCCGAAGAGTCTTCAGAATCCGATATGACGATAACATCGTTTTCAACTCCAGCCATTCTAAGAAACATTTAAAACGTTGACCCATTTTAGTAACGCGAAATTTATTTATTTTTTTCTTTTTGTTGTACTTTAAAGGAATGACAAACATACATAAGCTGCATAATACCATTCCTCGCTATTTTACATCTTTATTCTACTTTAGTGACTTTCTTTTATTACATAACCATATCTTATATTTCTATCCCTTTTTATTCAACCTAATCATATAAAACACCTCACTATTGTTGAAAGTTTTACTTTAACAAAATGATGCTTTTGTTAAGTACAAAATTTTTCATACAGTCATTTGTTCGAACACCTGGTGTGCATCTTATATTTAATGTCTTTTAGCATTTCCCTGTGTTCAGTTGATTTCCTAAATCTGTTTTTTTTTCATACCCGAAGACATGTATATAGTCAATACAATAAGAACGTATGTATGTTATGTAACTGAATCAAGGTAAATATGTCAACCAAACAAGTTACATCTACGTTTCTGTATACAGATTTCCATTTTCATTAACTTATTCCAACCAACAAATGCCAAATGAACATCAACATTGAAAAAAAGGAATTACTTTACCTGATTTTTGTTGACTTAGAAACCGTATGTTGGAGAAATGAGCAATGCAAATGAGAGAAATTTTGAAACCCTTATCACAAATCCACTAACCGAAAGGATCTTTGTTGGAAGGGTAGTCATAAAGAAGTTCAGGTATGATGGATATTTTGACTTTTTAATACACCTTTAATTATGAGAGAGAATATGGCTTTGAAGAGAAGATTTCATAAAATCTGATATATTGTTGCTGCCACCGTTTTGTTTTTTTATATATATTTTTTATTATTCATTTATCTTTTCATATAAAAGATTAAAATTCACATATTCTGTTTTGGTTGATAATTTACAAAAATGAAATTTCAAAATATATTAAGAGAATATTATAATAGTAACTATTTTTTATGTTGTTCTATTAACAGGTCCTGAGATTTCGACGACTCTCGTCTTCTTCCACGCGATTTCATTCTTTTTTTTGTTTTGCAGATCGGCTAGGATGTCGTAGATTTTCTGATCCTGTTTCAACAGTTGTGTGATAAACTCTTCTGAGTTGTTCATGAAATCTGATGGGGGAGAGTGGAGGTCTTCATCAAGCTATCCGATGCTGCTCCAGGTTTGCTTGTAATTGTTATCACTGATGATGCCGACTTTTCTGTTTAGTACTTCATATGCTGCCTTTCCTTCGAGCGACCATATAGAGAATTGTAATTTATTTAGTTTATGTTGATGTTGAATTGTGCCTGAATATAGAGTTGCAAACATGAAAAAAAAAAACACTATCTATACCATAAACATCTAATTTTGATAGATCTCATCTATCTTTATTTAATGGTGTTAGTAATTGTTGTGTTAATCAATTTAAAAATAGTTACTTAAAAGTTTTAAATTGTGTGAATTAGATGTAAGATTTTAAGTTAGTATGTATGACAATTCGATGTATGAGAATATAAGAACAGTTGTAGTTACTACTTGCAATCGAATAAAAAGTCATTATTATCTTAAATGTAGATACTGTTATTGATGTTCTTAATAGTTGAAGTTCAAATAGTTTTTTGTGTAGATTTTTGAATACATTACTTTGTGGTTATTTATTCGTATATTATTTAATATCTTCAGTTTAATTTATTTTACTATAGATATAGGTGAAGTTGGCCTACAAACCTGATAACATGAATTGTGTATTTTACAATTGTTTTTGTTTTACCAACGAAATTGTATATTATAGTATACTTGCTAACATCACCAGTTGTTTAAGATTGTGTTAATACAATGTTAAACTGCCTTCATTATCAGTTTTTTATATAAGTTAGTGGTTGGTTATTTTTATTTTATCACATGGTCGTGTATGAAAAGCGGTTGTATACATTGTGTTTATATATAATCATTTGCATATCAAATTGTTTCAATTGTATTTCATTTATTATATTTTATATTGTAGCCCCAAAGATCATAAAATGGAAAAGCTTGGGTTTGCAATGATCGTTGATGAAATATTCACAAGGCTCCCTGCCAAAGCTATTGGTTGTTTGAAATGTGTTTGCAAAGATTTTCGTCCGGAACTTTCAACTCATTTGTTTGAGATGATGCATTCTTGTCGAGTTGGAAATTCATTACATAAGAAGTATATCTCCCTGCAAGATATGTCAATTGTTGTTGACGACGTAATAGGTGAGAATTTGGATGTGGTTACAATCAAACACATCACTTTTCCTGACAATGTTCAACCTAGATTCTTACGTATTCTAGCGTCGCTTAATGGGTTGTTGTTAGTGTGCTATGAACCGAGTTACTGTGAGCTGATCCTTTGGAATCCAACAACCAGGTGCCATAAGTGGTTGTCCGACGACTACTTTCGTCAGTGGTATGGTCGAAACTGTGATACATGTGGAATGTATTTTGATGAAACCAATGATCTTAAAGTGCTTCACATAAAAAAAAATTGATGATGTTATTGCTCGTGTTTATTCACGACGTCGTGAGACGTGGAGAAAAATACATTTCTTGAGGGGAGCTAATTTCGGTGGTCGGGGTTATTCATGGTCTTGCGGAATTTATTCTGGTAAAACCATATATTTCGTGTGTTCAAATAATTGGTATCCACCTTTGGAGAGGTATATAGTTGCTTTCGATGTTATTTCCGAAACTTTTAGAAGCTTTCGTTTTCCTGAAAGTTTGGAAGTTTCTCCTTGGCGAGGACAATTTTTGAGCATTGCAAAGAAGCTTCATTTTATTGTTGTTGAAAGGTCTCCCGAGTTATCTGCTGATTTGTACAAAGTTGAAGATGAGGCCTTCATCAAGGTGTTTTCTATCAATAATCTTCATATAATTGATTATGAAGAAAGTCTCCAATGGTCCAATATATTTCAAAACAACAAGTGGTTGCTTAGAAACGTTTGGGGTGGTGTTGTTGAAGCTGACGTGAGCAATGAAGTTATTAAATACCTCCATCATGTTGATTGCTACAACGGTTCGAAACGAGCATTATTTATCGAGACCACTGTTTCGCCGATCGATTAGAAATTATTATGCTATATTATAGGGAATGGTGGTCATTTTTTCTAATTTTGTTTATTGTTTTAAGTAGTTCCGTATGTATAAGTCTATTAACAATTGTCTGCATGGATATTTAATTCTGCTTGGTGTTATTTAATCATTTATTATTTCGAACTTTTAATGTTTTCAGTTTAATTTGTTTTACTATATATGTAGGTGAAGTCCTACAAACCTGATAACATGAATTGTGTTTTTTCCAATGGTTTGTGTTTTACCAACAAAATTGTATTTTATAGTATACATCATGTATTTTTTGGCTTTTGTGTAGATTCTGATAACATCAACTGGTTTTTTTTTTTTTTTTTTTGTATATGTATCGTGTATGTTTATCATTTAGTACAACTCATGCTAAAAGGTAGTTGTAGAAAACTGCTAATATCAACTGTTGTTTTATATATATGTAACGTGGGTAGTTAATAGTTATTATATTGGTTGTACGTGTGTTAAATTCAGTTATATACGTTTATTCAGAAGGTATATTGGACTTGGTACTATCCTTCTTTTGTATAATATCGTGTTATTATTTTAAATGAAATATTTAATATGTGTAATTTTAATATATGGTTTGTACTAGCGGTTTATAATACAGGATTTTAGGTTAATAAGTTGTAGTCTTTCTTGCATGTTCTCCTACAAAGATGGTAAGGTAAACTGCTGTGTTTATTTCAAAATGTTTGTAGAAAGGTTAATATTTGCTAACATCAGCAGTTGTTTAAGATTGTGGTAATTCAATGTTAAACTGCTTTCATTAATAGTTTTTTTTATATAAGTTACGTGGTTGGTTAGTTTTATTTTATCACACGGTTGTGTATGAAAAGCGGTTGTATTCATTGTGTTTATTTATAAACATTTACATATCAAATTGTCTCAATTGTATTTCACTTATTATATTTTATATTGTAGCCCTATAGATCATAAAATGGAAAAGCTTGGGTTTGCAATGATCGTCGATGAAATATTCACAAGGCTCCCTCCCAAGCTATTGGTTGTTTGAAATGTGTTTGCAAAGATTTCCATAAGGAACTGTCAACTCATTTTTTTGAGATGATGCATTCTTGTCGAATTGGAAATTCTCTACATAAGAAATATCTCTCCTTGTCAAATATGTCAATTGTTGTTGACGACGTAATAGGTGGGAATTTGGATGTGGTTACACACAAACAGATCACTTTTCCTGGCAATGTTGACCCTAGATTCTTACGTATTCTAGCGTCGCTTAATGGGTTGTTGTTAGTGTCCTCTGAACCGAGTTGCTGTGAGCTGATCCTTTGGAATCCAACAATCAGGTGCCATAAGTTGTTGTCCGTGTCAGACTTTTGTCAGTGGTATGTTCGAAACTGTAATGCAGGTGGAATGTATTTTGATGAAACCAATGATCTTAAAGTGCTTCACATAAAATATTTTTTTTAATGTCGTTACTACTCGTGTTTATTCACGACATCGTGAGACGTGGAGAGAAATAGATTTCTTGAGGGGAGCTAATTTCGGTGGTCGGGGTTATTCATGGTCTTCCGGAATTTATTCTGGAAAAACCATATATTTCGTGTGTTCAAAAAATTGGTATCCCGCTTTGGAGAGGTATATAGTTGCTTTCGATGTTATTTCTGAAACTTTTAGAAGCCTTCGTTTTCCTGAAAGTTTGGAAGTTAGCCCTTGGCGAGGAGAATTTCTGAGCATTGCAAAGAAGCTCCATTTTATTGTTGTTGAAAGGTCTCCCGAGTTATCTGTTGGTTTGTTCAAAGTTGAAGATGAAGCCTTCATCAAGATGTTTTCTATTAATAATCTTCAAATTATTGGTTATGTTGAAAGTTTCCATTGGTCCAATATATTTCAAAACAACAAGTGGTTGATAAAAAAACATTTGGAGTGGTGTTGTTGAAGCTGACCTGAGCAATGAAGTTTTTAATTACGTCCAACATGTTGATTCCTACATTGGTGCGAAACGAGCATTATTTATCGAGACCACTTTTTCGCTGATCGATTAGAAATTATTATGCTATATTATTGGGAATGGTGGTTATTTTTTCGAATTTTGTTTATTGTTGCAAGTAGTTACGTATGTATAAGTGTATTAACAATTGTCTGCATGGATATTTAATTCCAATTGGTGTTATTTAATCATATATTATTTCGAAATTTTAATAATTTCATTTTAATTTGTTTTACTATATATGTAGGTAAAGAAGTCCTACAAACCTGATATCATGAATTTTGTTTTTTTTCCAATGGTTTGTGTTTACCAACGAAATTGTATTTTGGTAGTATACATCGTGTATTTTTTGGCTTTTGTGTAGATTCTGATTACATCAATTACTTTTTTTTGTATATGTATCATGTATGTTTATCATTTAGTACAACTCATTCATGGGTGCTAAAAGGCAGTTGTAGAAATATATGGTATGTTTATCATTTGGTACTATCCTTCTTTTGTATAAGATTGTGTTATTATATTAAATGAAATCTTTAATATGTGTAATTTTAATATATGGTATGTTCTAGCGGTTTATAATCCAGGATTTTAGGTTAATAAGTTGTTGTAGTCTTTCTTGCATGTTCTCCTACAAAGATGGAAATGTAAACTGCTGTGTTCATTTCTTAATAAACCTCTCTTAACCGATTCTAACTCAATTTTGATGTAGAGGTAGTTAACTGGAATGGTTATTATTGTGTAATTTTTTAAGAAATTGTGGTGTTTTATAAAGAGTGATATTTTCTCTTATTATATGACAATGTATGTGTTAGAACTTTTGTATTCAGGTTTAACTTTTCTTTTGTAGTTGTGTGTCTTATCTTATCTTATTGTATATCATTAAATGCTGTGTTTATAAAAGATTTTAGGTTAATAAGTTGTTGTAGTCTTTCTTGCATGTTCTCCTACAAAGATGGTAAGGTAAATTGCTGTGTTGATTTCAAAATGTTTGTAGAAAGGTCAATATTTGCTAACATCAGCAGTTGTTTAAGATTGTGCTAATACAATGTTAAACTGCTTTCATTAACAATTTTTTTATATAAGTTACGTGGTTGGTTAGTCTTATTTTATCATCCGGTTGTATATGAAAAGCGGTTGTATACATTGTGTTTATATATAAACATTTACATATCAAATTGTCTCAATTGTATTTCATTTATTATATTTTATATTGTAGCCCCATAGATTATAAAATGGAAAAGCTTGGGTTTGCATTGATCTTTGATGAAATATTCACAAGGCTCCCTGCCAAAGCTATTGGTTGTTTGAAATGTGTTTGCAAAGATTTCCGTAAGGAACTGTCAACTCATTTTTGTTGAGATGAGGCATTCTTGTCGAATTGGAAATTCACATAAGAAATATCTCTCCTTGCGAGGTATGTCAATTGTTGTTGACAACGTAATAGGTGGGAATTTGGATGTGTTTACAAGCAAACAGATCACTTTTCCTGGCAATGTTGACCCTATATTCTTACGTATTCTAGCGTCGCTTAATGGGCTGTTGTTGGTGTCTTTTAATGCGAGATGTTGTGAGCTGATCCTTTGGAATCCAACAACCAGGTGCCATAAGTTGTTTTCCGTCTCAGACTTCTCTCAGCGGTATGTTCAAAAATCTGATACAGGTGGAATGTATTTTGATGAAACCAATGATATTAAAGTGCTTCACATCAAATATTATTTGTTGAATAATGTCGTTACTGCTCGTGTTTATTCACGACGTCGTGAGACGTGGAGAGAAATAGATTTCTTGAGGGGAGTTAATTTCGGTGGTCGGGGTTATTCAATGTCTTCCGGAATTTATTCTGGGAAATCCATATATTTCGTGTGTTCAAGAAGTTGGTATCCTGGCCCTTTCGAGAGGTATATAGTTGCTTTCAATGTTATTTCCGAAACTTTTAGAAGCATTCGTTTTCCTGAAAGTTTGGAAGTTACTCCTTGGCTAGGAAAAATTCTGAGCATTGCAAAGAAACTCAATTTTATTGTTGTTGAAGGGTCTCCCGAGTTATCTGTTGGTTTGTACAAAGTTGAAGATGAAGCCTTCATCAAGATGTTTTCTATCAATAATATTCATATTATTAGTTATGAACAAAGTTTGCGTTGGTCTACTATATTTCAAAACAACAAGTGGTTGCTTAGAAACGTTTGGATTCGTCCTGTTGAAGCTAAGCTGAGCAATGAAGTTTTTAATTACCTTCAACATCTTGATTCCTACATTGATGTGGAACAAGCATTATTTATCGAGACCGTTGTTTCGCCGATTGATTGGAAATTATTATGCTATATTATAGGGAATGGTGGTCGTTTTTTCGAATTTTGTTTATTGTTTCAAGTAGTTCCGTATGTATAAGTGTATTAACAATTGTCTGCAAGGATATTTATTTCCGATTGGTGTTATTTAATCATATATTATTTCGAACTTTTAATATTTTCAGTTTAATTTGTTTTACTATATATTTAGGTGAAGAAGTGCTACAAACCTGATATCATCAATTGCTTTTTTTTTTTTTGTATATGTGTCATGTATGTTTATCATTTAGTACAACTCATGAATGTGTGCTAAAAGGCAGTTGTAAAAATAGATGGTATGTTTATCATTTGGTTCTATCCTTCTTTTGTATAATATTGTGTTATTATATTAAATAAAATCTTTAATATGTGTAATTTTAATATATGGTATGTACTAGCGGTTTATAATCCAGGATTTTAGGTTAATAAGTTGTTGTAGTCTTTCTTGCATGTTGTCCTACAAAGATGGTAAGGTAAACTGCTGTGTTCATTTGTTAATAAACCTCTCTTAACCGATCCTAACTCAAATTTAATGTAGAGGTAGTTATCTGGAATGGTTATTATTGTGTATTTTTTTAAGAAATTGTGTTATTTTATGAAGAGTGATTTTTTTTCTTATTATATGACAATATATGTATTATAACTTTTGTATTCCGGTTTAACTATTCTTTTGTAGTTGTGTGTCTTATTGTATCTTATTGTATAACATTAAATGCTGTGTTTGATGTGTAATAAATATTTTGTGGCAGAGAAATTAATAAATTCCCTTATTGGATTATAAGCTAAGTATCCGGAGTATTTATGATTGTGTGTTTATATAGTATTGTGTTTTTTATTTTATATGGTATTATGATTGTGTCTTTTCTATATTATTGTTTTTTTATTTTACATGCTATACTTTATGTATTATTTGTTTTACATCATGGTATGTATTAGCGGTTTACTACTTATGTGTTGTCGCCCATGTTCCTACAAATCTGGTGTCATCAACTGCTTTTTATGGTGTATAAATATCGTATTACTTGATTATTTAATAAACATATCATACTGGATTATGTCCAGTTTTATTCGCAAGGTTTGTTTAGTTCATATTCTTTCTGTTTTGAAAACAAGTGCATTGCATTATGTGATAATTGTCTGCATTGTTTTTGTATTACATTCTGAGTTACTGACAGCAAAGTTGATGCATTACTGCTTTCTAATTCTATCGGGTTGCAGGTGGTTATGGATGATTTTCTAAAGAATGTTGTTTTTAGTAACATCGATGATGTGTGGGAAATTAGTGAGGTAATCATAGACCATTTCAAGTTTGGTATTTCAATATTTACATTAGATGTAAGTGGATATATTTATATTTTTTACAGCCACGATCTGTTATCATACTGGGTACCGTAAAGGAAATATCCAAGGAGGTTGGTTGGTTTTCTTTGAAGTGTCCTAATTGTTTAAATGAGGCTTGTACAAAAAACATGGGTTTAACTAAATCTGACGGAGGTTGTGATCAAGACCAACATACGTTGTATGTGTGCACTAATGAATTTTGTCGAAAAAATGTTATTGATGAACCGGTTTTAAGGTATTGTTATTATTCTGTTGTTATTTACGTTGTCATTTTGACATTGTAACTTTCTTCATCAGTTACCTTATTTTAGTTTATGTGATCCGTTTGAATTCAAATTTATTTGTTATGTTATCAATTAGATTGAAGGTTCGTGTTGAGGATAGCAGTGGTGATGTCTCTCTTATTTTGTTTCATAATACGGCTAACCATGTTATCGAGAAGTCTGCAGAACAGTTGGTTCAGGATAACACATTGGTAGTATGCATGTGTATGATTTATATTTAGTTTCTATTTCTCAAATTATATTTTTTTGTAAGCTAACCTTTTGGTTATATATCCTATCTTTTATGTTTTCAGGATGATGGTACTGTGCGATTTCCAAACGAATTAAAAACTTTGGTGGATAAATTGTTTGCATTCAAGATTGAAGTCAGTGAGACTAACTTGACATATTGTGATGAAGAATACGAGATTCAAAGAACTTATAAACTTTCTCTGTTTATAAAAACTTTGGTGGATCAATGTTTTTATTCTGGACATAAACTTTCTCTTCTGTTTTTTTATTCTCGTATGTTTTGATACTGTTCAGATTTCTTATGTGTGAGTATCTGAAGTTCAGTTTAGATATTGGTTGTTAATAATAATATGCTACATTAGTTAAGTTGTATATATAAAAACTTATAAGAGGAACATAAATATAACCATCATTCATTGACAAAATTATAGATAATAATAAAATTTGTCAATACATTAGATGTGGAATCATGTTGGTCGTTAAGTATGAGATCAAAAAGAGAAAACATAAGGAAGTGTCCTACTATCATGGAAAGAAACCTCATACCAACAACTACATGCACATTAAACAAACTAATTTGCATTCAGTCTAAGAAGCCAGAAATTTAGTAAGAGCTTGCTTTCCTTGGTTGGTTTTTGCCGTGTATTGGTCAGCTAAGCTGTTTGCTTTATCAAGAAGATCCTCTGTGTCCCTTTCTTCATCAGACAGAAGCAATCTAGCAATGTACTGTTCATGTGAAGGTGGGTTGCTCATGATCTTCATTCTCATCTTCTTATTCTCCCGTAGTTGCTGTTGAAGTAGTCGTGTTATGTCAATCAAGCTGTCTCTGATCTCTCTTTCTGTGTCTTCATGTTGACCTTTGAATCCTTCATAGATATCCCTTTTAACTTGGGACAGTTCAGACCAACCTTTGGAGTTTGATGTATTCATTGTAGTTAGAATAGAGAAGAGTTGAGTGAAGATAGAGAGTCGTTGAAGAGGTTAGACAAGGATGTAGTTAGGAGGTATTATATATAATAGGATTAACAATTTGTGTGAAAGAAGAGTAATGATTTCTTATTGGCATATGAGCTTAGATGCAATGATGATTTATTGAAATGGTCTTTTCATTTGCAGTTGAGTCTTTTCAAGTAATTAATGTAAAGTGGTTTAGAAAAATATAAGATATAAATATATAAATTGTGTTTTTCCAATGTCAGTTATTTTTATAGTCTAGATAACTTAAGTGATGATTAGTTACATGTTATATTTTAGTTGTATATATATTCTAAATTATAGTTGTGTTTTTTTTTCTATGGATTGTGTTATACGCAAGCCAATTGTTTGTTATGGTATGATGTGTTTTTTTTTTCTAATCGTTTTTTTTGTTCTACTTCATTGTGTGTTTTATTGTGTGAGTTGAGTGAAGATAAACAAAGGTTGAAAAGATGATAAAAAAAGATGTAGTTATGAGAAGTATTATATATAATAAGATTTAAGATTGAGTGAAATGATTACTATTGAATTTACGTTGGGCTAAGGGTTATATGCAATTATTGAGTATGGAATGGTCTTTTTTATTTACAGTTTAGTTGTTTGATAATACTTTATGTAAGGCGGGTTTTTTTTTTGTTAATATATTGTAGGTTTTTATATTCAAAACTTATTAAGTCAAGTGCTGTGTTTTTTATATGTGACGTGGTAGTTTAGGAGTTACTACAATAATTGAACGTCTTTTACTAAGTAGAGTCCCAGTTAAGGCAGTTTCTTACGGTTATTTGTGTATTTACTTTATGTATAATTTTATCTTTTTAATGTAGGTTATAGCATGGCAGACCTTGGAATCGAAGTTGTAGTTTCTGAAATACTATCTAGACTCCCAGTTAAGGCAATCGGTCATTTCAAATGTGTTTGTAAACAATGGCGTGATGAGTTATCAAGTTGTCAGTTTGCTGCTTTGCATTCTAGCCGGATTGGTAGTTCAAAATGTCGGAAACGAATCACCATTCAACCACTATCAATATTTATGGATAGCATAGTGGATGGACAGGTAGACATTGGTGCAAGGAAAACTATTTGTTTCCCTGGTAAAATTCGGCCTTTGTTGTTACATATTATTTCTACTGTTGGTGGGCTTTTATTAGTTTGCAACGAAAGGCCTTCATATCAGATGATGCTTTGGAATCCAACTACTATGAGTTTCAAAATTTTGTTCGATGAGGACTCTGATCGTATATATGATTGGCAATCGGATGCAGCCGGTATGTATTTTGATAGATCCTCCGATCTTAAAATATTACACATTAAACGTCGTCGTAATTATGATCTTGCTCGTGTTTATTCACGATGACTCGGCACTTGGAGAAATGTAGACTTTTTTATTGGGGAAAAATATGCAGCGGGGTGTTATATTTGGTCTGTTGGCTCTTTTGTGAACAATACCTTATATTTCACTGTTAAACAAGTGAGGGTACAGGGTGACATTCATATAATTGGTTTTGATGTAATTACTGAATCGTTTAAGAGGTTTCCTTTTCCACCAGTTAATGACCTGTATGTTTATGACGGACATTTTCTCACTGTTAACAATAAGCTTCATATGTTTGTTGTTGAAATCTGGCCTAATGTTAATACGAGTCTTTTCAAATATCAAGATAATTTATGGTCTAAGGTGTCGTCTTTCCCAAATGTTGAAACATTCTCATTTGTGGAATGGTGTGGAGCATCGGATGTGGCAAATGGCAAATTGATTTGGCTCCCCAAATTTGGGAATATTGCTGAAGTATACATGAGTGTACAAGATTTTGAATACCTTCAACATGTTGATTCTTTTTGTTAGCTTAAAGGAGCATTATTTGGTCGTAAAGGAGCATTATTTTTAGAGACTGTTGATTCAGCTATTGGGTAGTGCTATTTTCTTGTATTTTTATTTGCTGTTATATTGTTAGCAATTTTGTTTATTGTGTTTATTATTTTAAAAAGTGTTTCAATTTTATTTAGTTTTATTTCTCTATTGTTATTGGGAACATTTTTGGGACTCCATTGTAGTATTAATTGTGGTTGGCTATTTTTATTCGTTTTGAATATGTATTACTTATCATTTGTTTGATGATTTATGTAAAAGTAGAAACATTTGTAAACCAGTATATATTTTTTAATCCATCACACTTATACACATGTTTACATATTAAACAACCATTGGCATCAAATGCAGTTTATTACTGCTATTGGGATATAGTAGTTGATATATGTTTGAGTGGTCTGTATTTTGTGGTGATTATTACAGTGGTCTATAGCAGATGCTATATGTTACGTTAACATGTTAGTTCATACAAAATTATTATTTACTATTTGTTTGCAAGGACATATTCGTTTTGAAACAATATGATAAACATCAATGTAAGTAGAGCAACGATGATTATCATTGTCTACGGGTATTACCAATACAAAATACATTGTTTTTTGAAGTTTAGGGAAAGTGTTATAAGCCTTCATGTTTAACGACGGTTAATTTAAACAAAAAAACTATCACCAACCATACTGCATATTAGTTGTTGCAAAAAGAAGTCAAGTTGGTTCTGAATCTGCTTCTGGCTGTGTGAATTAATTTAACCTGCAAACGTTTGAAAGTAATATCATACCTTCATCTTCTAAGATCTTGAAAGTGCACTTATCTCCAAAAGATATATCATTCTCTGCCATAAATTGCAGCCATTCATTCACCAGATATTCCTTTCGCGCTCTACGTGAATGAATTTTGACTCCCATGTTATAACAACTTCCTTCTTGATTTTTTATTATCAAAGTGCGTGTCTGAGCAATTTTCTTCTTTTTAACAACTTCATCTGGGATGAACTGTTTTTCAAGTAGTATAATAAACAATGTTAGTATATGGAATAGTTGGTTAGAATTCAATGCATATAAGTGAACTGTGATTATAGTTAAAAATTGTATCAGATATATTACGAATTTCTCTGTGGCAGTCTTTTCAAATGTGCTGTTGTCTGCAGTAGATGATGGTGCTTTGTTGTGGCATCCTTGGTTATGCGTGTGCGCTTCTTTTTGTTCAACAGGTTCTTTTTTTGGGATTATAAATTCACTTCCATCAGGATGGAAAACAGTCATCGTCAGATTTGGATTTTGAATTATGTCAAACACGAGAATGTAGCCGAATTTTAGCTGCATGTCTTTTATAATATTCATCCATCCATCTGTCAAATAGTATCGTCTTCCTCTTTTCTCTATTTTTAATTCCCATGTATGTCCTTCACCTGCAGATAGTTGTATTGACATGTTTGGGGGTTTATTTTTCATATTGTCTTTGAGAAAGTTTTTAGGGAGCCTCTGCAATAATTATATTAGACAGATGAGATGCAGTTATTTGTTATGTAAATTATAACACATTTGTGGTTTTAAGTTATTTTGGGAGTTCATGGTTGAGAGTGTACAATGTGTTTCTCCGATCGTTTGGATATTGCATCGCAGAATGATGGTCCCAGTTGACATGAATCTTTAAAGGCTTTGATTTTGTATTTGCATTCACTGTGAGCTTCAAATACTATCAAACAAACATCATCAAGCCCTAAATCATCAACAATATTTTTCCAGCCATCTGCAAAGTAGTATACTCTGTTTATTTTCCTGATGTTGAATTCCCAATGATGCCCGTTATCTGCCTGTATACAAATTTTGCTTTTGTTTTGTAGTTCTTTGTCATGAAAGAACCCAATTGATGGAGGTAGTGGCTGAAAGATTTACGATATAAGTGTGTGAAAGATAAACAAAACCAGTAAGCAATTATTTATATTTAATTGTATTCTCAGAGGATGTGTACCAGTCGAGAACGTGATGGTCGTTTTAACACTACGCAGAAAGATGGTGCCATTTGCAGACTGCAATTCCAAATGCACGCAAAGTCATGTCGTTTTGTAAGATATATGTTGTAGTTGTTATAGTCAGCTAATAAAGTGTAATGCTATAAACTAAATTTTTTGATATATTATGTTGTGACAACTAAACAAGTGTTTCTACTGTCAATGTATTTTGCACTACTATGTTAAGTGCTACGGATGTCCTTATTCATTGTTACTTGCTATGTCATATATCACATTGTATTTTATCAAATCTTTAAACTTTATATCATTTTCAAGTCTATGAATATCCTTATTATTCGAAATGTTGGGGGGGGGGGTAGTTGCACGGACCTCCCATCCGCCGGGGTATTGCAACTCCGCAAGCTAGCTTAGTCCCATAGCTGCCTGGCGGTGATTACCCACGGTGAAGAGCCCCAATACCCCAGTAGGGCATTGTCGGGAGTCGAACCGGTGACCTCAAGTTGAGGCTGGGTGGGACTGGCCAACTGGGCTACCCTAGAAGGTTATTATTCGAAATGTTCAGCTCAGGAAATTCTAACTGCATGCAATAGTTAACTAAAGTTTATTCCTTTTAGTTTGTGCCTATGTTATAAGTTATCAGTAAAAGTAATTCATTCATATATCCATGGTTAAGACATATCTTATCAGCTATCACTAAAAGTAGTACAAACATACATCCATGGTTAGGGGTTGTATTGTTAAGGGTTCATAAGGGCATACTTGATTGAATGGTAAGGGCATGACAGGTTTTAAAAATTACAAGAGTGTTAATGAAGTATTAGAGATATATGTTCTTTAATCACGGATAAAAGTGGCTATAGTTTTTGACATTAAACATTGCATGTATAGGTCAAAAAACCAGCAAACTCAAGGTTGTCATAAACATAGAAATCCATATCATAAACCATTCTAGCAATAAAATCAACAAATATCGAAAACCTATGTCACACCCCGACCACGTGGAACAACCAAACGTGGTGGAAACGTCGGGGAGTGTTGTAACAGAATTAATCGTTTCAAATCCATGGCAATTAAAGTTTCGTTTTATTAATCAAACACGAGAGTTACATTGTTTTAAACAAGAAACAAAGAGTATATAACAAAAATTAACTAGTTCTTGTCTCGTTTTAAGTCACTAAGGCACAGGTCCGCCTAAGTATGTCTTGATAAGTCCTATGCATCATCTCTTGAAAACACATGTGAAAATAGGTACGTCAGCATAAAAATGCCTGTGAGATACATAGGTTTTGTGAAAACAGAATTCATGACTTATGTTTGAGAAAATGTTTAGTCATGAACCTTGTAATTTGCTTTGTCTTGTAAATCATTTGAAAAACGATAAGATCAGATGATATGTATAAATAAATGTCAGGTTAAATGAATAACCATGTAAAAATGTGTTTGTATAAGATAAGTTGTTTGTAAATCAATGTCTTGTGAAAAGTATGATATTTGTATAAAAATGTTATATGTCACAAACTGAAGTGATTCAAATAACGCTACGATATGTAATACCATACAAACACTTATATATAGGAAGTACCAGCGGCGTATCCACCATGCTTGTATCATATTACACACGCATCGTTACTTAATCACTTAATCAAACCAAACCACCAAAGTAATGTTTAACAATTGTAGAAATGTTTATGTATTGTCAAATGTCTATTGTCAAATGTAAATCCTGTCAACAGATACAAATGGTTCACACGGTTCAATAGTTACAAACGGTTCATATAATCAAATGGTTACGACGGTTCACATAGTCAAAAGGTTACAACGGTTCAAAATGTAGTATAATGTGTTCACATGCTGGATGAGCATATGCAACAGAAATGCAATGTAAAACAATGTACTAAGCATGCACACAATGGACATACATAGCATAAGTGTAATGTAAAACAATGTACTAAGTATGAACTAAATGGACATACATAGCATAAAATGTAATGTAGAACGATGTACTAAGTACGTGTAACACCCGTCTAATTAAACGTGATTTTTAATAATAGCGTATACCATTATAAAGAAGGGCTGCTTAATTAACATATAATTTATACAAAAGGTTCATAAGTAACAAAAGTTTAGTCATACACGACTAAATAAAACGTTTCAAAAGTTGTTTAACAATCATTTACAACCCATAATCTAAGTCTGGTAAGGATTTAAAACATTGCGGAAGCTTGAAGGTAGTGTTCGGTTCTTCAAAAGTTTGCTTGACCATCTTCCGGTTAGATACTATCAACACCTAGGATCAAAAACACAACATAAGTTAGTTTTGATCAAGTCCAAGCAATTATAAACAAGTTCTATGGATAAACAATTAAAAAAAAATAAAAATTTTCGAGCTGAAGGCGTCGCGCGACGCGACTGGGGCTCGCGCTACGCGAGGCCCTTGTTTTCACAGAATGTCTTGTTTGTTGATGCTGAATATTTCCAGCTCCAAGTGCAATCAAGTTCCAACTTTAAATAACCATAACTTTTGACTCGTAAGTCCGTTTTAGGTGATTCTTTTTCCTATATGTCTGTAAATTCGTTACCGACACGCCTATTATGAATTTCATACCGAAAAACTTGATTACGGGTCAAAAGACTATATGTCCATATACCATTATTCGACCCATTCTAGCCTTTCACATTTTACTATCATTTAACTGTTAGACCAATAACGCCTTATGCCCAACATCCGGGTTTATTATTATTCACATTCTTACCAATTTATGACTTCGTGATCTTGTGAATATTTCCGCCGCTACTTTCAACTTTACAATATTAAAACTACAAGGTATCATGATTCGACCCGTTTGATCCATCTAAGGTGACTCTCCATTTTGATGGCAACCAAACGACTACAAAACAATCTTTAACCTACGGATTTAAGTATCATACATGATTACCACAACCAACACGATTTTATCAACAACGCAAAGTTTAACAACGATTCACCAAATGTAACGGATCAAGTTACATACCTTAGCGTACGCCCTTCAACCGCGAATCACCACCGGCTTGTCCACTAGACGTTCCGGTATCTTTTCCTATAGAGTTCAATTCAAAACATGTTTAGAACTCTCTTTAGACCACACTTCGCATAATATACCGAAACATCACGATTATGCGTTAAAGCTTTAAATTTCTATTTTTAAACCTTCTTTGAGGCATTTTCACAAACACCTTAAAGGCAGATTTATCACAAGATTATATGACAAGTTTCTAGCTTAACATTTAGCCCTAATTTCACTTCAATCAACATTTTACATGTTTGTTAGCTTCTAAATTTCTGAAATCACTTTCAAATCGTCAAATTACAGAAAATCAACATCCAATATCCTAGTATTCATCAATTTACTCATAACCCATTAATCACATATAATGGTGTTCATAGATTCACCAAAATTTCCTATGATTTCAACTTCTATTGGTCTAGGATTTGTTCCTAAACACTATAGTTGTTCTTCAATCATCACAACATATACATGCAACCCTAATTCAGATTTTTTCCAATTTTCATGAGAATTTCAAGTTAAGAGTTTTTACTAAATTTTACATACCTTGTAATCCTCTTGCGATGAGGATCACGATTCTAAGCTCAGATTTTCGTTTGGACCAGATTTGCTCCTTCAATTTGAGGATTTTAGTAGAATTCTAGGTTTTGTTGAAGGTGGGTGTCGCCCCCATGTAGTTCTGGTCGACCAGGGCTTCAAAAGTGGGGTGTTTAATTATGTTTTATTTGTTTATTAAAATTCAAGTTTCAATTTTGACAACTTAAACCCCTCCACTTTGACCAACATTGATTTTAATTACTTTTAACCCTACTTTAGGTTATTTCTAGACTTATAACTAATTAGGTTAAAATTCCGAGTTAGTAAATTCTCGTTTATTTAAACCTTACCAATTCCAGTTTAAGGTTTTATATTTTTGGGGTGTTACAGTACGCACACAATGGGCATACATAGCATGAACACAATGAAATCATGTACTATAATGTACTAACGAACATAGCAGGTATATGATGTGAAAACATGGAAAGCATGAAAGTAACAAGTAGGCACATGTGTTCCACCCCAAAACGTTTGGAAAACAGTAAAAGAGGGGTCTATGTACTCACTTGAGATTGCTCAGAAGCCCTAAGATAACCACCAAGAAATACTAGAGATCACGGATATCAGACGGCACCTAATATAGGTACTATGTTAATATACCGGACCTAAATCGAAGGATTGGATAGAATGAGGGTTCGTAAACCAAACGAGTATGGTGACTCGTGTAATATGGTTTAACAAAGCCTACATACTAAATGAAACCTAACCTAAGTGCTCATGACCCGTTACGACCCGTTTAGGTAGCTTATGCTACTTTAACGCGTCGTTCGCGTGAAACGCGTTCGGAACGCCTAACTAGTCCTATGACAAGTAAAATATGCCTTAACATGTCTAATATTGTTATTAAATCAGTTTAGATACCAAAAGTTATGTTACATATGCTTAAAATGAATTTTGGCATAAAAAGGGCATTTTGGTAATTTACCTAAGGCATATAAACTACCTATCATACAACTACTTACACGAAGCGACCATAAGGTATAACCTCGGAAGGTTATTCCCTACATACTATGGTCACCTAATGTGTTTGGTCGGATCCTAATGATCGACCAAACGGGTCGGGTTCGAAAGGATAAGCGATTGTTTAGATCGCTTACCTTACGACCCTATACAAGCACTAAACTAAAAGTGACGAGCTAAGCATGTTGAAACATGCTTAACTAAACAAGTTTGGTATCAAAACAAACGGTCTTGATACCTAAGAGTAGTTTGGTTACAAAATACGCAAGAATACGTATTCTGGCCGAAACTACGGCTCGTAACTGAGCCTAGTAACGTGGTAATCAGTAGGTATAGTCACTAGGGACTATAACCATCGTGATCACGCTCACGTTATGACGTTCAAACGAACTTCGCATCGACCATAAACTGGTCAATGCAGAAAGTCAAACAAAGTTTGACTTTCGGACTCGAAAAGCAATAAAAGAACGAAGGAACACTTACAAAGGGTCCCCGCAAGATTGATAATCCAAGTATTCTCAGGTATGAGGTGATGAAACACCCCAACTTAGAGAAATCTCAGATTTCAAGTGGGTTTGCAATGAAGTGGGTTGGGTATTTATAGTTTTCGGTTCACCGTTAGGATCGTTTCTTGGAAAAGAGGGAATGATCTCGCCCGTACACTTGTCGGAAGGTTGTGGTAACTGATATTGACCCACCACAAGAGTTAGACACATGGCATTGGCCTTTGGAAGGGGTTAAGGGCAGGAAACAACTGAGAAAACGATTTTATGCATACCTGACCCCTGCTTGCGCACCGCAACGCTCAGAGTGTTGAGGTGCGCAAGGCTTACTTTGGCAGAATTACCATTTTAGTCCCTGCAGCCCAGAAACTTGTATTTTGATGCAAATTTGACACTTTTAAGCCCCGTTAACCTCATTTCATAGCTATAAAATGAAGTTAAAGTATAGGGAACTTAAAATGTGCTCAAAAATATCTCGGATGTCGGTTCGTTTGGTCGTACCATCGCGATGTTCGGTTAATTACGACGGAATGCGCATGAACGCGAAAAACGATCCAAATGACGCAACGAATGGATTTTTCTTATGCCAAACACTAAAATAAAATATTTTAGTGCTTACATAAATTTTTGGATGTCCAGATATATTCAGAACATAAGTTATGCGCGAAAGTGCAAACTTGTGCACTTTTTGGCACTTTTAGTCCCTGAATGACCCAAAAGTTCATTTTAGCATACCGAACACCTCAAAGCCTATTTCTAAGCTATGTAAAGGATATTTATGGTATGTTTAACTTATGGTCATGTTCCGGAATGTCTGTTACAGTTCAAATTGGCATACTTTCGCAGTTTGTCAACTTTAGTCCCTGTAAGCGATTTAACTTGATTTTGCCATACCAAAGCCTTCAAAACTTATTTCTAAGTTATGTAAAGGTTATTTTAAGGTATGTTAAGCCTATTTCACTATTCCAGAGTGTTTGTTGCATTAAACTGGTTATATTTACGCATCAGCGCGCGTATAACCTTCTAGAAAGCGATTTAGAGCTTTAATTCGAACAAGAGTTGATATGTGCAAAAAGGATACACATATTTATACAGATCCCAGGTATGAAATACAATATTTCATTGGCTTGGTATTTATTTGCTGGTCGCAGTGACACAGGTGTCACAACCTAATCAATCATAAAACACTCAACCACGCATCCAAAATATGAGAGTCAGAGTGCAATATGCAAAAAAAATCAGATCCCTATATCCAAAAAAAAAACGAAAAGCATACCTAAATACGGAACAAAATATCAAAAAAAATATAATCGGAGTAGAATCTTCACATATACGACAAAGATAATAACATAAAATACATGAACTTCACACAATTGATACAAAATCTTACAAGTCTTACAAAAAAAAACATATACGGTAACCATAGTTTCTCGGGGAAGAATCAACTGATGCAGATTGTGAAGATAATCCTCACTTAATCGATGAAGATAATTAGAAATAAACCATGAACATCATCCAAATCATAAAAATCTTGAAAGACAAACATATAAGGTAACCATACCTTCTCGGAGAAGAATCAAGTGATGAAGATTGTGGAGATAACCAGGTTTAAGAGAATAAATGTTTCTTTTGTGTTGGAAATGAAGATTTGATCGATTGAAGATTTGAGATATGAAGTGTAGATTTGGTGATGATGAAAGGTTTTGTGGGGAAACGTGAAGAAGATGTGAGGATTGTTAGAGATGAACAAATATTTAGAAGACTTTTATAGGATCCGAAAAAATGGGTCGGGTTTTTAGGCCGGATGCTCCATTCCATGTTAAAAGATTGAGAAGGGAGTTTTGGAGCCAAAAACCATATTTGATGCCTTATTATTGAGTGCCACATCAGCCCAACTTATTTTCAAATATATGGTAGATATATATATATATATATATATATATATATATATAAAATATAAGATATAAGATAATATAATCCTTAATGAAATCTTTTGGGAATTTCCTGTATAAATTTTTAAAGTTATATTTGTTTTTAGTTGAATTTTATTTTTGGCGTTGTAGTTTGTTTAGTTATGCCAATTCAGACCAAACTTCAAGTTTTTTATCATTTTTGTCCCTGTCATTCTTGAAAGACGCCATCTTTGTCCAAAAAATTTATGGTTGAATCAAATGATACAATTTTCAAGTTTGACCTGAACTGTAATAATTGGTCAAGGTGTAATGACGATAAATAAAATGGGGTTTGTAAATGTAATTGTTAAAATGAAGGAAATAAGCGGTAAAAGTAGAGTTTTCTGTATGGGGCTACTAAAAAGAGAAGTAAATAAATGATGGTGTGAGAGAGAGCCGATGTAAATGGGGGAAAGTCTTGGTCGTATGAATATGTTGCATGGATCTTAAATAGTGCTGGTTATTTTTTAAAAAAATCTTAAATTAGGTTAATTTTTTTCTTTTCTTTATTGTTTAAAAATTATTAAATGGATGACATTATGGTTTGAAAATTTGAGATAATCATTTTGAAATTTGTGTGTTAGATGTGGTGAGTTTGACTTTGTTGCGCCAGCCTTTATCGCTATTTATTAGATAAAAATGATGTTACATTAGATTGTTTTATCCATTTAATATTAAATTATGGTAATTTTGTACGCTGTTGTGCTTTTATAAATTGTTGATAATATATTCTTACGATGTTTTTGTTAATGGTTGTTGGTATATACTTGTAACTAATATATAATATATAAAGTAAAACATATATGTTAATTAAAATTATATAAATTAAATTGTAATAAAGTGGTATTTTAACAACGGTTATTTGTATTTATTCCGAGCATGATATTACGTTAAATATAGCTAGATTCATATAACACAATGTTCTGATAGTGAGACTATGTATATATAATTTATAATAGGAGACTTTAAGCTGATGTAGGAAATCTCTAACATTTGCCACATGTCAATGCTGATGTCATAATTCCTTTTGTATATGATAGGATTTTATTATTATGATAAATTGGTTTTTTTTTTAGGGAATTTTGAAATGCATAATGCACCTGTGTGAGAAGTAATCATATCCCAACTCCCTCTTTCTTCTTCACACTTTAATCTCCATCTCTTTCTTTTTCACACTTTCTTTTCATTCCAAAATCGCAGCCGATTCTAGGGTTTATTTTCCTCATCTTCCACACGAACCATGTCATCCGCAAAGAAATCCCTCGGTGAATCACTATCTTTGTTACTCAGACCGATGAAGATGATTTTGTCATCTAAGGCTACGATGGCGAGATCTGGCGGTTCCGATTGGGATTATGACGGTGACTCGGTAGGTAAATCGAATTTGTTTTTTGTAGATTTATATCTTCAATTTTACTTTTTTGATTTTGATGTGGCGATGATGGAGACTTTTTGTTTCAGTATCTGATGGTGATGATGGGTAGCACAGACTCGCCGCCCCCACCTTTTTGTTGTTCCGTGTTCGTCTTCAAACCCTTTAGGGTTTCTGGATGGTGGTTGATGATGGTGGCTCTGGTTTCAATTGGTAATTTATGGTTGTTTAATGTTTGAATTTTCAATTTGATTAGATGAGGCATAATTTAGATGAATCATTTACTATTGTAGAATACTTGCTAATTTTTCAATTTGGAGATTATTTATAATTTGGAAATTATTTATAGTAAATTTTGATGCCATGAGGTAATGAAAGTAATTGATAGTTGTTTTGTTAGTATTTAGCTGTATCTGAGGACGCTGGTAAGTTTTCCATTTTTTCGTTTGTAGATCGGTCATATAAATTGACGTTTGGACCTGATTCCTGTGAATTTGTCACATTCTCCTACAGATCAGGGCGGTTAGTCTCAAGTCTTTATTGTTGTTCACTCTGAAAGATAAGGTACTTTTACCATCGCTGAAGATGTTCTTGGTCTATTTGTTCTTAGTCGTGATTGGTCATATTTAGGTGTATCTTTTTTGGTTGGTTTTGTTTGTGGTGATGATTTTTGGGTTGTTGTAGATGATGTTTATAGATTCAATGAAGGCAATCTGGATGATGTTTATAGATTCAATGTTGTTTGTTTGTTTTTCATTCATTTTTCTTTTCTCTTAAATGTGTTTTCATGATAATAACAATTTCTTGATTACGATGACAGTTAGTTTGATAAGCAACAAACCAGTGTACACATGTGGAGGCTGCGGTGCAACACTTCAAGGTTGGTAGCATATAACTAACAATTTGTGTTTTGTTTATTTTTTTTCTTGCAGCATTTTGTTTGTTTTTATGTTTTAAGATTTTAATGTGTTAATACAGCGAAGAAGCGGAATAACAGTACAATTGACACCACATTACACAGAGTGGACAACAATTCTTCAGGAAAAACCGGTTAGTGCATTCAGAAGTTAATAATCTGAATTATGGAATGCTATTAAGATGTTTGTAAATTGGTTCTTTGTTGTTAGGTGATGTTGAGATTCTTGAATCAGTGAAAATCCGGTGCCATATAATTAAGTACAGGTTATACTTCAAGCTTTTTTGATTTCTTTGCAGGCGGATAGGTGGCTTTGAGAGGTATGAAAAACATAATTGATAAATTTAGGGAAAATGTGATTGAAGGATCATTAGCCAACAGTAGAGGATCTCATTCTATAGCCTCGATAAATTCAGGGGTGTTTTCAAATAATGCTTCCTAGATGTTTGAAGACCGATAAATATCCAAAGAAGCAGCACTGTGGACACTTGTCGTTCTTTGTTGGTTTTCAAACATCTATGAAACCATTATTTGAGAACACCCTTGCAATTATTGGAGTTGTAGAATGAGATCCTCTACTGTTGGGTTATCATCTTTCAAACCCATTTTCCCTAAATTTATCGATTTTGTTTTTCATGCAGGGACATAATCTATTTTTTAGTATTTCATTTGGCCAATGACCCATGTTCAAAGATAACTTATGTTTCAGACTATACAAAGATTGCCTCTTGGTTATCATAAGGTTAAATTTTAAATTAATATGGTCTCATTTGTTAATAAGTTTATAATTATACTTAAGCAATCACATTCTTTTTGTTAGGTGTCAATGCACCTAATGACAACAACCATCATTGAGCCATCACATTCTTTCCGTTTACATATCAGGTAATGGTTTCCTTAATACATCTAAAAAATTAGGTTATGTATGATTTTTCAATGTGGTTTTGAAACTTATTGGATAGTAATTATCTCCACAAAACATAGAAATATTTTGGTTTTGTGGCGCAGATTGTTTACTACATTATCAAGCAAAGAGAAAGAAGAAGACTTTATGGCAATGAAAGGGTGTAAAATCCCTCAAAGACCTAAGAAAAGAGCCAAGATAATTCAAAGAACCTTACTTGCAATGGAGGTAGAAGACAGGTGTGTTATTACTCGTGTTCAAGATAACTTCTTTCGTGTTCATGTGAGCAAGAAAAGAGGAAGACACAAAGGATGTGTCAAACACAGTTCAGATGATATAGCAGGTAATAAGAAGAAACCCTCTGTTTAAGAAGAAACCAGTGATAGTGTTTTGGTGGAAAACGTGGAGGGGTCGGTGACATTGTCGAGGGTTGTCAGAAATCAAATAGCATTTCCTGACAACGCTCGACAATATGACCGACCCCTCCATGTTTTCCACCAAAACACTATCACTGGTTGCTTCTTCAACAGGGGGTTTCTTCTTATTACCTGAACCTATATCATCTGAATTGTGTTTGACACATCCTTTGTGTCTTCATCCCTTCTTGCTCATATGAACACGAAAGAGATTATCTTGAACATGAGTAATAACACACCTGTCTTATACCTCCATTGTAAGTAAGGTTCTTTGAATCATCCTGGCTCTTTTCTTAGGTCTTTGAGAGAGTTTACACCCTTGGCGATAAAAAGTAACGGAAAGAAGGTGCTCATGTTCCATATTGTGATAGCAAACTTACGCGCCTCTTACATGGAATATTGTGTTTTGATCAAGTGAATGAGGCTCCGTTGAGAGTGTGAGGGTTTTTTATAATAACCTCCCTTTTACCCTTTGATCTTTTGATCATATATGAGTTGATGATCTTCTTATATTGTGTTTTGATCAAGTGAATGAGGCTCTGATTGCTTTACTGTTTTGTTGCTTTTAATTGTTTGAAAGTAGGAAGTTGTGATGATAAAATGTAACATCATATTTTACATATAGATGTAGACAAAAACTTTTATCATTATACTTATAATACTAACACATGTTGTTTTTAACATTGTTTTATAAATATATGTAACTAAACACAAATAATTTAAACGATGTATTATAATCTATTTTTTAATATTTGATTTCGATAGTTATTAAACCTACCCGTGTGTTCACATGGGTCCTACAATTAGTGATCTACTATAGTAAGTATTGATTTTTAGATAGAATGGATTGTGTTTTAACGAAAGCTTTTGATTTTGATGGTATAACATTGTGTTTTTTTCTTTTGTGTCTTTTGTTTTTGTTAATATAATTGTGTTTTTTATATTCAGACGCATCAAAACTTATTACATCAACAGCTGTATATTTTTTTATGTGACACGGGAGTATAGTAGTTACGGGTAAATGAGCTTTTGCCCGTAAAACTTTTGATAATGAATAGAAATATTACATGTTAACAAGAGGTATACTCTAGAACTATCTAAATCCCATGGGCTTTCAAAAATCGGATAACATGGGCCTTGAAAGTGTCATCCTTATTAGGTGCAACATAGGTTTTAAAGAAGATAAAAGAATAGGTCCATCTCAAAGCAATCATTGAGTGAGCATTGGGTTCATCTGGTTTAACATGAGAGGAAAAAATGGGCTGCCAGCTCATGCCAAACGACAGTCTAAATCCCTATATGTAAGAATCTTTGTGTAACTAATAGATGAAGTGTTCTTTTATTTTTTAGAAGATTAAATAAAACAAGGTATACCTTATTAAAAGTAGTCTTTATATCCTTCCCAGTATGTATGATTTCTATCAATATGGTTACTTATACTGGAGGGTATGGGGGCCGGCCTTGCCTCAGCGAGCCCCGGCGCCGGTCACCCACACCGTCTCCTGAGGATTGTCCCGGCTTCTCAGTCGCCTAAAGACGACAACGACGGGCCTCTTTTTCTCTCCTCTCTCTCTCTCCCTCTAAAATCAAATCAGTTTATTTTTTCTTAAGGTCCATCATCACTCCTGTTGATGTGGCGTCCTACGTGGTGGCCCACCCTCATGGGGATGACCCTCCCCATACCCTCCAATCTTATTTTAGTAACTTTCCAATTCCTATTCTCCCATTCTATTAGGTCTTTATGTTAAGTGTTTTTTTTTTTTTTTGTCTCCTTTACCATTTTTAAATAAATGTGCTTCTTCTAAATGACGTCAATATCTCATTCTTTTGAATAACAGGTATGATGTCTATAAATTCTTTGGTTTTTTGTTCTAATTATTGAATTACGTTTTGGTGAAATTGTTAGTTATTGCTTATTTTTCGTGAGTACTTAGTATGTTGTATATATGATGATGAATGAGAATAAGAATGAAGTTTCAGTAAAAAAAATTTCTATATTTAAAAAAAATGAATATATATTTAAATAATTATGTTTTTTTATGCATGTTATATTTGGGTTCGGTTTATTAAGTGGTACTATTTTTGTAATAAGATTAAACATTCATTTAACTGGTATTCAGTGTGGGGGGGGGGGGCAAAAAGGTAATTTCTTATTATTGTTTTGAGATTAACTGTATAATAGTCAAGAAAAGGGAAAACGATGAACATTCGGATTTAAAGGAAACTTAGGGCTCGAAGTTATACAATTTGCGATTGTGTTTGTTGCTTTGTGTACTAATCTTAATCATTTGGAACTACATTTGCAATGGCGTCTACTGCAAACGTTGACTTGCGATTTACAAGTAAGTTGTCATGGTGTTGTTGATTGCTATTTTCATTGTGTTTTGATTTGTTTTAAGTCTATTGGTTAAATAGGTAAGAAATCGTCAAGAAATTACAGTGAAGATGAAGTAGGTGATACTGTTAGAGGAAGTAAAAGCCAAGAGGTTGAAGTGGAAATTGCAAAGAAACATATAAGTGGAAATAGAAAGAAGTCATTCTGTACAAGCAAAGCTAATAGATTCGTAAGAAAAGGTAAATGCGTTTCATATATTTTTGGTATGGTTTATTTCTTATTTTTTATTTTTAATGTTTAAACAGAAGTTGTTCAAGTATATTGTGTTTTTAGATTTGTGATTTTGTTTGGAATATTGTTTCTACAAGTCGGTTAGTTTTTGTATAACTATAATGTGTATGTAGACGTTTGTTTTTGTTGTATAAAGTTGTATCTACTATGTTTTTTATATTAATTATGCTTTTTTTTTAATATTGTGGTTTTGGAAATCATTGTGTTTGCATATGTTACTTGATTATTTGCAGTATCTTGGTGCATGTTGTGTTTTTTACATATGTGGTAAACTATAGGATTGTGTTTTTGTATTGATTTTGTATGTTGAATATTATGTGTTGTTTTACAACATTGTAATGTTATAGTTCCTGATAGTATTTTGTTAAAATTGGCAGAATAAATTGGAGAAATGTAATCAAACTTGGGTCTATCAAGTTTAAAATCATCAAATCAAGTGTAGTTGTGCTTTCTGATTGTGATGACTAGATAATAATAAAAAACAGGTTGATAAATATAACACATTGTTTAAATTGTAACACTGTGATATATTAACAAGACAATGTTGTATTGTATGTTGTAGTCATTAGACAATGTCAATAGTAGGATTAAATAACGTGTTACAATTAATATTTTTTATGTGTTTTGTTTCTAATAAAATGTGGAGACATGAAGGAACTTTGTCAGGTGCTGCTGTGAAATGAAAGAGGGAAGGTATGTTATAGATCAATTTAAAATGATTAAATATAATATACATTTTTTTCCCTTCATAGTTTATTATTTTATTTGATTTGCTGCTGCAGTTTTACAGGCAGACTGTGGTGATGCTGATGATAATGATGATGTTGATTTTGTTAATCCTGCTGCATCAAAAGTAAAAAAACCAGGTATTCATTTAAACATGAAAATCTTAGTTGTAGCTTGTTTCTAAAATTCGTTAAGTTATATAATAGTTGATGATACCTTACCAAAGAAGAGACGTCGAAAGGACCAACCTGAGGAATCAAATCACCATGAATGTCAAATGTTTTTCCCATATACTGGTGAGAAGATTTTACCAAGATGCTCACCAAACACTCTATATGAGTGGATGCTAGAGTTTAATGACAAGCAAAAGAACGTTGTAAGAGATATTGGTTTTGGTTCTATTCTAAATCTGAAGATTCAGCATGTTCCTACCAGCTTGGGACTTTGGTTGGCTAAGAACTATGATGATTCAACAAGAATATTAAATCTTGGATCTCAATCAATAAAGTTAAGTCCAGAATTGGTTCACAAGGTATTGGGAATTCCGAACGGATCAAGAATAATAACAGAGAACAATAGGCCAAGCATAAAAAGTCCTGTTGTTAAACTGTGGAGAAGTCAATTCCCAACAGGCTTCACCAGGTTTCTTATACAAGAAACACAAACTTATTTGGATAGGCGATGCAAGAGAGAACGCAATGATTGTGGAATGTTGTTTGTTCTTAACTTTTTGGTGTTGATGTTTACACATCTAGGTGAAGGAACGAAAAGTGGCACTGTCAACCAAAGATTTTTGCCATTAATAACAAAGGATGTTGACATAAAAGAACTGGGTTGGTGTGATTACATGCTAACTTTGTTAGACAGAGCGAGAAAAGGCTGGCACCCTGCTCAAGTTTTTAATGGGCCTCTGTTTTTGCTTGCGGTAAGATCATAAGTTAAATATTAATTTGTCATTTGTGGCATTTATCCAAACAAAACGGAGTGACAAATATTTTTTTGTTTACAGCTTATCTATGCAGATCATACAAGCAAGTTGCATGATGTACGTGTTAAACATAAAGGTTTGTTTGTTATAGAACATATTGAAGAGCGTACATTATGCAAACTGGAGGACATAAAGAATAAAGGTCTGAAGTCTGAGAAAAGAAGAAAGAAAGGTACTTCAAAGTCTAAAACAGTATTAAAGACCAAAAAATCAAATGAAAGCGAGGTGCGTCAACGTTCTTCAACTGGTGAACCCATGCATGAAAAGGTGGAACGGCAAGTCGATGCTGACGAGGGCAAAGACAATGATGGTGCTGGTGTCGAGGAGGGTTTGATTCATGAAGATATACATGGAGAGGATGAAAGGCTAGTGGATGATGATGAGTGTAGAGACAATGATCGTTATACTCGAAATATACATTTGAATAGGCGGGATAAGAATGCAGATGTTGGCAGGGAATCAAACATTCCCGTGGCAGAAGAACAAACGGAGGAAGCAGAATCGGTAAGACACAAAAACATATAGTATTTAACTCTGAATATATGATATATATATATATAGAAAAAGTATATCGTACATTACGGCTTAACGTACTTCACGTTCAACAACATGCGTGATTTGTTATATAACATGTGTGATTAATGTTTTCAATATGCGTGATTATTGTGTTTCAACAAGCGTGATTTTGGATTTTTGAGTTATAATGTGTGATTTTAAAATGAACGTCCGTAATTACCTGTCGTATGTGATGTACGTTAAGCCGTAATGTACGTTAACCTTCCTGTATATATATATATATATATAGTTTTTATCATCTTTTATTGTTCATATTGAAACAGGTTTTTGTCAGAAATTTGACTGTAGAAATTGAGAAGGCAAAAGAGTCTTTGAAGAATGTAGAGACAATGCTGAATGAGGGGTTTGCGGTCTATGCAGATAATCAGGTGATTAAAGTAGCTAAAGCTCATTTGGATCCGTTGATTTCATTTGCAAAAAAATGCAGGTTTTATGAGCAGAGATCCAGATTCATCTCCAAAAGATGATAATGAAATACAGAGTAAGGGAGAAAAGAAGACTCAAAGTCAAGAGACGAAAACTGATTATAATACGGGTGTAAATGTAAATTCAGTTGAAAACATGGAAAGTGTGCATGCTGTCCCGTTGGTATCTGCGTGTGTTTCAAATGAAACAATGTATCAATCTGCATCAAGTCAATGATCATGTGGTCAAAATATCTCACACATCATATCTGATGAAAAGGATGAAGAAAATGTAGTTGATTCTACGGATGAGACTTTGGTGCCAGCATCACCTTACATTAACCGGGTGGTGGAATTGAGTGAAAAGTTGACATTTGTAGAGAAAATTTATTCTGATTGGATTTTCTCTGCCAGAGGATTTGAAATGTATGTGTTTTAACTTCTTTTCTTATAATGTGCTATGATTATAAGTTAATCGATGTTTTAACTCGTATTCATTGTAGGGACGTTGTTTTTCAAATTGAAGATCGGCCAGATTCAGGTCTAACAAGGATAGTGCTAGAAACATTGAGTCATGATGAGTGTGTCCATTTTGTTGTTGTTAATGTGTGGGCCAGAATCTTAAATCACGTGGAGAAGTTTAAGGCTGATGACAAAATTAAGCGATTTTTTTGTACATATCAAATGCTGGTAAGTAAATAACATAAGTGAATTGTTTATTTATTTATTTTAGTAACGTTATTATAACTGATACACATGATGGTGGCACATATGGTTCAAGCTATGAGATGATGCAAGCTGAATTTTTTGGAAATATGATTAAAGTTCTAAAAGAAGAACAAGTAGCATCGTTGAAAGAAGTTGATCTTTTATTCATACCTGTTTTGCAATCTGATCACTTCTACTTGGTATGCTTTCATATGAAAAAGTGCCAAATAGCTGTGATTGATAATAGCAGTCTATATGATGATAGTTTTGACTTAAAATACCGAGGCTGGCCAGAAAAATTGGTACATTCCTTGACATTTAAAATGTGACAACCCTCTGTAGGTCCCCTTGACGTATGGATCTTCAACAGAATTGTCAATCCAATCAAGAGTGCGGAATCCTCTTGATCAGAATATCACAGAAACAAGTAGAAGAACAGAAACAGCAATTCACTTTCAAACCGGGTTTACTATTGATTATCAATCAAACTGAATTACAATCAATCTAAACCCTAACCACACTCAAATTCGTCCAAGTCTAGCTCTCACGAATTTCAATGCTTCTCAAATTCTGTTTTGGCTGATTAACCTAAACCCTAAAGCCTAACCTTGTTTATATAACACAAGGTTGCAACATTAGGCTGGGTTTACTACATGGGCTAGGCCCAAATCGTCCCTCATCACCCAATGTGGGTTTTGTTTAGCCCAAACACTATTAACTCACTAATACCAAGCTAAACCCGCTAACTGTTTATCGTTTAACTAATTACAAGATATCCAAAGACCAAATCTAAGCTGTTGTCACAAACATGCACCAATAAACTCCCCCTTGACAATAGCTTCATAAAGTAACTTTGTCTTTAGTCATCTTGCAATCTTCATGTAGTCTTGCACTGCCTTTGGTCTTTGGATAGCTTCAGCTTCAACAGCTTCTGTCAGCAACAGACTCCCCCTAAGCTGATGCATCCAATCACCAAATCTTCAAAAACTTTAGCGTTTGAGTAAACTCCAGTTCAGCATATGTATAGCAATCTTCAAACTCTTCACTTTGTCTGCAATGTAGAAAGGAGGTTCTACCATGCATCCAATCAAACTCTCATCTTTTCAGCAACTTCTCAGCAACACAGCAACTTCTCAGCAACACACTGCTTCAATCTGTTTACTATAAAACAAACATCTCGAGAAACCATAAGAATTTTTCAACCTAAGTTAAACAAATTATTATTATTCAAGAGATTTGTTAAACTGTATCACAGATTAAGCATTTTCAACTTATCACCAACACACAAAACTTTTTAATCACACACCCTATAACCCGCATGATTTAAAATTTTGAACTCACTTTCCAACACCGTCTCCCCCTATCAGTAGCAATTCCTCCAAGAATAACAGTTTTCCGTACGTTAAGAATTTTAAACAGAAAAAGACACTATTTTTGGATTTTTATATTTTTCTGAAAGCAAGTAAATAACAAAAGCAATAAACACTCTATTTTTGTGAGAATCACTGGTAAGAAGATCATATCAGCACAATCAAACTGTTTCACACTTGTATAATTCTCTATTTATTTTTTCGTGAAAAGCAGTCCAAGACGATTACCAGTATGTTTGTCCACTTAAACAAAATGCATGAACATTTCAAGTACCATTACCGTATGATACGTTAAGGTAATTTTATTACTGATATACTAGCGTGTCCCACTTCAGAATATACCCCCATGATCAAGGTATGCACAAAGATTCATCGTAGTAGGTGAGTATACTGATGTCATCCTTTAAGATATCCTCACAGTGCCTAGGTCTGCATATAATCTGTTTTATCATGTTTTGATTGCTTAACAATGAACACCTAAATAAATACTAATCAAATCCTGGAAATATAAACAACACACTCTATCATGCAAGTATCTTCCCTACCACATATTTCACAAGTCCAATCCAGATTTCTGAAATCTTAACTGGGAATAGGTTGAGAAGAGAACAGAATAGATCTTTAGCAGAGATGGTATAATATACAGATCAATTGAGGTTTTCTCAGTTTGATATAGGTTTCTTGGGTTTCTTTTGGGCCCTTGAGGGCCTCTTTCGGGTGTATTAGATCTATAGCGCGACAACGTACAGCTAGGTCAGCATGTATCTGGATGCAGCAGAAGCTGTCGTTGCCTAGCACCTCCAGGTCAGCATATATCTGGATGCAGCAGAGGAGGTACACGATTTTTCAGAGAAGATTTCAGAATCAGATCAAAATTGTGTGTATCGGGACAACATACAGACATTCAAATAGAAATGAGCTAATTCCAAGTGACTTTCTTTCCTGGGGTCATGTACAATTTTAGTTCTGAACAGAAGGACAGTCAAGATATCCCCAGATGAAATAGCAGTATAAAGACCCAAAACTTCAGATTTTGGCAATCTATCAACGCAAGATTTAAGGTCATTAAACCATACACGACTGATGTGTTCCCCACTCAAACACAGTTCATTTAAGTTTATATCACATTGGTAAGTTGATTATTTCATGTTTTTTGCCTACTGGTACATCATATAATGAAGCTGCTATCACACTTAAGCATTTTAATTTCAGTTTCAGTGTGACAGTCTAACTTGCTGATGTACTATCATTTCTCCTTTTTCACACAGTGATAACTCATTTTTGATTTTCTATTTTTTTATGTTTTTGATTTTTCAATGTTTTTGTATTTTTGATTTTTTTAAGAAAAGCAGTAAACTATTTACAAAATTCTTATAAAAAACTAGTTATTCAGGATTCCTCATCCCGTTGAGTTCGACCAAGCGTTCAAAGCGAGCCCTGTCAAAAGCTTTAGTATAAAGATCTGCCAGGTTATCTTCGGTGTCGACTCGATGTAATTCAATTAGTCTCTTTTCAGCACAATCCCGTATAAAATGATGACGTATGTCAATATGTTTTGTGCGACTGTGTTTCACGGGATTATTAGTTATAGAAATTGTGGCATTATTGTCTGTCATAATAGGAGTACGAGTGAAATCCAAACCGTAATCGCGCATTTGCTATTGTATCCAGAGAACCTGAGAGCAGCAGCTACCCGCAGCAATATATTCAGTTTCACACGTAGATGTAGACACACAGGATTGCTTCTTGCATTGCCAAGACACGATCCTGCCTCCTAAGAACTGACAACCACCTGTTGTAGACTTCCTATTCGACTTGCATCCTCCAAAGTCTGAGTCAGTGTAAGCGACAAAATTCAAATCGCTATCAGCTGGATACCACAACCCAAGTTTAGGTTTCCCCTTCAAGTAACGAAGAATACGCTTCACTGCTTTCATGTGTGACTCTTTTGGATTAGCCTGATATCTGGCACACAAGCATACATCAAACATGATGTCGGGTCTTGAAGCAGTCAAGTACATTAGAGAACCAATCATTGCCCTGTATTGAGTTGGATCAACGTCTTCAGTACTTTCGTGATCTGGGCCAAGATTGTGATTTTCGCAAATGGGTGTGTTAAAAGTAGAGCAATGATTCATTTTGAACCGACTCAAAATGTCATACACATACTTTGTTTGATGAATAAACATCCCATCCTCCTTCTGTTCAACTTGTAATCCCAGAAAGTAAGACAGCTCACCCATAGCGCTCATTTCGAACTTGCTCTTCATCACCTGCTCAAACTCTTTACACATATCTTCATCTGATGACCCAAAGATGATGTCATCCACGTACACCTGTACTAGCAGAAAATCTTCCTTCTTCCTCTTGATGAACAGTGTACTGTCAATCTGACCTCTTTCAAAACAATTCTTGATCAGATGTGTAGACAGTGTCTCGTACCACGCCCTGGGAGCTTGATGTAATCCATACAAAGCCTTATCAAGTTTGTACACCCGATCTGGATAATCTGGATCAACGAACCCATCTGGTTGTGAGACATACACCACTTCTTGGACTTTCCCGTAAAGAAACGCACTCTTCACGTCTAGTTGGTAAACTTTAAAGCCCTTGAATGTTGCGAAAGCTAGGAACAACCGAATTGCTTCCAACCTTGCCACTGGTGCAAACACTTCATTGTAATCAATCCCTTCTTGCTGATTGAAACCTTTTACCACCAATCGAGCCTTGTTTCGCGTCACTATCCCTCTGTCATCCTTCTTGCACTTAAACACCCATTTAGTGCCTATCTCTCTCTCACTTTTAGGAATGTCAACCAACTCCCAAACCTTCAACTTCGCAAACTGGGCCAATTCCTCTTGCATAGCTTCAACCCATGAATTGTCTTTAAGAGCCATATGAATGTTCTTCGGCTCCTCTTGGGAAATAAAGCAACTATACAAGCACTCATTCACTATCCCAGTCTTCTCAATCGACACAAATAAGCCAGAATTTGCTGCTATGCTTCTTCTCGTCTGAACACCTGTATTAGGATCCCCAAGTATCATGTCAACTGGATGATCTCTATTTGCTCGTGTAGTAGAAGCAGCATCAACTTCTAAATTATCACCCAGGTTTGTTCCAACTTCCCCTTGAATGTTCTGATCCGCAAATGGATTAATGAACTCCTTCCCCTCAATGGGTTCAGAGTCACTATCGCTTGAATCAGGATCAGCAGCACCTTTGGAAGTTTCCGCAGCATCTGTCATATCAACATTCGATCTAGGCATGAACTCGCCTTCATCGTCTCCACCAATCATTGTTTGAATCAACTGAGAATCATCTGCATTTGGAAACTCAGGAATATTAAATGATTTAAAAGTACTTTCATAATCATATAATATTGCAGGACCACTCGTTGATTGTTGAGGTTTGTATGAAGTAATTTCAACATTAAAGACAACCTCAATTTTACCAGTTTTTAGATTAAAAACCCTTTTATTCGGTGTGCCAAGCACATAACCTAGAAAGTAGCCATCGTCAGCCACCTCACCGAATTTTTGTTTATCTTTATTTTGCACAATGGTGCATGGTAATCCAAATGGTTCAAAGCCTTCTAAGTTTGGTTTCTTGTTAAACATTAATTCATGACAAGTTTTGTTAAAACGTTTAATAGTCAAAACTTTGTTTAGGACGTAGCAAGCTGTATTCACAGCTTCTCCCTAGAAAAGATGTCACACCCCGACCGCGTAAAACAGCAAATCGCGGCGGAAACATCGGGGCGTGTTGCAACAGAATTAATGTTTCATAACCATGGATACCAAAAAGTGTTTCGTTTTATTAAACATTGAATAATTACATCGTCTTGAAATCTAAATACACTATTTAAACATAGTCTATCATTGTTATTGAGTCACTAAGGCCTTGTCCAGTCCTATGTGAGCATGCATCTTATCAATCGATATCATTCAACAATACCTGAAACATATGTGAAAACGAGGCCAGCAAAGAAATGCTGGCGAGTACATAGGTTTTGTAGGAGTGTCGAAATCATGGCTAGTTTAGACGTTGCAATACTTTATTTAAAAACCTTGTTTTGAAAAGAGTATAATATTGCAACTTAATTAACCAACTCAAATCAAGCGGGTTATAATTTGTAAAACCTCGTAGCCATGACTCTTAACCCAAAAACATTTGTTTTAGTAAATTATTTGAAAAATAATGATAAGTTCAGGTGATATGTATAAATAAGAGAATAATGCATGATTAAATGAATAACCATGTAAAATGAGTTTGTATAAGATAAGTTGTTTGTAAATAAATGTCTTGTGAAAAGTATGTTATTTGTATAAAATGTTCTATGTCTCAAACTGAAATGATTCAAATAACGCTACAATATGTAATACCATACAAACACTTATATATAGGAAGTACCAGCGGCGTATCCACCATGCTTGTATCATATTCCACACGCATTGTTACTTAATCACTTAATCCAAACCAAACCACCAAAGTAATGTTCATGCCCAAATGTAAATCATGTAATATGTATAACCAAAATAATATCGTATATCGCTTTGAAGCCAATCGTTTACCCAATCGTTAAAACATCGTGTGAAACCCAATCGTTACCCAATCGTTAAAACATCGTGTGAAACCCAATCGTTACCCAATCGTTAAAACATCGTGTGAAAACCAATCGTAAATCATTTAATTCGTTTTAGGTCGTGAAACTACTTATAAGGTCGTCTCGCTAATAACATTCAAACCTTCGTGACTTTCATCGCTTCTCGTTTTCGTCGCTTCTCGTTTTCGTATTAACAAACCTCCATAGGGTAAGTTAATAATTACAGATTCAGTCGCTACCTACCATACCCACACATAACCACGGGTGTAGTAAATAACGGGATTTGTCAGATCCTATGGTACCATAACCTAATACTGGTCGGCTTGATCATTGCTAATGAATGTCATTTGTTATGTAACTACAACCAACAAGTTTGTTCACTTTATTGAAATCGTTATTAGTTTTGTATAAATCGTCTTAATTGTGTTATATGCCTAAACATGTTACATAATCAGTTATGTGACAAAAGTTTAGGTTACATATGCTTAATTACCAATTATACATGAAAAGGGTATTATGGTAATTTACCTAAGGCATATAAACTTCCTATCATACAACTACTTAAACGATGTGACCATAGGGTATAACCTCGGAAGGTTATTCCCTACCTACTATGGTCACCTAATTTATTTGGTCGGATCCTAATGATCGACCAAATGGGTCGAGTTCGAAGGTATAGGCGATTTATTAGATCGCCTACCCTACGACCCTAGACAACGTGGTAATCAGTGGGCATAGTCCCAAGGGACTATGACCAACGTGATTACACTCACGTTGCGAAGTTCAAACGAACTTCGCATTGACCATTACTGGTCAACGCTGAAAGTCAAACAAAGTTTGACTTTCTGACTCGAAAAGCAATAAAATAAGGAAAAGAACGAAAGAATACTTACCCAGGGTCCCCGAATGCTAATCCCGATCTAAGAACTCAGGTATGAAACAATGGTTTCAACTTAGAGCTCTCAAATCAGAATTCTTGTGCAAAATGAGGTTGTGTGGGTTGGGTATTTATAGGAATACCCGAACCGTTAGGATCGTTTCATGGAAAGCGTGCCATGATCCAACCCGTACACTTGTCGGAACCTTATGGAAGCTGAAATTAGGTTCTTATCCGCTGACTAGACGATTGAGAATGTGTGGTTGAGAATCGAACAGCTGGGACCCGCTTGTTAAAACATTGAATCTGATCCAGATCATGCAGTCGCGTAGCGCGACAGGTAGGCCCTTAGGGCTCGCGCTACGCTACTGCCTCCCAGTTCCAGAATTGTTTCAAAATTGGCAGAAATGGTCCCTGCACGTGTTTAAGGCCTTTTTCGATGCGTTTGAACCCCGTTAACCTCATTTCAAGGCTCTAAAATGAAGTTAAAGTATAGGGAACTCAAAACATGCTCAAAAATATGCCGGAGGTTGGTTCGTTTGGCCGTACGAACGCGATGTTCGCTTAATTACGACGGAATGCGCATAAGCGCGAAAAACGATCCAAATGACGCGACGAATGGATTTTTCTTATGGCGAACACTAAAATATAATGTAGTCATGCTTACATAAATTTTTGGATGTCCAGATGTATTCAGAACGTAAGTTATGCGCGAAAATGCAAACTTGTGCACTTTTTGACACTTTTAGTCCCTGAATGACACAAAAGTTTATTTTAGCACACCGAACACCTCAAAGCCTATTTCTAAGCTATGTGAAGGATATTTATGGTATGTTTAACTTATGGTCATGTTCCGGAATGTCTGTTACAGTTCAAATTGGCATACTTTCGCAGTTTGTCAACTTTAGTCCCTGTAAGCGATTAAACTTTGATTTCACCATACCAAACCTTCCAAAACTTATATCTAAGTTATGTAAAGGTTATTTAAGGTATGTTAAGCCTATTTCACTATTCCGGAGTGTTCGTTGGATTAAACTGGTTATATTTACGCATCAGAGCGCGTATAACCCTCCAGAAAGCGATTTAAAGCTTAAAATCAAACAAGAGTTGATATGTGTAAAAGATACACATAATTTTACAAATCCCAAGTATGAAATATAATATTTCATTGGTTTGGTATTTGTTTGATGGCCGTGGAGGCACAGGTGTTACAGTTTCCCCTACTTTAGGAAATTTCGTCCCGAAATTTATTTAGAGGAAACTTGTGAGAGCTTGGAAATATGAAGTTGAAAAGATCGAACAACATTGGTTAGGGTTCTTGAACTTCTAGTAACCTTAATAACATTATGTTTGCAATGTAAGAGGGACACTTATATACAAGTATATGAAGCGTCATTGGTGCGTCCACCGTACCTCCATTACATCGTTCTCATTTCGTTATTTTTGTCACTATCGGTTCTTACACATAATAAATCTTACTGGGTTCCTATGCACTAAATTTCATAATTATGTACGCGTCCATAATTAGACAATTCCTTGCACAGTTCACATAGTCTATTTTATAATGTGTAGGGTAAAACCAAATGAACAAACCTGTGATGAGTGTAACTAGACCGCCATAGAGTCCTTTTAATTAAATCAATAAATGATCTAAATAGACTATCAAGGAGTCTGTTCAGCTACATCACTAGATGTCGTTCTTTAACCAAATTGTGAATCAATCTTTTAGACTAGACCACTTAAGGTCTCTTAAGAATCATGGAATGGTACTATATAACCCAAGGGTCTTAACTACCAGGTAGAAGCCCATAAGGATTTAAGGTAGTACCTTTTGAATATCCTACTATGAATCCCTCATATGAAAACATGAAAGATTCTATGAGGATTTTGAAAATCGGATCACACAAAATCATAGAGGAGAACACATAAACACATATCACATAACCACAAAATTGTTCGTTAATTTGTCTTGTAAATTGCGTACATACATTTAAAGCACACTAGGAATCCATTCCGTGGATTTCATTTGGTACTTTAAACGTTATCAAGAATCCAACTATAAAGATAGAAAGATTCAAAAAGAAAATTCGATTTCGATTATTAGGAACCGAAATGTTCGAATTAAGGTACATAAGGAATCCAATTAAGGACTCTGATTTGAGTGATAATCATCCACAAGGATCTAATTGTAAAGATAAAAAGATCCCATATGAATTTTAGAAGTTGAACATGTTTTGAAACCTTGCACTGGATGTGCTTAGGTCAAAACATGATGTAAAATGCTTATGAAGTTGAGATGCTTGATATGTCAAGGCGACATATGAAGCAGAATTTTGAAGGTTAAGTCAATGTATGAGGAAAATATTTTTGAAAACTATGCATGGGGTTCTTTTAAGAAAAATGTGTTTAACGTTTTTGAAACCTTATATATAATACTTTTTGAAATCATAAAGTAGGTGTATTAGGTAGATATATTTACAAAAATGTTTTAAAATCATGCGAGATGAAAGTTTGAAATTATGTATAAGGTTTTTGAAAGACATGAATGATGCTTTTCGAAATCATGCACTTGATAAGAAAATGTATTGTGTTAATATTGTCTTCAGACTATATGAAATATTTTGAAATTAGAAAGGTTGGTTTTGATAACATGGCCAATGTTTTTTGAAATAACATAGACAATGCATCTAGAAAAATTGTTTTCAAACTATATGAAATGTTTTGAGATCATGAAGATTGTTTTGAAATACTGGTACTGTGTATGTTGAAAAATCAAAACGTAATGGGTATGAGATTTGAAAATACCCTTAGTTATCTAACCAAGGATTTAAAGGCACAGATGTGCGAAAAGCACGATTACTCATAATGTCACTTAATTTTCTGTACTTTGTTTCTTAGAGTGAAACGAGTACTTAAAATTTTCGAGGGAATCATGAGCAATCATTTGAAAGAGAGTAATCACAAGAGTAGTTTGTAAGGTACATAGTTCCTTGATGTAGGTATCATAGGAAAAGCCATACACACCTAGCAAGGGGTTGAGCTGGTTGGTTGGGGACTGCTTTACCATTGTGAGCGACCATGGCGAAGTTCTGAGAAGCCTTTCACTTCTTTGACTTCTCAGGGGATCGTTCATCCATGGTCTTTGATTCCTCGATTGGTTTATTGGCTGATGGTGCTGTCACCTGACTAGGTCCTGCCTGTCTTGGTGACTATTGAGTGGCTTCATCCTGGAGATGATACATGGCAGTAGCTAATTCAACAGTCTTCAGGACTACTTCGCCTATTCGCTGAGCGAATTTGGCTGCTTGCTCAGATATCTGGGCGTCATCGTGATGAAGAGACATTCTTGAAGAAAAAGAAAGGCATAGGGAGAAACAGGTGAAAGGTTTTTTTTTTGGACAATCAAAACAGAATGATAACGCATGAAAATTGCGATCATTTGTTTGTTACCTAAGGCAAACAAATGAGACGGTGACTAATCAAAGTAAATGGGTCAAAAATAATGTATCGCGAAGACATGCTCGCCTATAAGTGAACACTCACCCCAAGAATTCCCAGGTAAGCACAACTGGTCTCGCGTCTGATGAGATGTATACGAAGTGCTTGCCTAGACAGAAAACCCAGAATACAGGCATTCACCCTTCCAGTTTGCACGTGTTCACATTATTTAAAACCCAAAACCTTGACGAAGTTTTGAAAACTCAAAGGGGTTCAAAACCATATAACTGAGAGTTCAAAACCTAGTAATCAATCATCCTAGAACAGATGATTAGTTTTCAAAGCGGTTTTGAAATTTATGTTCTTGTTGTGGTCGTCGCCTAAGGATAGGTGACGGTATTGTTTTATGACTAAACGCAAGTAAACTCGCGTTAGGGTCCTAAGAAGGTTATAGACTAGGTCAAAGCATTACTAATAACCTAATTCCCTATAACCATTGGCTCTGATACCATCTTTTCTGTCACACCCCGACCGCGTAAAACAGCAAATCGCGGCGGAAACATCGGGGCGTGTTGCAACAGAATTAATGTTTCATAACCATGGATACCAAAAAGTGTTTCGTTTTATTAAACATTGAATAATTACATCGTCTTGAAATCTAAATACACTATTTAAACATAGTCTATCATTGTTATTGAGTCACTAAGGCCTTGTCCAGTCCTATGTGAGCATGCATCTTATCAATCGATATCATTCAACAATACCTGAAACATATGTGAAAACGAGGTCAGCAAAGAAATGCTGGCGAGTACATAGGTTTTGTAGGAGTGTCGAAATCATGGCTAGTTTAGACGTTGCAATACTTTATTTAAAAACCTTGTTTTGAAAAGAGTATAATATTGCAACTTAATTAACCAACTCAAATCAAGCGGGTTATAATTTGTAAAACCTCGTAGCCATGACTCTTAACCCAAAAACATTTGTTTTAGTAAATTATTTGAAAAATAATGATAAGTTCAGGTGATATGTATAAATAAGAGAATAATGCATGATTAAATGAATAACCATGTAAAATGAGTTTGTATAAGATAAGTTGTTTGTAAATAAATGTCTTGTGAAAAGTATGTTATTTGTATAAAATGTTCTATGTCTCAAACTGAAATGATTCAAATAACGCTACAATATGTAATACCATACAAACACTTATATATAGGAAGTACCAGCGGCGTATCCACCATGCTTGTATCATATTCCACACGCATTGTTACTTAATCACTTAATCCAAACCAAACCACCAAAGTAATGTTCATGCCCAAATGTAAATCATGTAATATGTATAACCAAAATAATATCGTATATCGCTTTGAAGCCAATCGTTTACCCAATCGTTAAAACATCGTGTGAAACCCAATCGTTACCCAATCGTTAAAACATCGTGTGAAACCCAATTGTTACCCAATCGTTAAAACATCGTGTGAAAACCAATCGTAAATCGTTTAATTCGTTTTAGGTCGTGAAACTACTTATAAGGTCGTCTCGCTAATAACATTCAAACCTTCGTGACTTTCATCGCTTCTCGTTTTCGTCGCTTCTCGTTTTCGTATTAACAAACCTCCATAGGGTAAGTTAATAATTACAGATTCAGTCGCTACCTACCATACCCACACATAACCACGGGTGTAGTAAATAACGGGATTTGTCAGATCCTATGGTACCATAACCTAATACTGGTCGGCTTGATCATTGCTAATGAATGTCATTTGTTATGTAACTACAACCAACAAGTTTGTTCACTTTATTGAAATCGTTATTAGTTTTGTATAAATCGTCTTAATTGTTTTTGAAACCATCGTTATAACATTGAAAACATTTAGCACATATGAGTCACCCCAAAACAATTGAAAGCAGTAAAATAGGGGAATAATGTACTCGCCTGAAAATGCTTGGAGGTCTTGAACAACAACCAAACAAAGCTAGAGGGAGCACGGAATCAGTCGGCAATCTAAGACTATATAAATAAACCGGACTTAAATCGGGAGATCGGATAGGATGAGGCTTGGCAAACCAAATGAGTATTGGAACTCATATGATATGGTTTAACAAGGCCTACATACTACAAGAAACCTAACCTAAGTGCTTTCGACCCATCGCGACCCATTAAGGTAACATATGCTACTTTAACGTGTCGTGCGCGTGAAACGCGTTCGGACCGTCTAACTAGTCCTATGACAAGTGTTATATGCCTAAACATGTTACATAATCAGTTATGTGACAAAAGTTTAGGTTACATATGCTTAATTACCAATTATACATGAAAAGGGTATTATGGTAATTTACCTAAGGCATATAAACTACCTATCATACAACTACTTAAACGATGTGACCATAGGGTATAACCTCGGAAGGTTATTCCCTACCTACTATGGTCACCTAATTTATTTGGTCGGATCCTAATGATCGACCAAATGGGTCGAGTTCGAAGGTATAGGCGATTTATTAGATCGCCTACCCTACGACCCTAGACAACGTGGTAATCAGTGGGCATAGTCCCAAGGGACTATGACCAACGTGATTACACTCACGTTGCGAAGTTCAAACGAACTTCGCATTGACCATTACTGGTCAACGCTGAAAGTCAAACAAAGTTTGACTTTCTGACTCGAAAAGCAATAAAATAAGGAAAAGAACGAAAGAATACTTACCCAGGGTCCCCGAATGCTAATCCTGATCTAAGAACTCAGGTATGAAACAATGGTTTCAACTTAGAGCTCTCAAATCAGAATTCTTGTGCAAAATGAGGTTGTGTGGGTTGGGTATTTATAGGAATACCCGAACCGTTAGGATCGTTTCATGGAAAACGTGCCATGATCCAACCCGTACACTTGTCGGAACCTTATGGAAGCTGAAATTAGGTTCTTATCCGCTGACTAGACGATTGAGAATGTGTGGTTGAGAATCGAACAGCTGGGACCCGCTTGTTAAAACATTGAATCTGATCCAGATCATGCAGTCGCGTAGCGCGACAGGTAGGCCCTTAGGGCTCGCGCTACGCTACTGCCTCCCAGTTCCAGAATTGTTTCAAAATTGGCAGAAATGGTCCCCGCACGTGTTTAAGGCCTTTTTCGATGCGTTTGAACCCCGTTAACCTCATTTCAAGGCTCTAAAATGAAGTTAAAGTATAGGGAACTCAAAACATGCTCAAAAATATGCCGGAGGTTGGTTCGTTTGGCCGTACGAACGCGATGTTCGCTTAATTACGACGGAATGCGCATAAGCGCGAAAAACGATCCAAATGACGCGACGAATGGATTTTTCTTATGGCGAACACTAAAATATAATGTAGTCATGCTTACATAAATTTTTGGATGTCCAGATGTATTCAGAACGTAAGTTATGCGCGAAAATGCAAACTTGTGCACTTTTTGACACTTTTAGTCCCTGAATGACACAAAAGTTTATTTTAGCACACCGAACACCTCAAAGCCTATTTCTAAGCTATGTGAAGGATATTTATGGTATGTTTAACTTATGGTCATGTTCCGGAATGTCTGTTACAGTTCAAATTGGCATACTTTCGCAGTTTGTCAACTTTAGTCCCTGTAAGCGATTAAACTTTGATTTCACCATACCAAACCTTCCAAAACTTATATCTAAGTTATGTAAAGGTTATTTAAGGTATGTTAAGCCTATTTCACTATTCCGGAGTGTTCGTTGGATTAAACTGGTTATATTTACGCATCAGAGCGCGTATAACCCTCCAGAAAGCGATTTAAAGCTTAAAATCAAACAAGAGTTGATATGTGTAAAAGATACACATAATTTTACAAATCCCAAGTATGAAATATAATATTTCATTGGTTTGGTATTTGTTTGATGGCCGTGGAGGCACAGGTGTTACAAAAGAACTGGTAGCTTTGAATCTGAAAGCATCGTCCTAGCAGCTTCAATCAACGTCCTGTTTTTCCTCTCAGCAACTCCATTTTGTTGAGGTGTATAAGGAGCGGAATATTTATGTTCAATTCCCTTGCGAAGACAATAGAGATCCAGAATGCGATTCTTGAACTCTGTGCCATTATCACTCCTTATCCTCTTTATCCTAGCATCATGAACGTTTTCCAATTTCGTAAAAAGATCTATCAGCGTCTCCGCTGTCTCATCTTTTGTACCTAAAAAGGAAACCCATGAATAACGTGAGTAATCATCAGTGACAACTAAACAATAGTACTTTCCACCTATGCTCCTCACGTTCACTGGACCAAATAAATCCATGTGAAGTAATTCAAAAGGGGCATCTATGGAATTTACTGTTTTAGATTTGTGAGGTTTCTTATGTTGTTTTCCCTTTTGACATGGAAGACATTTATCTTCCACGTGAAACCTCTGCATTGGAACCCCTTTCACTAGCTCATTTTTAACAAGGTAATTCATTTTTCGATAGTGAATATGGGCCATGCGTCTGTGCCACAACATCGATTCAGCTTCAGATGCTTTTGATAGTAAACACGCCACCACAGCAGTCGGATCCTTAGCACCCATGTCCATGACATAAGTGTCATTTCTCCTTGGCGCTCGCATCACTATCCAATCGTCCGGAATCTTCAAACCTGGTTTCAACACTAATGCTTCATTCTTGGTAAAATGGACCGAGTGACCCTTGTCGCAGACTTATGACACGCTCATCAAATTATGTTTAAGCTGCTCCACATAGTTCACTTTGTCCAGTGTGATCTTCCCATTGGTCACTTTCCCTCGGCCTGTAATTCTACCACCTTTAGCACCCGCAAAATTTACTTTTCCACCATCATAATCTTCAAATTCAGTTAACAATCTCGCATCCCCCGTCATGTGCCTGGAGCAGCCACTATCAACATACCACAAGTTGATAATCCTCCTTAGCAGCTCCTGCACACACCAACCAAGAAATTAGTTAGATTGGGGGACCCAAGCCTTAATGGTCTTGGGTCGTCCAAATTCACCAACTTCTGGAACATCCATCCAATATCCATTACTCCTAACTGGAGTCTTGGATCTCAGACCTGTTGATGGAATTTTATTTTGACTTCCACTAGGTCTTTGGTCCTGAGGGTTCCTATATGTGTTTGGACTATTTGACCTTTGAAAATTTTGATTCTGATATCTTGAGTTTTGATTCCAAGAATCATTATTGTTGTAATTTCTAAAGCCATTGTTATAAAAAGTTCGACCACCATCATTTTGGTATCGATTTTGATATTGACCTTGACTTCTGAAATTATTTGCATTATAATTGTTCATTCTTGGTGAACTGCTTCTAGGTCTGTCAAATCTGCCTGGTGGAGATCTAGGCTGTAATCTTGGTTGATTTCTTTGAAAACGAGGAACTTGTGGAGTTCCTTTTTCAGCCTTATCTTCGCCTGTCACACCCCCAAAATCCACATGCGGAGTACTACCGCTTGGAGGCGTGACTGACCAGGATCCAGCCACCAAATATACTGAGCATTGATTTATAGTAAAAGTATTCACCAACCACAATAGTTAGTAAACACCATATTTTAAAGTTCTAAAAGTTTAAGTTCGAATAACAGTTTAAACAAACAGCGGAAGCATAAACCAAACAGTCTCAAAACAAGGTTCATAGTTCGGATTATTTAAAACCCACACACGGGCTAAACGACCACTACACATTCCCAAGCTGCAAGCTCCTGAGTCACTGGGTACCTGCAAAGCATGCAGTAGGGTATCAACAAAGATGTTGGCGAGTCCACGAGTTGTCCAGTTTTAGTTACCAAAAACTTGTTTCACCAGTTAATTTATCCGTTTATACATGCGATGGGGAGCTACCCCATAAGTAAGCGACTAAACTGTTTTTACAATACCGAATACTATTCATCCGTACGTTTCCGTAGAGTGCCCCATTTGTCAATGTTCCATCATCATTGACGGTTGCCAGAGTACATTAGTTCACGCCCGATCCCATACGCGGGCACGGTGTGAGGTTGGTGAGACCTAAATAGCGCTATCAACTAATAACTCGTTCGCCTGACCCCGGCGACTAATCGGTATTAAGAAGTGAGGACTTGAGTGATAGAGTTTTGTTTAGTGTTGCTTGTTGCATCCAGTATAAACAGTAATTAACTAAAAGTCCCATTTAAGGGGAGAGAAGTAGGGTTGTATCCCTTACGAAGGGATAGCGTTGTTTAAGTTTCCGTTTCCCAACCACCGGGAACGCATGCTTTATTAGTGTGATCTCACCTTGGGTTGCTCGGCAGGTTAGTTTACTTGGTTAAGTATGCTGGTCACCACGTCCTAAATGGTTACCAGTATAGGTCAGGCTCGGTCACAAGTAATCACGTATATCTACACATAGCTAACACATTGAATGCATAACATATGATTATCCAACAAGTTATCGAGCCTATTCTAATACGTAGCAGTTAAACAGTAAACGTCAACACCTATCACACAAATCATAAGTGTTATTGGGCCTATCCGATCATACTAACAGTTAATAGCATCACAGAATCCAAATAGAACGGTATGCACAGTCCACACATTTTCGGCCCAATATCGGAGACAAGCAGCCCATTCGAGACAAGGTGGTCTCGACTCGAGAACGTGCGGTCTCGAGTCGCAACCATGAGATCTCGAGTAATGCCGGTACGATTCGTAATCTCGAAGGTCTCGAGTCCAGTCTCGAGTCGGGATCATGAGATCTCGAGTCGAGACCTTGCTGATTTCAAGTCCCTGATGTCTGTTTGTCTGGTCTCAAGTTGTCACGTATGGTCTCGAGTCGCAATCACGCTGTCTCGAGTTGTAGTTTGATGATCTCGAGTCGAGACAGGAGGTCTCGACTCGCACACCTGATGATCGAACACCTTCTAGAACTTGTCTAATAGTACTATCCAATAGAATTCTGTTTTCATGATAATATGTACTATCCAACCAAAATGCATAAACATGTTTTATTGTCTAATTCTATTTCAATATGGATCAAACACAGCATTTTCAAATATTCAAAACACATTCAAACTCATGTTCATGTTGTTCATCATAATATACAAACTACCCATCATGCATAATCCTTCAAAATCGACCCGAAACATGTCATCCTAGATCTTATACTTGCAATCCTAAAAGCATTTTCAGCCAAACAATTACCATCATTTATTCCACTCGGTTCATCTTACACACTTATTCATTTCATGGTCATGAATCACATATACTAACTATCAAAAAAACCATTTTTAATCAAGCAACCAATAGATCAACATGCACTTTACTTAAACAACAATCATAATATCAACTATGCAAGAAAAAGGCATATTCATCATGCATATAATTTTAACAAGCAAACATACATAACATTTTCATCTCTACATTGCAAGGAACTACTAACCGGTTAGATTTCGAGGTGTGAGAATGTGATGAATAAGCTTCCAAATAAGATCCTAAGCTTGAACCGAGAGTCCTTGTTATCACCGGTTTTGATCCGAGAGAGAAAGGAGAGTGGAGATGATGCTTGATTGTTAGGGTTTAAGGTTTGCTAGAGAGAGAGAGAGAGAGTGAAGATGAAGTGAGAGAGAGTGTAGAGGAGAAAGTGTGAGGGTTTTAGGTTTAGTATAACAAAAGGTGCACCCTAAAGGTTTTCCGAGTGGGCTAAGGGAAGTTGCGGCCCAACCGACCCAGTCGTTCACTCGAGACCGAGTGGTCTCGAGTCGGGTTCGTGGTCTCGGTTCACATATACGTGCATATATATATATATATATATATATATATATATATTACATACACATAGTTTAATACAAGCATCACATAATACTTCAAGGTAATTCACAAATCTTCATTTAATAGTATATGTACACATAAGGCTAACAATGAGGTTGCTCGGGAAAACCCGAAGTGTCACATTATCCCCAAGTTTTAAGAACTTTCATCCCGAAAGTTGAGGCAGCCACTGACAAGCTAGTGTAAGTGAGAACGTTTCAACGGGGTGTCACATCATCCCCCCGTTAGTTTGGAATTTCGTCCCGAAATTCGGTTGTAGCTTCAGTGCTGGGAGTTTCATTTGGGAACAACTGGGGATACTTGCACTTCATCTGGTCTTCCCGCTCCCAGGTAAACTCTGGGCCACGGCGTGAGTTCCAACGAACTCGCACGAGATGTATCTGGCTACGTTTGAGGGTTTTGATCTCACGATCCGTGATCTCAATCGGTTCCTCAGTAAAGTGTAGCTGTTCGTCAATAGTGAGTTCCTTGAAAGGAATGATGAGTGTTTCATCTGACAGACACTTCTTTAGATTAGACACGTGGAAGACGTTATGCACAGCACTCAGTTCTTCAGGCAGATTCAATCTGTAAGCGACCTTACCGATCTTTTCGGTAATTTCAAAGGGTCCGACATATCTCGGATTAAGCTTGCCCCGTTTTCCAAAACGAACCACACCCTTCCAGGGTGAGACTTTAAGTAGAGCTCGGTCACCAACCTGGAACTCTAGCGGTTTCCTATCCTTATCAGCGTAGCTCTTCTGACGGTCACGAGCTGCCGCCATGCGTTGCCTAATCTGGGCAATCTTTTCTGTAGTGTCTACTACATGTTCCGGGCCTGTGATCTGGCTGTCACCAACCTCCGCCCAGCAGAGAGGCGATCGGCATTTACGACCGTACAATGCCTCAAAGGGTGCTGCCTGAATGCTGGTGTGGTAACTGTTGTTGTAGGAGAATTCCACTAACGGTAGGTGCTTCTCCCAATTCTTGCCAAAATCGATCACACATGTCCTAAGCATGTCTTCGAGGGTTTGGATGGTGCATTCAGATTGCCCATCCGTTTGCGGATGATAAGCGGTGCTCATGTCTAAACGTGAGCCAAAAGATTTGTGCATAGCTTGCCATAACTCAGAAGTAAAACGCGCATCTCGATCGGAAATAATAGAGGTTGGCACCCCGTGCTTCGAAACCACTTCCTTTAAGTATACCTCTGCTAAGGTAGAGAACTTATCTGTTTCTTTAATAGCCAAAAAGTGTGCAGACTTAGTTAATCGGTCCACTATTACCCAAATGGTGTCATTTCCGCGTTGAGACCTAGGCAGGCTAGTGACAAAGTCCATGGAAATTTGCTCCCATTTCCATTGCGGGATTTCTGGTTGTTGGAGTAGGCCTGATGGTTTCTGATACTCAGCCTTGACTCTTGTGCAAGTCAAGCATTTTCTGACATAGGTTGCTATGTGGGCTTTCATGCCAGGCCACCAATATGTAGTCTTTAAGTCGTGGTACATCTTATCCGAACCAGGATGTACTGAGTAACGGGACTTATGGGCTTCATCCATTACAAGCTCGCGCAAATCCCCATAAAGTGGGACCCATATACGCCCGTTTACGTAGTAAGCACCATCTTCTTTTTGTTCTAGCCGTTGTCTCGATCCTCGTAGGGACTCAGCCCTGATGTTCTCGACTTTCAATGCCTCAACCTGAGCATTTCGGATCTGATTAGGGAGGTTCGAGTGGATGGTGAGCTGTAAGGCACGAACACGCTTAGGTTTGGTTTCCTTCCTGCTGAGGGCATCTGCCACCACATTAGCCTTGCCTGGATGGTACTTAATTGCGCACTCGTAGTCGTTTAGAAGCTCGACCCATCGGCGTTGCCGCATATTCAACTCCTTTTGTTCCATTATGTGTTGGATACTCTTGTGATCAGTGTAAATCGTGCACTTGGTACCGTATAAATAATGTCTCCAAATCTTGAGCGCAAAAACCACAGCTCCAAATTCTAAGTCGTGTGTCGTGTAGTTCCTCTCGTGGATCTTGAGTTGTCGCGAAGCGTAAGCAATAACCTTCTCGCGTTGCATCAACACGCAACCAAGTCCTTGAATAGAAGCGTCGCAGTAAACAACAAAGTCGTCGGTACCTTCAGGTAAGGAAAGAATAGGAGCACTACAAAGGTTCTTCTTTAGTTCCTGGAAGGCAGAGTCCTGAGCATTACTCCATTTGTAAGAAACACCCTTCTGGGTGAGGGTCGTAAGTGGTTGAGCGATCTTAGAGAATCCCTTGATAAATCTTCGATAGTATCCTGCCAATCCTAAGAATTGGCGAACTTCGGTCGGAGTCTTAGGTATAGGCCAATTCTTAATGGATTCGATCTTAGCGGGGTCCACATGAATCCCATCCTGATTGACTATGTGCCCAAGGAAATGGACTTCTCTAAGCCAGAAATCACACTTCGAGAATTTGGCATACAATTGCTCATTACGAAGGAGTTCGAGAATAAGACGCAGGTGTTGTTCATGCTCCTCTTGACTCTTCGAGTAGATAAGGATGTCGTCAATAAACACAATTACGAACTTGTCGAGGTAGGGTTTGCACACTCGGTTCATGAGATCCATGAAGATCGCAGGTGCGTTGGTCATTCCGAAAGGCATAACAAGGAATTCGTAGTGGCCATAGCGGGTTCTGAAAGCCGTCTTAGAGATGTCCTCATCGCGGACTCTCAGCTGGTGATAACCCGATCACAGATCGATCTTGGAATAATAGCTCGACCCTTGCAGCTGATCGAACAAGTCATCGATGCGGGGAAGTGGATAACGGTTCTTGATGGTAACCTTGTTCAGTTCGCGGTAATCAATGCACATTCAGAATGTGCCATCCTTCTTTATGACAAAAAGCACTGGGGCTCCCCAGGGTGACGAGCTAGGACGGATAAAACCCTTATCCAAGAGTTCTTGTAACTGAGTAGATAGTTCCTTGAGTTCTGCGGGGGCTAGTCGATAAGGTGCGCGAGCTATAGGTGCTGCTCCGGGAGCTAGTTCGATTTGAAATTCGACCTGACGGTGAGGAGGGAGTCCAGGTAGTTCTTCCGGAAATACCTCAGGATAGTCGCGTACAACTGGAAAGTCTTCAATCCTGTTTTCCTTTTTCTGCGTGTCGGCAACAAGTGCTAAGATAGCGGTGTGCCCCTTTCGTAAGCACTTCTGGGCTTTTAAGAATGAAATGATGCCTGTGACTTCTACGCTTTTGTCGCCTAGAACTATAAGGGGCTTGCCAGGAGGACGGGGAATACGAATAGCTTTCTCTTGGCAGAGGATTTCGGCTTGATGCTTGGATAACCAATCCATTCCAATGATGACGTCGAAGCTCCCGAGAATGATGGGAAAGAGATCGATACAGAAGGTCTGACCAGACAACTCTAATTTGCAGTTACGAATTACGTGTGAAGCCTCGAGGTTTCTACCATTAGCTATTTCAACGATGTGCTTAGAGCTTAAAGGCGTAAGAGTGGACTTAAGTTTCTTGCTAATACGTAGGGATACATAACTAGCATCTGCTCCGGAATCAAATAGTATGGAAACATAACGATCATTAAGTAGGAACTTACCCGCTACAACGTTGGGGTCATTCCTTGCTTCTCCAGTTCCAATCACAAAAGCCCTTCCTCTTGCACCATTCCCAGCATTGTTATTATTGTTCCCAGCACCCTGATTGTTGTTTTGATTCAGTTCAGAGCAATCCTTTCGCATGTGCCCCGTTGCTCCACACTTGAAGCATCCACGGTTGTTTCCTTGTTGCTGTTGTGGTTGTTGTTGATTCTGCCTAGCTGGAAGCGGGCTCCTGCAGTCTTTGGCTTCATGCCCCATCTTGTTGCATCGCTGACACTGACTTTTGCCACATAGCCCACTATGGTGTCGGTTACATTTGTTACACTTGGGGTGGTTTCCTCGATAGCCACCCTGTTACTAAGGGCCCTTGTTGCTTTCAGTCTTCCTTTGTTGAACTAGGGTCTGAGTGGGGTTAGCATCCTTTCCCTGACTTCCATCCCACTTTCGTTTGTTATCGCTAGAAGTTCCGGCAGTGGCACTGATCCTCTTGGGCAACTTGCCCTCCTCCACAGCCTGATTGGTGAGTTTGTGAGCAAGACGAACCACGGGCTGTATGGTATTGAGGTTGGCTGAGGTCACATGGCTCCGGATTTCTGGGACCAAGCCTTTGATGTACAATTCGATCATTCGATACATAGGTCGGGACATGTTTGGGCAAAGTGCAGCATAGTCGTTGGACTGCTTGGTGTAGGTCTCAATATCTGACCCAACCATCTTGAGCTCATAGTACTCGTTCTTGAGCTTGTGGATGTCATCCCTGTGACAGTATTCCTCTTTGATCATGTCCTTGAAATCTTCCCACGCAGTAGCATTAGCAGTTTCCAGACCAAGCATCTGAATCTGTGCTTTCCACCATGAAAGCGCGTTTCCTTCAAGCGTACCAGTCGCGAACTTTACCCAGTTAGCAGGGGGACACTCACAGACAGCAAAGACAGCTTCGGCCTTTTCAATCCAGTGCAGAAGGCCTATGGCACCCTCAGTGCCGTTGAAAGGGAGAGGCTCGCCATCCATGAAGGTTTTGAAAGTACAAACACGTGGCTGTGCAGGCGCAGGCTGACCTGTTGTGAGAAGTGAAGCGAATAGGTTTAGAGGTGAAAAGACGATGTGGGGGTAGGATCTAAACCTCCTAAAGTAACGAGTTTACCTCCAGGGTGAGCTGCGAAAGCTGCAGCCACCGTGTTGAGCAAGTTGGTGAACTGAGCCTGAGTCATGTTAACGTTTCCTCTTCCGCGTCCACTCATTGTCTTCATAACCAGAAAACACAGTATGAGTGTGATGTCGTAACGTAGTGAGAATGAGGTAGAAAAGGGATGTGTATCTAACTAATTAGGCACACTAGTATGTATAGTAGAGCAGTCAACATAAGATAAACAAGCAAGTAAACACAAGTCCGAGCTATGAGGTCTAATATGCTAAGTCTTGCCCTTGGAGTGTAGTGTCGTTGTGAGTCACGGGTTATAGTCCGGTTTTTCTCAAAAAGACTTTCTTCTTTTTAAAACCAAGTTCACTATAACCAATGGCTCTGATACCAATCTGTCACACCCCCAAAATCCACATGCGGAGTACTACCACTTGGAGGCGTGACTGACCAGGATCCAGCCACCAAATATACTGAGCATTGATTTATAGTAAAAGTATTCACCAACCACAATAGTTAGTAAACACCATATTTTAAAGTTCTAAAAGTTTAAGTTCGAATAACAGTTTAAACAAACAGCGGAAGCATAAACCAAACAGTCTCAAAACAAGGTTCATAGTTCGGATTATTTAAAACCACACACGGGCTAAACGACCACTACACATTCCCAAGCTGCAAGCTCCTGAGTCACTGGGTACCTGCAAAGCATGCAGTAGGGTATCAACAAAGATGTTGGCGAGTCCACGAGTTGTCCAGTTTTAGTTACCAAAAACTTGTTTCACCAGTTAATTTATCCGTTTATACATGCGATGGGGAGCTACCCCATAAGTAAGCGACTAAACTGTTTTTACAATACCGAATACTATTCATCCGTACGTTTCCGTAGAGTGCCCCGTTTCTCAATGTTCTATCATCATTGACGGTTGCCAGAGTACATTAGTTCACGCCCGATCCCATACGCGGCCACGGTGTGAGGTTGGTGAGACCTAAATAGCGCTATCAACTAATAACCCGTTCGCCTGACCCCGGCGACTAATCGGTATTAAGAAGTGAGGACTTGAGTGATAGAGTTTTGTTTAGTGTTGCTTGTTGTATCCAATATAAACAGTAATTAACTAAAAGTCCCATTTAAGGGGAAAGAAGTAGGTTTGTATCCCTTACGAAGGGATAGCGTTGTTTAAGTTTCTGTTTCCCAACCACCGGGAACGCATGCTTTATTAGTGTGAACTCACCTTGGGTTGCTCGGCAGGTTAGTTTACTTGGTTAAGTATGCTGGTCACCACGTCCTAAATGGTTACCAGTATAGGTCAGGCTCGGTCACAAGTAATCATGTATATCTACACATAGCTAACACATTGAATGCATAACATATGATTATCCAACAAGTTATCGAGCCTATTCTAATACGTAGCAGTTAAACAGTAAACGTCAACACCTATCACACAAATCATAAGTGTTATTGGGCCTATCCGATCATACTAACAGTTAACAGCATCACAGAATCCAAATAGAACGGTATGCACAGTCCACACATTTTCGGCCCAATATCGGAGACAAGCAGCCCATTCAAGACAAGGTGGTCTCGACTCGAGAACGTGCGGTCTCGAGTCGCAACCATGAGATCTCGAGTAATTCCGGTACGAGTCGTAATCTCGAAGGTCTCGAGTCCAGTCTCGAGTCGGGATCATGAGATCTCGAGTCAAGACCTTGCTGATTTCAAGTCCCTGATGTCTGCTTTGTCTGGTCTCGACTTGTCACGTATGGTCTCGAGTCGCAATCACGCGGTCTCGAGTTGTAGTTTGATGATCTCGAGTCGAGACAGGAGGTCTCGACTCGCACACCTGATGATCGAACACCTTCTAGAACTTGTCTAATAGTACTATCCAATAGAATTCTGTTTTCATGATAATATGTACTATCCAACCAAAATGCATAAACATGTTTTATTGTCTAATTCTATTTCAATATGGATCAAACACAGCATTTTCAAATATTCAAAACACATTCAAACTCATGTTCATGTTGTTCATCATAATATACAAACTACCCATCATGCATAATCCTTCAAAATCAACCCGAAACATGTCATCCTAGATCTTATACTTGCAATCCTAAAAGCATTTTCAGCCAAACAATTACCATCATTTATTCCACTCGGTTCATCTTACACACTTATTCATTTCATGGTCATGAATCACATATACTAACTATCAAAAAAACCATTTTTAATCAAGCAACCAATAGATCAACATGCACTTTACTTAAACAACAATCATAATATCAACTATGCAAGAAAAAGGCATATTCATCATGCATATAATTTTAACAAGCAAACATACATAACATTTTCATCTCTACATTGCAAGGAACTACTAACCGGTTAGATTTCGAGGTGTGAGAATGTGATGAATAAGCTTCCAAATAAGATCCTAAGCTTGAACCGAGAGTCCTTGTTATCACCGGTTTTGATCCGAGAGAGAAAGGAGAGTGGAGATGATGCTTGATTGTTAGGGTTTAAGGTTTGCTAGAGAGAGAGAGAGAGTGAAGATGAAGTGAGAGAGAGTGTAGAGGAGAAAGTGTGAGGGTTTTAGGTTTAGTATAACAAAAGGTGCACCCTAAAGGTTTTCCGAGTGGGCTAAGGGAAGTTGCGGCCCAACCGACCCAGTCGTTCACTCCAGACCGAGTGGTCTCGAGTCGGGTTCGTGGTCTCGGTTCACATATACGTGCATATATATATATATATATATATATTACATACACATGGTTTAATACAAGCATCACATAATACTTCAAGGTAATTCGCAAATCTTCATTTAATAGTATATGTACACATAAGGCTAACAATGAGGTTGCTCGGGAAAACCCGAAGTGTCACATTATCCCCAAGTTTTATCACCACTATTCTCTGGTGACTTCTCTCTTTTCCTCTCACTCACTTGTGCTTCACTCTTTTTGTTAGGACAACAGCTAGCAACATGTCCCTTGGTGTGACATTTGAAGCACGATCTCTTTTTCGAAGACTTCTTTTCTGAAGCCTTTGAACTAGATTCGGGTTTTTCTGATGATGCCTTAGAAGGATTTGGTTCAGTTTGCTTAGTTTCAGAATTTTCTATGTTCTTGTTTTTAGCAAACTCTATATTAGATTCATTTTCAATAACAGCTGTTTCCTCTTTCATGTCACTTCCTTGAACAAAATTAACACTTTTAACAAAAGTTGGATTTTTATTCTTAGGATGTGATGTGTTCTTTTTCAAAACAGGTTTGCTGTTATTATCCTTCTTAGCATCAGCATTCTCAAAAACATTTCCTTGACGTGACGTGGAACTACTTGGTGATGTTGACCCAAAGTTCATGAGCTCATCTTCATCAGGCAAGAAAGAATAGTCATGACTAACAGGAGGTGGAACTTCATTGAAACCATGAAATCCCACACTGGTTTTGTCATTACTTTTCTTCAAGCCACCCATCATATGTTTCATAACAAAATTAGAGTCCCTGAATTGACCTAATTTCTTTTCAAGTTCAATAATTTTGAGTTGTGCATCTGACAACTCTTTGCATTTTTCAGAAATCTCTTTTGTTTTCTCTGCCATCATTTCATGAGCTAAGTCTATGACTTGAAGTTTTTCGTTTAGTTTGCAGGTTAATGAGCCAATTTTACTTTCATAACCTTTTATCTTCTTCAAGTATGACGATTCGTTTCTTTTAGCAAAAAAGTTTGCTTCTTTTATGTTTGACATCTCGCTCACCAGACTTTGGTTTTGTGTTGACAACCTGTCAACCTCACCCTGTAGTTCACGACATTTTAAACACACAGAATTTGACTTTACCTCTCCTGTTTGTTTGTCAAGATTGGCCATTAGTGCCGCAAGCTGAGCTTCCATTCTTTTATACTTAGCATCCTTTTCTTCAGCTTCCCGTTCCTGGTCAGACTTTTGCTTTTCCTCTTCAGCAACTATTGTCTGATCAACCTTCTTTTCTTCATCTTTATTCTCTATCTTGACCTCTGCCTCAGCATCCACTTTTGCTTCAACATCTTCCACCGTAGCTTCACCATCATCAACTGGAGTTATCTCTGTCATGAATGCCTGTGTGACATTGTCATCTTTTTCCAAGTGAATACTCCAGTCATATGAACCTTCTCTAGCAGTAGAGATCAGCGCTCTCGAGTTAGAGTTGTTTGATGCATTCCTGTTGTTTGAACTCTGACTCGAAGTCTCCTGCTTTTGTTTTTGACATTCCCTAGCAAAATGCCCATAACTTTGACAGTTGAAGCATCTTACTTTGGTCTTGTCGAAACCAACCGTCTTTCCTATAAACTTCCTTCCTGTTCGGTTCATAAATCTCTTCACTCTTCTAGTGATCATGGCCATTTGCCACTGCAAATCCATATCTTCAAGATCATCAGGGTCAATCTGATCGTAATCTTCATCTAAAGTAGCAGGATCAGATATCTTTCCCTGAATGTAGTTCTCATAGGAAGCAACGAACGAAGCAAGTAGAGCAAGATGCTCTTCAGCAGACTTCACACTCATAGGCATCGACTTAACACCACTACTCTGCTTAGAAGCTAATGTTTTCTTGGCTCCTTTTGATCCTCCTGAAGCAGCTACAAAACACACATCACCATCTTCATTCACTGTGACCTGCGCATTCTCACACGAAATAAAAGCAGTAGCAGAGTCGCTAGAAGCGTTGTGAGATGAAGAAGGTGCAAGCCCATTGTAAATCGTTGGATCTTGAACCTGATCATAGCCAGTGTCTTTCTTCTTCATACTGAGCTCATAAGCTCTCAGCTTGCCAACTACTTCTTCCAGCTCCTTTGTCTCATAATCTGCTTCACCCTTGATCATGAGAGTGTAGATATCCCACTTGGTAGGTAAGGCATCGAGCAGCTTGTCATTCTTTTCAACGTCAGTATAGCAATCAATCTTATAGTTTTCCATTTCTGACATCAGATGATAGTAACGAGTGATGATGTCCTCAAGTGACTCATGCTTCATGTGCTTGAAAATAGCAAACTGCTTCTTCAGTAGATCAATCTTGTTTTTCTTAACATCTGCATTTCCTGCATATCGTTTTTCTAATGCATCCCACATATCTTTTGAATTTGTGTACTTTGTGAATGTATGCTTGATGCTATCAGGTAACGACATTTTAATTGCAGCCAATGCTCTCTTTTCAGCCTCATACATCTTTTTATCATTCTCTTCCATGTTCACATAGGCTGTTCTACTTGGTCTGCCCTCAAAGTCGTGAGTAGGGTTTGTGTACCCATCTTCAATACATGTCCACATGCGCATGTCTTGATATTCAATGAAGGATTGGAAACGATCCTTCCATGTCAAATAATTTTCCACCATCATCTTAGGCGGTTTGTTGGTAGTGCCAACCTCATGCTCCATTCTCAACAGCTCATTCAAACTAGACATGTTCGACATTTTTAACGTAACAGACTGATAAAACCGTACAAATTTTTTCCGAAAACAGTGGTTACCAAATTACACCGTTAGAATCATATCGAAAAGACGAGTCTAATGACATCTAATGTCAAAAACCGAAATCAGAATTTTTCCAGAGTTTTTTTTTTACCCTAAAAATACGAGGAATGCAACGGTGCAAACGGTTCTGTCAAACGAGCTACTGATCAATTTCTATTTTCAAAAACGTGAATTATTTCTTACGCTTGCTAGAAAAATTTCCACCACTTTAAATATGCTATTAATTTCGTTGGGTTAATTTCGCTAGTGAGTCAATTAAATTCGCTGGTCTGTTACAAGTTCAATTTCGCTGGTCCAGGTTCGCTTGTCAAATTCGCTGTCTATTTTCGCTATTACGACGACCAGTAAAGTCGCCGAAAACCGTAATAATTTCGCTGTGGAAAATTATACGGTTACCAAAGTCGCCTTTGGATTTAACTTCGCCGATAAATATGCTGGTCTCAGTTAATTTCGCAGGTTTATCAAATTCGCTGGTTCTGTAAAGTTGGAAACTTAATCTTCTCAGAATTCAGCAGATTTCGTATCAATTTCCTGCAAAATCAAACAAGCTAATCAGCAGACTTTTGGCAAAAAATTGATGAACCTAATGAAGAACACGAAGACAGTCTTCGAATCTTCAAGGAAATCAGCCACAAACAGCCAAACTTTTTCCAGAATCAACAAAGTTTTCCCAGAAATCCTGCAAAACAGCAAAATCAAACACACAAACTGATCAAACACAAACAAATTCGCAGAAGATTATCAAAAACTCAAAAATTTCGAAAACCCTAATTTTTCAGTTTCAAAAATTTCGAAATTCTCCCTGTTTCTCCAAGAACAATTCTGAACCGAGCCTTCAAGAGCCTAATGCTCTGATACCAATTGTAGGTCCCCTTGACATATGGATCTTCAATAGAATTGTCAATCCAATCAAGAGTGCGGAATCCTCTTGATCAGAATATCACAGAAACAAGTAGAAGAACAGAAACAGCAATTCACTTTCAAACCGGGTTTACTATTGATTATCAATCAAACTGAATTACAATCAATCTAAACCCTAACCACACTCAAATTCGTCCAAGTCTAGCTATCACGAATTTCAATGCTTCTCAAATTCTGTTTTGGCTGATTAACCTAAACCCTAAAGCCTAACCTTGTTTATATAACACAAGGTTGCAACATTAGGCTGGGTTTACAACATGGGCTAGGCCCAAATCGTCCCCCATCACCCAATGTGGGTTTTGTTTAGCCCAAACACTATTAACTCACTAATACAAAGCTAAACCCGCTAACTGTTTATCGTTTAACTAATTACAAGATATCCAAAGACCAAATCTAAGCTGTTGTCACAAACATGCACCAACACCCTCACCAAAACAGGTATCCGTACGAACTAATTAATATTTAATTACTGCTTAATTACTGTGCTTGCTTGCAACTGTGGTTAAACTGCTACTTGAATTCTGATATATACATGTGCATGCATCATACTTTATTACTGTCACTCTATTATTTACACACAAACCTTAGTGACAACCTTGATGCACAAAAAGCACAGTAGCACAATGAACGGATAACCTAGTAAACGTGCTGACATAGCCAGCACCAGGCAGACACTGCCTCTAAGGCCAGTATGAGCCGGGAATAGTTTACTACACTAGTAGAGAGTGTAGGGATATGAGGGTTGTAGAACTGCGTCACTAGGTGATAGTTATAGTGACCGAATGTGCCTAAAACACACGTTAAATGCAAAATTCTGCATTCTTTTATAAAATTCAGCATCTTAATTTATTAGTAAAATGCAAAAACATGGCAGAATGGTCCTGCATACTTTCCTAAGTGCCGGTAATAATTTGTGTTGCAAAAATATACATAAAAGGTCCTTTCAGACTAATTAAACACTTTAACGGAACGATGTTTAACCGGATAACCGGACATTACCCGGGACACTAAATTTTTGTCAGACACGTTGTTTTATTATTTTTGGCTAGTCATGATCCCCGTTTGCCATAACACCTATTAAAAATCATTTCACTACAAATAACAAGTCCATGCTTATAACCTAACTACATGTTACACTTTAGTTGAAATCTTTGCAATTATAACCCCCCCCCCCCCCAACCGATTGTTAGTCCTTGTGGACCCACCAAATATACATGCCATGCTTCCTATCTTCCATTAGATTATAATTCATTTGTTTAATTGATTTCTTGCTTGTAGAAGTGAGTAACTCATACATAAGTATGGATATCTCTTACACACATCATTTCCTCAAGACTTCACACTCCACTTCACTTCTCTCTCCCTCTCTATTCGGTTCACCACAACCGAAACCACCACCCTCACTTAAACATCTTCATCTTCTTCACATTATGTGCCATTCAAAGCTTCAAGGTTGAATCAATGGAGGTTGCAACTTGAGGGGATTTCAAAGGAACTTGTTTCTAGCTTTTCACCATCTTTTTCGCCACATTTCTTCACTAGATTCGTCCCTAGCTAGAGGCTAGTAGTAAGTCTCATTTTACCTTGGTTCATCTTGTTCAAAGTTATGATTTATAGTAAGATGTGTTGTTGTTTAAATCACTAAAGATCAAAAAGACTAGAAGATGTTAAACAATAGTAAAGAATATAAAAGTCACATAAAAGTTTACTTGTGTCTGAAATATGAAGCGGAATCTTGTTGGTTTGAGGGTTGGTTAAATCATACTTGATAATTGATTGTTGGTTTCTTGTTAAATCCATTGTTCAGACACTCGTTGATGCGATTTAGTAATGTTTAAAACGCGAAATAACATGCTGATGTACTTTTTCAGCCGTCTTCAACAAGCTGTAAACAGACTTTAATAAATCAAAAACGGAATTTCTGAAGCCTAAATTGTGTCTTTTCGAAAAACGAAGAATATGGCGCTGGAATCACATTTTTTTAAGGTCGTTTACTATTTTAAAAGTCTGTTTTCATGACAGCAGCTAAGGCTGAGTTTTACTGCAGTAAAATGGGCTGTACGTTTTCGGTCGTAACTTAAAACCTGAATTGAACCAGCCCCAAAAATTCATACCATAGATGGTCACTGATGTACTTGTGACCCTCGAATTGAAATTTTGTCAAACGGACTTCCGAGGAATTTTAGAAGAATTATTCCGTAAACTGCAATCAGAATGTAGTAAATCTGATTGAAGTCCGGTAAACGATTTTCTATAAATCACTGATAACAAACTGGACCCCGATAGTTTTACACAATAAATTTTGGTTCGTTTAAGACGTTCGGTAAAAATTTGGGAATATTTGAAATAGGTTAAGTATTTTATTTAAATATCCGAAAACAGTCCAGTTTTCATATATTAAAACTGAAACGACAAAGGTAGTATTTTGCGTGACAGAATGTAAGGGTTAATTGTTGATGATCATGGTTTAATTTCAAAAAGAAAACGATGTGCGTATTAGCACGGGCACCCCCGTTTTTAGGGGAAACTCTGGCAAATTTTTCTAAAAATCCCAAGACTTAGAGAAATTATTTTTCTAACGAGTATGTTTAACTTTATTTCTCGGAAGTAAACCTCGCCATGAGTTTTGACACCAAACTTCAAAGTGTCGGAAATGAGACTTAAATATATATATATATATATCGTCAATACTCTAAGTCACCGAATACATGATACTTGAAAAGTGTGGATACCTAACTATTCTTCGTTTAAGCCAAAATAATTATTATTATTTTGACAAAGCATAACATTAAGAAACGAAACTCGAAACCCTAAATACTAAGCCAAGGCACGGCCCGTTCGTCTAATAGATATTAGTACGTGTAGGTGTTGTGTTGCAGACCGAGTTTTGAGTTGCTGTTATCGAGGACGCACTACAGTGAGTTCATGTCCCCCTTTTCTCTTAACTGTTTTCAGTTTTATAAATTTGGGGGTGAAATACATGTTACTATGATTACGAGTACTTTTTACAAGGTATGGTTAGCGTAAAGAGGGTTACTACTTAGATCATGTGAGTGGGTAGGCGCAACTTGAGGCCATTAATCCTCATTGTAGGACCGAGGGACAGTAGCGGTAGATCTATCTGGGTGTAGCGAGCCCAGCCCCAGGCCCAGCAGAACGGACCTCGGGGTAACCTTGTGCCCGACGCATAAATCCGCTAGGTTTGAGTCTTCCTACTTGCACTTCACACATATCAATGGCCTTGCAAACCATTGGTGATCTCTTTATTTCCTTATTTGCTACATACCAGGGTTTTTACACTTACAAAGGTTTTACTTACTCACTTACACATGAATTCGCTCAACATTATTGTTGACTTTTCCAACTTACATGTATTTCTGGGAACTAAGGATTTGGCACGGTATGCTACGTTTTCACGCTGCGTTAGACTTATGGGATCATCCAAGTTTAGGGGTTGTGGCGTTTACCTGGACGAGTCACAGTTCTTAAACTACGTCTATCTTAAGTTTGTGGTTGTGTCTTTCAAACAATGTTTTTATGTTATTAGGTTGTAATTTCAGTTGCATGTGTCAACGCCTTAAGACAATGTTGTGATATTTTACTTTTCAAACTTAAATCAATGGATGATCTGCATGGTTTTATTTTCATATAGCTTTGTTGTGATTAAGCTATGGTATTAAGAAGTCACACCAAATTAACCCACGCTTCCGCAAAAGCCAGGGTGTGACAGCTTGGTATCAGAGCTCTGATCATAGCGAACTAGGATTCCTCCTCGAGTCTAGACTATGATCACTAGGGCTCCCACGAAAACATTTTTATACTGCATACCACTTAAGTCCAGATCCAAAATATTTTTACTAACAAATGTTGAGCACATTTTATTTGCTAGTTATAGGCTCAGTCTGGGAGGCTGAGGCTCAGTCTGGGAGGCTGAGGTAGTTGTCTAATGGGACTAGGGAGTCGGTCTGGGAGGCTGGGAGGCTAGTTGGACTAGGAAGAGCAGTCTGGGAGGCTGGAGGCTAGTGGGACTAGGAAGAGCAGTCTGGGAGGCAGGGAGGCTAGTGGGACTAGGGAGTCAGTCTGGGAGGCTGGGAGGCTAGTAGGACTAGGAGAACTATTTGATTGCTTATTGGTGACTAATGTGTTTATCTGACTATATGATTGATTATTTGTGCATATTTGTGTTTGTGTTACAGACACCATGGATTCATCCGGCACAGGAGGGTCGGACACTACTGACCCTATGCACGTTGTATCAGACGACCGGGAGTCATTAGAGCGAGAGGTGTACACTTCGGACACCACCAGTACAGACGACGACGATTTCCAGCCGTTTGCACTACCCGATGCCGTGATTGAGCCCGCTGATGGCCCCATCGCTGGGGATTTGCCGCTTGTGGAGATCCCTGCTCTCATACCCCTTGCCATGTACCCTGTTATTGATATGCCTCTAGACGTAGTCGTTGACGATGACGTCGATTTGTTTGACGACGAGCCACTGGAGGATGACGTTGAGGGCGAGGCCCTATTAGCTGCCGACGATCTTTTGCTACTCACAGATGCTCCTGCTGAGGAGTCACCTGTCCCAGACTCTTTCGAGTCTGTGGCCTCTGCACCGTCGCACGCGCAGGGTGCGCAGCACTATTCTCATGATTCAGACCCCGATAGGGAGTCATCTGCTGCACCTGCCCCTGCCCCGAGTTTTGCTATTGATCATGACATTGATGAGGATTCTGACCCCGTCTTCCCACCTGGCTTCGATCCAGACCAGGACATTGAGTTTATACACCTGGATCAGCCTATGGAAGACCCAGTTGACCCTGTTGACCCTGCATTTGCTGACCCCACAGATTTCGAGATGGAGTTTGACGACCCGGAGCCTGCTGTGGCCCCCGAGCCGGTAGTTGCTCCAGACCCCGTGTTCGAGCATGACCCTATTCATGCCGATATACCCATTGTTGATCCTTTGATTGCTGATGTACCGATCGATGATCATCCTATTGTTGCTCCACTATTTGGGGATGAGCATGCTGTTGATGCTCAGGTTGTTGCCCCTCACATTGCTGATATACCCGCTGAGCCTGATGTTGTTGCTCCCCTTCCTGACCATGTGCCTGTGCAGTTCGATCGTGCACTTTTTGAGGCCCATGTTGATCCACGAGATGCTGACACCCACAATGGGTGGATAGATGATGATGACTACCCGCCTTTTGTGGTACCCGTTACACCAGTTTCAGCACCAGCTTCAGCTCTTTTTGATGCACCCTTCTTCCCCACACACACTGCTGATGCGCATCGCACGGATCTGCCCATCACATTCCTCCAGGAGATCCCTCCGCCACGTCCGGGAAAGGGCTCTTCACGTCAGCCTTCTGGCCATGCACCTTTTCTGACTGGAGGAGATCAGTTTGCACCACAGATCCCTCACCATACTGCTGTTCCCCCTGTTCCACCGTTTACTGTGCCACCTTTCACTCCAGTTAGTGAGCCTTTTCTTTGGACATCACCACCCATCATGCCACCGACGGATCCATATCACCCATATTATGTCGGGTCTTCTACCGAGGATGTCCTTGTTTCTTTCTTGATACAGCATGACGCGCTGACGCGTCGTGTCCAGGTCTTGGAGTCAGCTCCAACATGTCGTTGTCAGACTCCATTTGGAGCACCTCACCCTCCACGACCATTATCCCCTGACTCCTTCGCTCGTTTTTGGACTCAGGAGCAGCAGATAGCGTATCTGTTGCGTTCTCACCGAGCCATGGAGGAGGATTGGCTCCACATGCGCCGTTTGTTCTATTCTCATTTTCCCCCTCCTCCACCGCCATCAGCGTAGGGCTATTTTGTACAGCACGGGTGGACTTTTGTTGAGAAGACGGCGATTGCACAAATTGCACAGCTTTTGGGAGACTGCATACTGATCCTGACTTTTGTCGTTATGTATATTGGATATGTTGACACTGATTTGATATTTTGGACTGGGGTGATGTAGCCCTTAGTCGTTGATGTTGTATGTTACAGTTATGTACTTGTACACTTTACCCTGTGGTCTCAATTTATGGCAATGCAATCGCGGTATTCTCATCATATGTGATGTTTGATTGATTATTTATATTCTATAACATGAGATGTTATGTGTTTGGTTTATTTTAACATGAGATGTTATGTATTATTACTATCGTTATATACGCACACTTTACTTGCTATGACCTAACCTACGTGAAACATCTTTTAGAAGATGCCACCAAGACGCGAAATGCGCATGCCCACCTCGGAGGCAGAACTTCAAGAGATAATTGCTGCAGCTATAGCACAGCACGAGGCCCTACGCTCCGAACCTAGCAGAGGTACCTCAGAAAATAACGGTTGTCCCTACTGGCACTTCCTCAACTACAAGCCTCCGAAGTTCGACGACACTGGAGGTGCCATAGCTTTTGCGAAATGGATTGAAAGTATGGATTCCATCTTTCGAATGAGTGGTTGTACGCCAGAACAACAAGTCCCATACGTTTCTGAGTTGTTTCAAGATGGAGCTCGACTATGGTGGAACCTTCAGGTTCAAATAAAGGGCGAAACCGCAGCATATGCATTATCATGGGATGAACTGAAGGGAATGATGCATAAGAAGTATTGCTCCCAAGCGGAAACCCAGGAGTTGGAAGGGGAATTCCAGAGCCTGATGATGGAAGGTCCAAAAATGTTGGGATACATGCAAAGACTTCATGACTTGGCACGAGTTGTTCCATACTTAGCGGAACCAGAAATGAGGAAATTGGGACAATTCATTTGGGAACTGGCACCACAAGTCTTGAGCTTGATGACAACATCTACGCCACCAACAACTATTGCTGCAAGCAAGATGGGTTTGGCACTCGTTACAGAAGCAATTAGACTAGAAAAACTTGCAAACCCCGACAAGAAGAAGGAAACTCCAGGGGAGACATCCGAGAAGAACAAAAGAAAGCTCAGTGAATTTCAGGAGGTAATCGGGCAAATAACAAGAACAAGGCCAAAAAGGAAACGGGGTACAGGGGTAAACTACCTAAGTGCGAAGAATGCCCGCGCCATCATATCGGGGCATGCAAAAATGGAAAGTGTGATAACTGTGGCAGGGTGGGACACTACAAGGAGGAGTGTTACCGCCGGAAGAAACGTGGAAATCAAGGTCAAGATGATAGTGGAAAACACGAAGTAAACAACAACCACAGTAACTATCAAGACGGAAGTGGTGATAGGGGACACCTTGGGAAGGATTGCCCAAGGGAGGTTAACTAAGACCATGAAGGAGCTTCCAACATCGGAGCTTGTGAAGCATGCCAGGATCCAGGCGTGATTACTGGTACGTTCCCTATAAACCAACGCTTTGCATCCTTTTTATTTGATACTGGTGCCGATTATAGCGTTGTATCGTTAGAGTTTAAGAATATGCTTGGTCTAGCCGCTAGTAAATTAGATATTCCTTACTCAATTGAATTGGCTAACGGAAAGTTGGTAGAAGCCAATGAAGTGGTCAGAGGTTGTGTAATCGAGTTGGGAGAGCGTGAGTTTACTTTGGATCTACTACCAGTCCAGCTGGGGAGCTTTGACGTGGTAGTAGGAATGGATTGGTTATCAAGCAACAAGGCAGAAATTGTCTGCTACGAGAAGATCATTCGCATCCCAACCGAAGATGGTGAAACGATTGTGGTTCATGGTGAAAAGCGTGATACGCCTTTAAGAATTATCAGCTGCCTGAAAGCTCGTAAGTGTTTACAAAAGGGATGTGCTGCCTTCCTGGCATACATCGTGGACAAGAAAGCTGCAGAGCCGAAAATCGAAGACATCCCTATCGTGAGGGAATATCCTGAAGTCTTTCCAGAGGACTTGCCAGGATTGCCACCCCAAAGGCAAGTGGAATTTCACATTGACTTAGTTCCAGGCGCCGCGCCTGTAGCTAGGGCACCTTATAGACTTGCACCGTCAGAGATGCAGGAGTTGTCGACACAACTCCAGGAGTTACTTGACAAAGGATTTATCCGACCAAGCTTCTCACCTTGGGGAGCTCCAGTTTTATTTGTCAAAAAGAAAGACGGTAGTTTTCGTATGTGTATTGACTACCGGGAGTTGAACAAGTTGACTATCAAGAATAGATACCCTCTGCCAAGAATCGATGATTTATTCAATCAACTCCAAGGTTCAAGCAATTATTCAAAGATCGATCTTCGATCTGGATACCATCAGCTAAGGATACAAAAGGAGAGTATCCCGAAAACAGCCTTCAGAACTCGTTATGGACATTACGAGTTCCTAGTTATGCCGTTTGGGCTAACCAACGCGCCTGCTGTTTTTAAGGACCTAATGAACCGAGTCTGCAAGCCGTATCTCGATAAGTTCGTGATTGTATTCATCGACGATATTTTGATTTATTCAAAGACAAAGGCTGAACACGAACAGCACTTAAGAGCTATTTTGGAGTTGCTGAAAAAGGAACAGTTGTATGCCAAATTCTCTAAGTGCGAGTTTTGGCTACGCGAAGTCCAGTTTCTTGGACACGTGGTTCATGGAAATGGAATCCATGTCGATCCCACAAAGATCGAGGCGATAAATAGCTGGGAGACTCCAAAGACGCCAACCGAGATTCGCCAGTTCTTAGGTTTGGCTGGCTATTATCGAAGATTCATTGAGGAGTTTTCTAAAATCGCTCAACCCCTTACCGCGCTCACACAGAAGGATAAGAAGTTTGATTGGGGAATCAAACAGGAAGAAGCATTTCAGCTATTAAAGGATAAGCTCTGCAATGCGCCGATCTTAGCACTACCGGAAGGTACAGAGGATTTCATGGATTGGGTTGCGTGTTGATGCAACGCCAGAAAGTTATAGCTTACGCGTCACGTCAGTTGAAAGTACATGAAAAGAACTATACCACGCATGATTTGGAACTAGGCGCAGTGATATTTGCATTAAAGATCTGGAGACACTACCTATATGGTACGAAATGTACAATTTTCACGGACCACAAGAGTTTACAGCACATATTCAACCAGAAAGAGCTGAATATGAGACAAAGACGTTGGGTCGAATTGTTGAACGATTATGACTGCGAGATAAAGTACCATCCAGGGAAGGCGAATGTGGTCGCCGATGCCCTAAGTCATAAAGAAAGGATCAAGCCCATAAGGGTTAGGGCTTTGGAGATGATTATCCAGACAGATCTTTCCCTGCGCATTCGTGCCGCGCAAAAAGAAGCTCTTACGGAAAGAAACCTTGAGGAAGAATATCTCTGTGGGATGGAGAAGCAATTAGTGCCAAACGAGGAAGGAACATTATGTTTTATGAAAAGAATTTGGGTTCCTCTGTTCGGCGGGTTGAGAAAAATTATTTTTGATGAGGCACACAAATCACGGTACTCTATTCATCCCGGTGCGGATAAGATGTACCAGGATCTTAAGGATTATTATTGGTGGCCCAGGATGAAGGGCGACGTTGCTGTTTATGTTAGAAAATGTTTAACGTGTGCCAAGGTGAAAGCTGAATACCAGAAGCCTTCGGGACTTCTGCAACAACCTGAAATTCCCAAATGGAAATGGGAACAGATTTCAATGGATTTTATAACGAAATTGCCAAGGACGCCCAGGGGTCATGATATTATTTGGGTGATTGTTGACCGCCTAACAAAGTCCGCGCACTTCTTGCCAATTAAAGAGAAGGACAATACGAGTAAACTTGCGGAAATATACATGCGAGAAATCGTTGCACGTCATGGAATGCCTCTCTCGATCATCTCTGATAGGGATGGGAGATTTGTATCAAGGATTTGGCAATCCTTCCAAGAAGCTTTTGGCTCGCAATTGAACCTAAGTACTGCATTTCATCCGCAAACTAATGGCCAAAGTGAAAGAACTATTCAGACATTGGAAGATATGCTGAGAGCATGTGTAATGGATCTTGGTGGTAGCTGGGATAAGCATTTACCATTGGCCAAATTCTCATACAACAACAGCTACCACACCAGTATTGGAGCCGCGCCATTTGAAGCTCTTTACGGACGCAAGTGTCGATCACCCCTATGCTGGGCTGACGCAGGTGATAGGCAGCTTGTTGGTCCCGAAATCGTCCAAGAGACGACAGACAAAATTTCGCAGATTCGAAAACACATCGAAGCGGCTCGCGAAAGACAGAAAGCCTATGCAGATCCAAACCGGAAACATTTGGAATTCCAAGTTGGAGATATGGTTTTATTGAAAGTTTCACCCTGGAAGGGTGTGGCACGCTTCGGAAAGCGTGGGAAGTTGAATCCGCGTTACATTGGCCCTTTCAGAATCCTGCAAAGGATTGGGCTTGTAGCCTACAAGTTGGACCTACCTGCTGAACTCCATGGTGTTCACGATACATTCCATGTATCCAATTTGAGAAAAAGTCCAACACAAGATACAGTGATCATTCCTGCTGACGAAGTTCATATCGACGACACGCTCCACTTCACTGAAGAACCTGTTGAGGTCACGGAATGGAAAGTTAACAAAACTCGCAGGAGCAGTGTCAAACTCGTCAAAGTTCGTTGGAATGCTAGGCATGGACCTGAATTCACATGGGAACGTGAGGACCGAATGAAAGAAAAGTACCCCCACTTATTTCCCAAGACCCCTGCAAATAGAAGCAGAACTTAAATTTCGGGACGAAATTTCTTTAACGGGGGGAGAATGTGACAACTCTCACCAAAACAGGTATCCGTGCGAACTAATTAATATTTAATTACTGCTTAATTACTGTGCTTGCTTGCAACCGTGGTTAAACTGCTACTTGAATTCTGATATATACATGTTCATGCATCATACTTTATTACTGTCACTCTATTATTTACACACAAACCTTAGTGACAACCTTCATGCACAAAAAGCACAGTAGCACAATGAACGGGTAACCCAGCAAACGTGCTAACATAGCCAGCACCAGGCAGACACTGCCTCTAAGGCCAGTATGAGCCAGGAATAGTTTACTACACTAGTAGAGAGTGTAGGGATATGAGAGTTGTAGAACTGCGTCACTAGGTGATAGTTATAGTGACCGAATGTGCCTAAAACACACGTTAAATGCAAAATTCTGCATTCTTTTATAAAATTCAGCATCTTAATTTATTAGTAAAATGCAAAAACATGGCAGAATGGTCCTGCATACTTTCCTAAGTGTCGGGAATAATTTGTGTTGCAAAAATATACATAAAAGGTCCTTTCAGACTAATTAAACACTTTAACGGAACGATGTTTAACCGGACAACCGGACATTACCCGGGACACTAAATTTTTGTCAGACACGTTGTTTTATTATTTTTGGCTAGTCATGATCCCCGTTTGCCATAACACCTATTAAAAATCATTTCACTACAAATAACAAGTCCATGCTTATAACCTAACTACATGTTACACTTTAGTTGAAATCTTTGCAATTATAACCCCCCCCCCCCCCCCCAACCGATTGTTAGTCCTTGTGGACCCACCAAATATACATGCCATGTTTCCTATCTTCCATTAGATTATAATTCATTTGTTTAATTGATTTCTTGCTTGTAGAAGTGAGTAACTCATACATAAGTATGGCTATCTCTTACACACATCATTTCCTCAAGACTTCACACTCCACTTCACTTCTCTCTCCCTCTCTATTCGGTTCACCACAACCGAAACCACCACCCTCACTTAAACATCTTCATCTTCTTCACATTATGTGCCATTCAAAGCTTCAAGGTTGAATCAATGGAGGTTGCAACTTGAGGGGATTTCAAAGGAACTTGTTTCTAGCTTTTCACCATCTTTTTCGCCACATTTCTTCACTAGATTCGTCCCTAGCTAGAGGCTAGTAGTAAGTCTCATTTTACCTTGGTTCATCTTGTTCAAAGTTATGATTTATAGTAAGATGTGTTGTTGTTTAAATCACTAAAGATCAAAAAGACTAGAAGATGTTAAACAATAGTAAAGAATATAAAAGTTACATAAAAGTTTACTTGTGTCTGAAATATGAAGCGGAATCTTGTTGGTTTGAGGGTTGGTTAAATCATACTTGATAATTGATTGTTGGTTTCTTGTTAAATCCATTGTTCGGACACTCGTTGATGCGATTTAGTAATGTTTAAAACGCGAAATAACATGCTGATGTACTTTTTCAGCCGTCTTCAACAGGCTGTAAACAGACTTTAATAAATCGAAAAACAGAATTTCTGAAGCCTAAATTGTGTCTTTTCGAAAAACGAAGAAAATGGCGCTGGAATCACATTTTTTTAAGGTCGTTTACTATTTTAAAAGTCTGTTTTCATGACAGCAGCTAAGGCTGAGTTTTACTGCAGTAAAATGGGCTGTACGTTTTCGGTCGTAACTTAAAACCTGAATTGAACCAGCCCCAAAAATTCATACCATAGATGGTCACTGATGTACTTGTGACCCTCGAATTGGAATTTTGTCAAACGGACTTCCGAGGAATTTTAGACGAATTATTCCGTAAACTGCAATCAGAATGTAGTAAATCTGATTGAAGTCCGGTAAACGATTTTCTATAAATCACTGATAACAAACTGGACCCCGATAGTTTTACACAATAAATTTTGGTTCGTTTAAGACGTTCTGTAAAAATTTGGGAATTTTTGAAATAGGTTATGTATTTTATTTAAATATCCGAAAACAGTCCAGTTTTCATATATTAAAACTGAAACGACAAAGGTAGTATTTTGCGTGACAGAATGTAAGGGTTAATTGTTGATGATCATGGTTTGATTTCAAAAAGAAAACGATGTGCGTATTAGCACGGGCACCCCCGTTTTTAGGGGAAACTCTGGCAAATTTTTCTAAAAATCCCAAGACTTAGAGAAATTATTTTTCTAACGAGTATGTTTAACTTTATTTCTCGGAAGTAAACCTCGCCATGAGTTTTGACACCAAACTTCAAAGTGTCGGAAATGAGACTTAAATATATATATATATATATATATATCGTCAATACTCTAAGTCACCGAATACATGATACTTGAAAAGTGTGGATACGGAATAGTTACCTAACTATTCTTCGTTTAAGCCAAAATAATTATTATTATTTTGACGAAGCATAACATTAAGAAACGAAACTCGAAACCCTAAATACTAAGCCAAGGCACGGCCCGTTCGTCTAATAGATATTAGTACGTGTTGTTGCAGACCGAGTTTTGAGTTGCTGTTATCGAGGACGCACTACAGTGAGTTCATGTCCCCCTTTTCTCTTAACTGTTTTCAGTTTTATAACTTCGGGGGTGAAATACATGTTACTATGATTACGAGTACTTTTTACATGGTATGGTTAGCGTAAGGAAGGTTACTACTTAGATCATGTGAGTGGGTAGGCGCAACTTGAGGCCATTAATCCTCATTGTAGGACCGAGGGACAGTAGCGGTAGATCTATCTGGGTGTAGCGAGCCCAGCCCCAGGCCCAGCAGAACGGACCTCGGGGTGACTTTGTGCCCAATGCATAAATCCGCTAGGTTTGAGTCTTCCTACTTGCACTTCACACATATCAATGGCCTTGCAAACCATTGGTGATCTCTTTATTTCCTTATTTGCTACATACCAGGGTTTTTACACTTACAAAGGTTTTACTTACTCACTTACACATGAATTCGCTCAACATTATTGTTGACTTTTCCAACTTACATGTATTTCAGGGAACTAAGGATTTGGCACGGTATGCTATGTTTTCACGCTGCGTTAGAGTTATGGGATCATCCAAGTTTAGGGGTTGTGGCGTTTACCTGGACGAGTCACAGTTCTTAAACTACGTCTATCTTAAGTTTGTGGTTGTGTCTTTCAAACAATGTTTTTATGTTATTAGGTTGTAATTTCTGTTGCATGTGTCAACGCCTTAAGACAATGTTGTGATATTTTACTTTTCAAACTTAAATCAATGGATGATCTGCATGGTTTTATTTTCATATTGCTTTGTTGTGATTAAGCTATGGTATTAAGAAGTCACACCAAATTAACCCACGCTTCCGCAAAAGCCAGGGTGTGACATAAAAAACACAATCATATGGAAAAGATAATTTGTTTATATTTATTATCGTTATATTGCAGAGGCATTTAGTAGCAGATTTTATGTTAATTCACGGTGTTGTGGGTGGACGTAAGATGCACAAAGCTCAGATAAGTCGACTAAAAATGTCGTGGAGAACCGTAGACAACAAAGTTGATTGTGGTATATTTTTAATGAGGCATATGGAGACATTCGAAGGGAGTTCTTTACGATGTTGGTGATGTGGGTTTGTGAAAGAAGTAGATTGCGGGCAGAAAGAACAATTAGATGAATTAAGATGCAAATATGCAACCAAAATATTGTTGCATTATCTTAATGCTCGAAGGCAGTTTGTGTTTAATGATAGTGAAACTTACGTTGTGCTGGACGCAACTGAAAGGGAAAGGTTGAAAGAGCAAGCACGAGGAAGTCGTGTGGAGCGAATGAAACTGTATTGTCCTGTGTGATGTATTCCTGTTGCTTAAAACATTTGGATATTGGGTTGATTGTTTATATGTAGTTGTTGTTGTTTGAATGTGGTCTGGTCAAATGAATGTTTAGGTTTAATGCTTATGTATGAATGTTATAAGCTCTATGTTGTTGTGAAAAGTGTAATGTCTGTAAACAAAAACAGTATATTTATAAAAACAATAAAAACATTTTTTTATTCAAAGCACAACATCTGATAAGATTTGAATTTTCATTCATACAAATTACAATGTTATAATATGGTTGTATTTCAATTAATAAGTTAATCTTTAGTTGTAAATCAACTAAAGTATTTTGTTTTAGATATAATGGATTGTGTTTTAACGAAAGCTATTTATTTTATGGTATAACATTGTGTTTTTTCTTTTGTGTTTTTTTTTCTTTTGTGTTTTTTTGTTAATATACTTGTGTTTTTATATTCAAACGAATCAAAACTTATTGAGTAAATTTTCGTTTTGCTCCCCGCCTCTAACTCCATCCAATTTGTCTGTTTTTCCATTTTACTTCCTGTAGGGAGCAAAATGGAAAAACCATAGCAAACTATTGGTTGGAAATGGCTATTTTTGAGGTTTCGGGCAAAATCGTTAAAGTGGCCAAACCACAGGGAGCAAATCGGAAGTTTACTCAAACTTATTATATCAACTGTTGTATTTTTTTTATATGTGACACGGGAGTGTAGTAGTTATGGGTAAATGAGCCTTTGGCGGGAAAACTTTTGTAAATGAAGAGAAGTATTATATGTTGACAAGAGGTATACCCCTGATCTATTTAACTCCTATGATTCCTGTAACATGCCTTGGGGTTGTAACACAAGTATTGTGTAGAGTGCCGACTAAAGCTAATTGAACTAGGCACATGAGTCGGTGTGATTTTTTTCCTATGAAGCTAACTTGTGGTCCACAACTTAAAACAAATGATAATTTATCTATAATTTTTAGATAAATTCTTTATGCTTTATCAGTGCTTTGACTTAACAGTTGTTTACAGGATCAGCAGTGCTTTGACTTAACAGTTGTTTACAAGATCAGCAGTTGTTGAGAAGAGCAATTCTTTATGGGAAGTAACTACCCACTTCCCATTCTCGCATATTATTTGTACCTATTTAGGATGTAGCCTTATAATTTTGATTAGGATATCAATTGGTGGTTTATTATATAAGTTATATTAAACTGTTTTTTTATTTCCTTCGAAATTATGTTCTCCTATAAAACTGAAAATATCAACTGTTCCATTATCTTGATATGTGTCGTGTGTATATAGTAGTTGCTACAGTTCTTGAACGTGTGTTAAAAACCGTTGTAGAATAACTTATATAATAGGAACATGTTAGTATAAATTTATTTTAGGTTTGTGAATTTGTAGCAGAATTTATAGATTTATCCTTCAAATATTGAGCAAGTGATGGAGAAAAATGCATCTACAAGAAGTAATAATCATGTTCATTTAGGTGATGACCGGCTGCAGACGTTTATCAGTCCTTTAAATTGTCAAGAACAGATAAATTAGTAATATCATCAATAAATAAAGTTTATTTGTAATATTTTAATATTATTGTTTTGTTGTTTTGTTATTTTTATTTTGTTTGATTACAGGCCGACAGTGGTAGTGTGAGATAATTTCTGTTGGGCCATTTAGTCCTTATAAATCCCACCTTTCTCGTGAGTTCAGTGAGGAGGTGATATATATTGAAGTTGTAATTTTTTAAATCTTAGTAAAATTTGTTATGTGATAGTTTCTAGCTCGTAATGAAACAAGTTATTTCTCCTACCCAGATACGAAGGATTGAGAGGCAGCGCAAACGATCTAGAGACTTGCTATATTGGAATTGGGATGATGTTGTTTTGATCAGCAGTTCTAACGAAGAAATTGAGTTTATTGATATGACTGTTGATGCTGATGTAGATGAGGTTATCGGTCAGTCTGGTTTTGACCAATTTTCTGATTCTGAAGATGAAGTTGATGATACCGCTGATTCACTAGAAAGTTACAATCGGAAACTAAAAGTTCCAAAAGTTTCAATTCACCGTCGTTCTCGTGTTGTGAAACTTTGAATTTATCGTTTTATTTTATGTATAAAATGTTGGTGTAAATTTCTCTGTGTTGTTTTTTGTTGCAAGTATTGAACTATGTTTTGGTGTTTTTTGTATGTTTTTTTTTCTTTTTCGTATGTAGTTAGTAATATATAGTATGATGAATGACAATTTATGTGTTTGTTTTTGTTCTAATTATTTTTTCATGTTTTGGTGATATTGTTAGTTGTTGCTTTTTTTGGGGGGGGGGGGGGGGGGGGGAGTTCTTAGTATGTTATAAATAGAGTGATGAATGAGAATAAGTATAAAGTTTCAGGAAATTGTATTTTCTATATTTAAAGAAATAACTTTATATATAAATGATTATGTTTTTTTATGCTTCTTATATATGGGTTCGGTTTATTAGGTGGTTTTTTTTCTAATAAAACTAAACATTCGTTTGAGTGGTATTCAGTATGGGGGTGAAAAGGTAATTTGATATTAGTGTTTTTAAATTATCTGTATAATAATCAAGAAAAGGGTAAATGATGACATTCAGTTTTAGCTGAAAGTTAGGGCTGAAGTTATAGAATTTGCGATTGTGTTTGTTGGTTTATGTACCAATCTTAATCATTTGGAAATACTTTTGCAATGGCGTCCACTCCAAACATTGACTTGCGTTTTACAAGTAAGTTGTTCACATGGTGGTGTTGACTGCTATTTTCATTGTGTTTTGATTTCTATAAGTCTATTGGTTAATTAGGTAAGAAAACTCAAGAAATTAAACTGAAGATGAAGTAGGTGATACTATTAGAGCAAGTAAAAGACAAGATGTTGACGTGGAATCTGCAAAGGAACATATTAGTGGAAATAGAAAGAAATCATTTTGTTCAAGCAAAGTTAAAAGATTCGTAGGAAGAGGAGGTAATTGTGTTTGATATATTTTTGGTATGATTTATTTATCATTTATAGTGTTAAAAAGAAGTTGTGCAAATATATTGTGTTTTTAGATTTGTGATTTTGTTTGGAATAATGTTTCTACAAGCCGGTTAGTTTTCGTATAAATATGATGTGTATGCAGACATCTGTTTTTGTTGTATAAATTTGTGTTAATATCCATTTTTGTTGATTAAAATTTAGTTATATCCAGTATGTTTTTTATATTAATTGTGTTTTTTTATATAATGGAATCAAGTGTAGTTGTGGTTTCTAATTCTGATGAATAGATAATAATAAAGAACAGGTTGATATATATACCTCAATGTTTAAATAGAAAGGCTATGTTATATTATAAAGTCAGTGATGTATTGTATGTTCTAGTCATTAGATAATGTCAATAGTAGGATTAAATAACGTCATAGAATCAATTTTTTTGATTTGTCATTCAATTTAAGCAGGTTTATTGTAATTCAGGTATATGTTTAAACATCGCTATAGTGTAATTCAATTTAAACAGCTATAGTTAGAATTATTAAATATTTGATAAACATCGTTGTGATTTTACATATTCTTAGTGTATAAAACATCGGTTTATGAGAGATGTATTTAGTCATGTATAACCTCCATCCACTAATTTCATGATTTCTGAAAATTTTGTGACCTTAGGCAGTTTTCAGTTTTTTATTTAAGTAAATATAACTTACATGTCCAATTGAGTTTAAATTAAATCTGTATTATAAATACATGTTCAAAGTTGTTTCAAATTTACAAATTAGAAGAGAAAAGTCTGTCTTTGAGGTTGAATCTGAGAAGGTATGAGTTTATATTTTTTTTCTTTAATCTTTATGTGCTTTGTTATTTTATTACTTCCAAATTTTATTTTGTGTTATTCGTATATAAAAAACTTTTGTATTGCATTTTGTAGATGTCAAGTGATGAATTTATCATAAAGTCTCCGTTGAAAAACGTGTATGACCTTTGGCAAATCATGAAGGTTTGTTTAAATTTTTATAATTCAAAAAGTACAAATTTTTTTTTTGTTGAACTCAATTATTTTCGTATTTTTCAATTTATACAGCCTCAATTTGTTATCATACTTGGTACTATTAAGGCTATAGATAAGGATTTTGGTTGGCACTATGTGGAGTGTCCTAAATGTTTAACGGAGGCGGGTACAGATCTTGTAGACTGCGTGGGTTTGGAGTCACATTATTTTCATGTGTGCTTCAACTGTTATTGTGATGAAAGTGTTATATATCCAGTTGTAATATGAGCTTTTTCTATTTATTTTAATATTTGTATGTTTTATAAAATAATTAATTTGTATATATGTGTTTTTATATTTAACTTAACTAGATTCAAAATAAAAGTTCAAGTGGAAGATAATACTGATGATGTTCCACTAATATTATTTCATCCTCTGGCTGATGAAATCATTGAAAAAGTTGTTCTCAAGTCGGCTGTTCAATTGCTTAAAGAAAACTCATCATCTGTATGTATAAATAATCTTTACTTCTCCTATATTTTTTTTCAATGTATTTATATATTTTTTATATTAATTTTATCATAAAATATTCTGATTCACATGATGTTGAAGAAGTAATGTTTCCTGTTGATTTAGACAAGTTGACTGGAAAGATGTTTGCTTTTAAAATTGAGATAACAAGTTATAATCTGACTAATTTTGATGAAATGTATCTTGTCACAAACATGACTGATGATGAGTCAATTATTAATGAGCTCAAAGAAAAGATGAAGATTACTGAGGTATTTTTTATTTCAATACATGATTCGTATTTATACATTTATATTTACATTATATTTAATTCTATTATTATTTTCTTAATTTTGCCTTTTGTTTCAGGGAAACGATAAAGAATTTATCAAAAAAAAAATCACATTTCAAGTGTTAAGATTGATGATGCTAATACCAGTTGTGATACCAATGAAATCAACAAACGTAAATTGGTTGACGTCTATAAGTCTTCAACTCCAAGTAATTTCAAGGATTTGGAGAAAGTTAGCAAGAAATAATCTTATCTCATATCTCTATTAATTTAAATCAGTTGTTATGATTTTTAGGTTTTTTCCAATGGGTATTTTGGATATTTTAGTTTGTTTGATTAAAATTTAGTTATATGCAGTATGTTTTTTATATGAATTGTGTTTTTTTTATATGATGGAATCGAGTGTAGTTGTGGTTTCTGATTCTGATTCTGATGAATAGATCAGTGAGGAGATGTTGGAACGTCTTGGCTAAAGCGGATAATAAAGATCAGGTTAATAAATATAACTCAATGTTTAATTAGAAAGACTATGATATATTAATAAGTAAGTGATGAATTGTATGTTGTAGTCATTAGATAATGTCAGTAGTAGGATTAAATAACGTTATACAATCAATATTTCTGACGTGTAATTCAATTTAAACAGCGTTAATGTAATTCAGGTATATGTATAAACATCGCTATAGTGTTATTCAACTTAAAAAGTTTTAGTTAGAGTAAATAAATATTTGATAAACAACGATGTGATTTTACATATTCATTGTGTAAAAAACATCGGTTTATGAGGGATGTATTTAGTCGTGTATTACCTCCATCCACTAATTTCATGATTTTCGAAAATTTTGTGACCTCAGCCAGTTTACAGTTTTTTTATTCAAGTAAATATATCTTACCCGTCCAATTGAGTTTAAATTAAAACTTTATTATAAATACATATTCAAAGTTGTTTCAAATTCACACATTAGAAGAGAAAAGTCTCTCTTTGAGGTTGAATTTTTTTGAATATTTCAGTTTGTTTGATTAAAACATCGGTTTATGAGAGTTGTATTTAGTGATGTATAACCTCGATCCACTAATTTCATGATGTTTGAAAATTTTGTGACCTTACCCAGTTTACAGTTTTTATATAACTTACCAGTCCAATTGAGTTTAAAACCGTTTAAATATTTACCTATATAGAGGTGTGTTCTATTACATTTTCGTTGTAGTTGTTTGAAGAACATGAACGTAGATGTTTATAAGTTAGTGGCAAATGGTGCCAAACCGGAAGAAATCATTGGCTGCCCTGTCTGCAATGTCATATGCCTTAATTAACAACAATATAGGCATCATGTAATTTCAAGGAAGCATACTACAAAGGTATAAGTGTTTGAAATATTAATCATTTTGTGTTTTTACTTGGTAATTTTGTTGTTTACTCATTCGAGTGTTAATCCAACAGTTAAAATATTTATCGTATTGTTGTGTGGATTTTCATTGTGCTCTATGTGACATATATTGTACAAGTGCAAATCAGCTTTATGCTCATTGTAAAGGAAATAAACATGCAAAGATGTTCTGGCTTACTATAGGGGATATGCAAGTTGAATCTCATTCTGCATTTGATGCTTCTGGTGGTAATAATGTTTCGAGTTACGAAGGAGATTGTGACGAGGGTGATCAACAACTGATGTCTGCAGATGATAATCAAGTCAGTGTAGTCAGTAGTGATATCGAAACTGGAGGTGTAGATAATGTTTGTGATGTAGAGGTCACTGATGGCTGTGATGTTGATGGCGGTTTTTCTGTTTGTCCCGGTCATGTGTGTTATGCGTGTGACATATATTGTTCTTCACCCATTAAGGTGCCGTTTTGTGTTGAATGTTATAAATATATATAACTAAACACGTTGAGGAGGTGATTAGTTTAAATGATGTATTGTTTTGACGTTTTGTTATATTTCAACTTTCGTAATGATTGTTCTTATTTGTTTCGTCATGTTTCAATCGATTGCTTTGGTGCCTTAAAAAAAACAGCACAATCTATTTATTGTCCATATTTAATATATAAAGTACCACATAATATGTGTAGTAAAAGTTTGCACAACAATGTTGGCATTACCCAAAATCATATATATTACATGTTTTTTAAATCAAGCTACGAAGCATCATAATTAAATATAATGTCATATGAACCTACAACCAAACATTTCTTAAACTCATAAAACATAGGGTACAATACATATATGTCCTATGAATCTACAACCAAACATTTTTTAAACTCATAAAAGATGAAATAAATAAGGCAAATTGGATTTAAATAATCCCAAGTCACTGTTATTGGCCAATAATAATCCCAATTCATTTAATCACCAATAATAATCCGAACTATTCACATTTGTTTGTAAAATACTCCCAGTTAAAAAAACACTAACTAGGTAAAAAATTTGCTGATGTGGCATCTGATGTGGCCCTTTTAGCTGATGTGTCATATGACGTGGCAGTTGATGTGGCATTTTTTGATGACGTGGCAGCTGATGTGGCAGTCTACGTGACATTTTTTATGACATGGCAGCTGATGTGGCAGTCTACGTGGCATTTTTCGATTACGTGGCAACTGATGTGGCAGGTGACGTGGCAAGCCACATCAGCAAATTTTTAACCTAGTTAGTGTTTTTTTAACTGGGAGTATTTTACAAAAAAAAGTGAATAGTTCGGATTATTATTGGTGATTAAATGAGTTGGGATTATTATTGGCCAATAACAGTGAGTTGGGATTATTTAAATCCAATTTGCCAATAAATAATAATAAAAATAAAGATAATAATAAAATATAATGTCATATGATCCTACAACCAAGCATTTTTTAAACTCATAAAACATAAGGTACAATACATATATGCAATCCTAAACTATAGGTGCAACCAACCATCGCAAAAAGTCACCCTATAAGCATAAAGTACAAACAATGATGCATAACATTGTTTTAAATTAATAATATATAAATGTTTTGTTTCTTTAAAGCAACCTTGATTTGGTATTGATTTGTTTCGACCTAGCCAAAGTGGACATTATGATGGTGTGGTTATGTTGGGCTGTTACAGATGGTATTAGTGCTAGGGATTGGTCTGGTGTGCCATCGAGGATGTTGGGACCTGTAAGGAGTGTGATTTGTAACATCCCACATTGGTTGTCAAGGGGAATGAAGGCTTCCTTGTAAGGGTCTTGATACCTTCAACATCATGACGCGTTTTAAATCAGTGAGGAGATGTTGGAACGTCTTGGCTAAAGCGGATAGTATCATGGTGTGGTTAGCCTGGGATGTTACAGATATACATTATATTGTTATCAAAACTTGTCACTTGTCTCTTTGTAATAGTTTCTTACAGTTTTTTTCAATCCCTTTGTATTATAAGTCCACCGTTGTTAGCAAAATGTAAGTTATTTGATTGCGTGTGGTAATGGTATGTTATAGTCGGCATTTGAGTGGTACAAATCTTTTTTGATTGTGTCATCTATTTGAAGACACAACGAGTAAAAACACAATAGTGTTTAAAACATATTAGCTTTTTACTTTTTTTTTCAGAAACTGGGAGGGTTTGATATTCTTTTTAATTCATATTTGGAGACTTGTATTAAATAGCAGTTTCTTTTGTATAGTGTTATATTTCTTTGCTTTTATTGTGTTTTTTTGTTAGGTTTTTTATATCACATTATTTTGTATAGTATATAAATATTACAGATCTATTACATAAAATTCGATTTAAAATATAGTATATCAATTCACTTCGGAAAATTTAGCTGTGAACACAAAATGAGAATAAGATTATTATTAAATAAAAGAGATGGCACAATCGTAATAAACATTCAATTCATGTGCAATTAATATACTGTTCATAAGAGACTTCAAGAATTGTTATATTATAAAATAAAATCTCAGTTCATCATGATTCGAACAGTTTCATCACACTTCTCAACCAAATCTGTCAAGAAAATCTCTCCCATCTCCCAACGCCGATTATCATCATCATCATCTTCATCTTCATCATCTTCATCAGCTTCATCAGCTTCATCATCTTCATCATCTTCATCTTCATCGATAACAATCCAAGGTAAAATCACATACCTAAATCGCATCGATAACATGATTCTTGTGGGTTTTTGTCTCGGATATCAAAACAGAGGTTTGGTTTGGTTTTGTTTGATTCTTGTGGGTTTTTGTCTCGGGTATCAAAACAGAGGGTTATCTTCTATACGGTAAAATCACAAACCTAAATCACATAGATAACATGATTCTTGTGGGGTTTTGTCTCGGATATCAAAACAAAGGTTTGGTTTTGTTTGATTCTTGTGGGTTTTTGTATCGGGTATCAAAACAGAGGGTACTAAATGGCTGCGGATGTAAAGAGGTTTTTGATTCTTGTGGTTTTGTTTGATTCTTGTTTGATTCTTGTGGTTTTGTTTGAATGTGTTTTGGTTATGAATACAGTACTAAATTCAAAACAGAGGTTTTTGAATGTGTTTTGGTGTTGATTCTTGTGTAGTTATTTGAACACATCAATATTGATACTTGAAATGTGTTTTGGTGTTGATTCTTGTGTAGTTGTTTGAGAACTGTTTAAAAAGAACAGTTTCGGATTGATGTGTTCCTCATTTGAATGTGTTTATATTGGATCAGATTGTGAATTTCGGATTGATGTGTTCCTCATTTGAATGTGTTTATATTGGATCAGATTGTGAATACATTGTTCCTCATTTGAATGTGTTTATATTGGATCAGTTTCGGATTGATGCGTTCCTCATTTGAATGTGTTCCTCATTTGAATGTGTTTGTATTGTACAGAATGGCTACGGATGTAAAGATACGCAAAACACCAACTACGAAGGCGAGAACACTTGACAACCTCCTAGAAGATGGTGCGGTGCACATAAGGAAGTGATTAATCAGAACGATCAATTGCATATGAATGAATACAACCCCAGTGGCAGATATGTAAGTAGCGAGCTCTGGAATTTCAAGGAAAATCGAAGAGCTACACTGGGGTTATATTCATACATACGAATGAATATAACCCCAGTGGCAGATATGATGTTTAGCTACACTGGGGTTATATTCATTCATATCTGCTACATTCTGAAGTGCACCCGTCAGTAAAGATCCACAATTGCTTGTGGTGACGTTTTGTCTCTGTATTGTATGTTACGGTCTTTTGTTATTGAGTCTGTAAGTTCTGTCATGTCTACGAAGTTGGTATGACGTTTTGTCTCTGTATTGTATGTATTCAAAGTTTACATTTAATTTACAATTTAGGCTTTAATAATTTGTTATATATAGTATACATTTAATTATTGGATTGCATTTAATTATTAGATAGTTAATTATTAGATTGCATTTAATTATTAGATTGCCTTTATTTAAAAAGAGTTAATTTGAATTATTAGATTTCTTAACAAAAAAGCAAGAAAATAATTCAGGGGCTCAGGTTGATATTGCACTCATACCATAGGGACGCAAAGTTATATTCAAGGCACAGTTATATTCTATTTGGAACTTCCCACTAACCTATATTTACGTGATTTTTCGGTAACCATATCTAAGAAATACTTTCTCAGTTATATTCATTTGTATGTTTAGTTTTTACCATATAGTTGAATTCGATTTATCAGAAAGATCCCCCAATATAGCAAAGAAAAAATAGTTGATTTCATATTCCAGTTGCTGTTTTAAGGTGTGTAAGCAGTGTCTTTTCGTGCTTTTCCTTTGCAATTATTAGCGAGTTGTCAATCGAGTTTTACTTTTTTAAATTGGGGTTTTTCCTTTTTTCATGTATTGTTATGTTGTTTAGTAATTTCACATGTTTATGTTCATAAATGTTAATTTATCGTATTTAAATTTAAATGTACATTGTAGGAAAGTGTTACCATGCCGGAGATTCCGATTGACTTATTTATGTTTGAGATATTGCCAAATCTTACTGCAAGAGACGTAGGCCGTTATAAGTTGGTGTGTAAAGAGTGGTGCTCTTTCCTGTCAACGGTATTCTTTTCTAGGCTTCATTGTCGTAAGATGCCATCATTAACCAAGATGCAATTTGTTTTAATAACAGGAGGCATACATCGTCCACTTCGTACACTTAGTTATGGTTCAGCCAATATTTCTTTAACTGAAATTGTGAAAGTGCCTTTCAAAACTCGTGCAGAATATATGATGATCTTAGGTAGTTTGCATGGAATGCTATGTGTCTGTCTAAGTAACACTTGTCAGTTGTTAATATGGAATCCTCTCACCAATGCCTATAGGAACTTGTCCATTCCTAAGAAATATGGGGTTTTCAAAGTAAACTTTGATGTTGTTGGCTTTTATGTGGATTACTTGAAGGATCACAAACTTTCACATGTTGTATTTAGGCATAACAATCAGTCGGTTTACATTTACTCCATGGAAAGCCAATGTTGGAGGCAAATAAAGTTTGTTAAAGACTTTATTTTAGATGATCAGACCGTTCAATGGTCATGTGGGACTTTGTGTTGTAATGGATTATACTTCACTGTAGGTTCGTGTTGGGATTATAATGTGGCGTTAATTGTTCGCTTTGATGTGAATTTAGAGACATTTACTAAAGTTTCCTTTCCCTTTGATGAGTATGAAGTAAATTTTAGAGGGTCTTTGGTTAATGTTTCTGATGAACTTCATTTTTTTGTTCTTTATGGTGCATTTGATGTTTCTGTTGATTTGTGGAAGTTGAAAGGTGAAGAATGGATAAGGATTTTGTCTGTACCTGATATTGATTGTATTCCATTGCCAATAAAATGCTTTGTGAGGTACATTAGTTCAAGTAAGAAGTGGTTGTTGATGACTGATTATGGGGATGTGTATGAGTTTGATTTGGATGTGAGGAAAGTTGATAATTTCTATCCTGTTATCAACTTTTATGCATTAAAAGGAGCAGTGTACTCTGAGAGCCTTATGTCTCCAAATGTTTAAATCTACGATGTTAGGTAATTTACTTTGTTTTATTTTTGTATGTTTGTTATGTTTTTCATTTGTATTGTAATATACTTTGGTAATGTTAGAAGATATTTTATTTTTGTATGGTATTTTAGTTGCTTATGTTCTTTGTTATATATATGGTTATCAACTTCTTAGAGTAAGTTGTATGTTGTGTATTAAAAATTGTCGATTTCTTGTAATTACATAAGTAGTATGATAATATGTGATGTGTAAACTTGGCAGTTAATTATTTGAATAAAATTTAGCAGGTATAACCCCTAATGTTAAGGAGTGGTTATTATTGTGTTTTTTTATTTTATTGTGTTTTATTTATTTATTGGTTTTTATTTATTGTGTTTTTGTTTTTTTGTGTTTTTTATTATTGGAGGGCTAAAATGAACTCTAAATGTGGGGCCTTTTCCAGTTTTTAACTTATATATGTTTTCAATACTTTATATTAAGAGAAGAATGCAATTTCCGTCCCTGTGGTATGTGTGAAAAATCAACCTGAGCGCCTAAGTAACACACAATATCATAAATAATAACAGAAACTTCATCATAAACTTGCTTCTAAATGTACATTCTCATTAGAGCAACACTGTCCAACCCAGCAAACTGAAAAACAAAGCATAATTATTCAAATGAACAAACATGATTCAACAATATCAGTGGTTGCAATGGTTATAATGAAAACAGTGGGTGATTTTATCTATCAGTGGATAGCATATCAGTGGATGAAAACACTGATTTTGAACAACAGTGATATCCAAGGAAATGAGAGAACAGGGGTTGACTTTCAGCAGTGGACAGCTTTTCACAAAGCAGCTGTTTGAGATAGTGTTTTTTTTCATGTGTGCCAGTGCAACTCTATATTCAGGCACAATTTAACATCAAAATAAACCAAATCAATTACAATTCTCCGGATGGTCGCTCGAAGAAATTAAACTGAAGATATTAAATGTTTGAAATAATATATGATTAAATAACCACAATAAAAAAACGACCATAATAAAAAACACAATTCATCCAGACTAACTTTCAAGAAACAAAAAAAAACATTCCATTAAAATAAAAATACCACCAATAACTCTTAATAATTGAATACAAACCACTTTACCATAACAACAACTATCACTAAACTTAACAAAACTACTTATAAGGAAAGTAAAAACCGACGCTTCAACTCCATTGATTCATTAACTTGTCTAAATATCTCTAACATTTGTGCCATTAACTGAACATCTTTGTTCGCACTCTCACCATTATTCAAAAGTGTTATGTATTGTTTATGGTATGTATTTGCAGTTAACTTAGTGGAATGTATGGGTTTTTGTAAGTTTGATAGTGTTGTATGTAAAGGCAGTATGACTAATACCTGATATTTTGAGTTGTTTGTGTGGTTACATATAATATTGTGTTTTTATATGACATGATATAAATTTTGTTTTGTGTTATTTTACCGGATAAAGTGTATTAGAAAGTTGGAGATATCATCTGCTATGTTGCCTTTTCTATATATTTATATAGAAGTTTTGCCGTTCAAAAAAAAATCAACTGCTATGTTAGTGGTTACTAATCCTTTTATTACGTGATTAGTTATTAAGCATTTCTCTCCCATTATCTCCAGTCTTTTATGGGTTGACGTTTCTCTCTCACATCTTCCTATTTATATGATTATAGGGTAACATTTCAGTCAGAATTGCTCCAGATCTTTGAGCAAATAAAAGTTGTTGTTTGTAAGTATCTTTTCTTCAATTTGTTACTTTGCCTTCTATTCTTCATAACTATGATTTACACTTTGATGTTAAAGTGAATTGGACTAACTAACATGTGTTGATCTAATGTGAGCAGTTAATCAATATTTGTTATGTCGGAGTTGCTTGTAGAGATATTAATGTATGGTATTTTTACAAAACTTTCTGCAACAGATATAGGTCGTTGCAAGTTGGTGTGCAAAAAATGGTTGTCTATCCTGTCCACACTAGAGTTTCCATTAATTCATTGTCGTAGTACGTCACCGTCAGCTACCAAGTGGGTGCTTGCGAAATTAGATCGTTGTGGTTCTCTTGAAAAATTGTTTTATGCATGCACGGGCTTTTGTGGTCCTAAAATGATGTCTGTTAAACCATTCAAAACCCGACCAGATGAATTGATGATATTAGGGAGTTTGGATGGAATGTTATGTGTGTGCCTGGAAGAGACTTCTCAAATTTTAATTTGGAATCCTCTTACACAGGCAAGTACAACTTTGTCATCATGTGAATCACATGGTTTCTTCAAAAAAGATTCTGATTCTGCTGCTTTCTATGTGGATTCTGCAAATGAGTACAAGGTTTTACATGTTATAAGAAGACGTGGCACAGAGGCAGTTTATATTTATTCTACCCGACTACATTCCTGGAGGAAAATTACGGACATTCTGTCTGTTAAGCATGGTGGAAAATGGTCATTAGGTACATTGTGTGGAGATGGTGTATATTTCATTGTTGATTCATGTTCTGGTGATTGTGTGCAGTCAATTGTACATTTTGATGTTAACCTAGAGCAATTTTCAAGTGTTCCATTACCATGTGATTTTTATGGAGGAGGTTTTGATGGATCTTTGGTCAGTATTGCTGGGCAACTTCACATTTTTATGCGTTATAAATATGATATGTATTTAGTTGGTTTGTGTAAGTTGGGATATGAAGAATGGATTAACTTATGGGTTATGCCTTGTATTGGTGTTGTTCCATCGAGTTTCCTCGGGTTTGTAGAGTATGTAGAGTCTACTGATGAAATGCTGTTGATGACTACTTGTGGGGATATTTATATGTTAGATATGAAAACTATGCAAGTTGGGTACTACTTTCCTTGGAAGTACATGACTGCCTTACAAGGGTCTGTCTATTTTGAGAGCCTTGTGTCTCCAAATTACTAAAGGTATCAAGCTTCTGTTCTTCTTTATGTTTTAATGTATCATGTTTGTTTATAGTTTATGTTAATGTTAATGTCTTTAGTATTTTAGTAATTTAATGTTAATATAGTGGTTTATTGTGTAAGGATCTTCTAATGTTCGATATTATGTTTTATTATTTGATATATGGATGATGTTTAATGTAGTATTATTTAATATATGAATGATGTTTAATGTAGTTTCTGGTTCGGGTAGTGTAACAAATTGTATACAGGTTTTGTGTTTTTTATTTGGCATTATATATACAGATTGTTAAATGATCAAGTCAACTCTATTGTGGTTTGCAAGTTAAACCATTAAGAAAGCTACATCCAAAATTATCGTATCACTAACAACATTAATTGAAAATCCTAAAAGTTATAGTGATTTCATATTCAATTTTTAAATAACCAAAAGTTTTTTTAAGTTCAAATTAGAAACATAAACTCAAAGTTATGATTAATTATCCAATTGTAACCCAAGCTTAAAGTTTATCATATTTTATTATAAGTTCAAATTAGAAACATAAACTCAAAGTTATGATTAATTATACAATTGTAACCCAAACTTAAAATTTATCATATTTTATTAAATTCATTGAAACATTTCAAACAGCATGGGTCCATTTTTGTGTTTGTCACCGGAAGTCTTGCAATGTTTTTTTTATTTTTGGTTCCATGTTATTGAAAAAAAGTCAATCTGAATTTAGAATTCATGTCATTGTTTTTGAAAACACATATAATACATAAAAAAGATACAACATTTAAAATATTCTAAAAATAATATTTCGGTTATTTAGTTGATTAATAAAAGACAAAACAATATCTTGAATTGTCTTATGGATAATGTTAATTGTGTTTTTTGCAACAGGCATCCAGTGACTTGAGTCAAGATGAGATTAACTTAACTATTACATTAAAATGTATGTAGATATAAATATTTTTATCACTATACGTCGTTTGAACATAGCTTAAAATTTTGATGTGTTATTTTAAACTATTGATTATAGCTCATGCAGTGTCTCATTTATTCAATTTATTAAAAAAAAGAAAAACAAAAACAAAACGTGGTTGGTTAGTTGTCATCTTTTTTGACGAAATAAATGGTGTGGTGACATAATTTATGAATCTTCCACGTATTTTCAGTTAGCAGGGTATCCATGTTTTATGCTCAAGTTTGTTAGCGGTGCATATATATATGATTATATGTATGTATGTATAAATATAGCCGTAAAGGAATATTTGAATTCTTTAACCTCTGGTTATATCATTCGTTTGTATAATTATATCTGGTTTCCATCGTTTTAACTTTTAAATAAAAGATGGTCGATGAGGTAGTTTGGCAGTTACAGAGGGATGTCTTGTATATGACTGTTTTGAAGTTCGGTTTCAAACGTGTGGCTAACTTTATAGAAGATATGCGTAAAATAGTACGTGATTTGTTGGAATTACTTGCTTGCGATGTTCGTGACATTGGTGTTCGTGCTTCTATCGATGTGATTAGGAAGGCAATTAATCATTTGGATCGTACTGTGTCCACTCTTGAAAGTGTGAAGTGTTGCATGGAAGTTAAGATTTATTATCTAGAGCGATTTAAGTACTCATGTTTGTTTTTTATTTTTCTATGTCTCTTATTTCTGGTTTTTTTTTTTTTTTTTTTTTGTAGGATAGTATTTTAGTTTGTATAAAAGCGGCTTTTGTTTCAGTTATTGTATTTCTTACAATTAAAGTTAGGCCATCTTTACAGAAAAGAGTGTTTGATTTATATAGTTTGGGTTGTGTTTGTGCTTTTTTTTCCACTTAAACAAGTTTACATTGATAATCAGAATTCAGTAAAAAAAAAGTAAGGTTTAATAAAAAACACAATACCTTTATTAGAGCTTAATATTGTATAAAATATACATACAACTACAAATAGTATATAAGGACTATTGCAATAGGGTAACGTATTATTCCTAAACATAGTGATTTCGTATAAACACAATCTTTTCCATAATAAAACACAATGTAATCAACAACATAAATGCTATAGGACAATATTAGTATATATTATTACATTTCTATAAAAACACGTTTTGTTTAAAAAAACTTAAATTAGGTTAACACACCTAATGTTTGTAATTATAATTAGCATTTTAAGTTATGCATTCATTTGTGGTAGTTTCGTGTTTACTTTGTTTTTGTATAAAATATATAATATTATCTAATTAAAGACAATTATAATTCCTACAATTATGGTGCATGTTCAAAAACTACCCACTATGTTGCCCCATTATTATTTGAACTTTGATAACTGTATTTAATAACCCAACTGTTGTCTTAATATTTTTTACTATAGTTCTTTAGTTTCCCTTTTCAATAGGTTTTGAAAAGTTGTAGTTAGAAACGAAGTATCAAAGGAGCTACTATCTATTTAGCAATGTATGTGTGATTTTGTTTTTCATAGTGTGTATAGGTGTTTCATATTCATATTTAATTTCATTGCTTTCTTTTGTTGTTACTTGTATTTAATAGTTGGTTGCATGTCTTCTTATAGCTATGTTTGTTACTATTGTGTTTTGTTAATTTAAATTATGTAGTATAAATAATAGATTAGGGTATAGCTTGACAATGGCGTATTTATGATCGATATGTTTGCTTTACCTGCATGGAACAGTGTTATGTTCTAAGTATGTATATAGATCCGATGGTGTTTCTATATAATAGTCGTCTATTTTCTTGGAGTGATATCAAGTATGGATACGGTGTTTTGTGCTTATGTAATGATGGGTTGTGAGATGGTATTTTGGAGTGCATTATACGCAAAAGAAGTTTATAAAGTGATAACAGGAAGTTTACTACAAAATATTTTCACATGTTGGTTTATCTGCTGATTCTTCTAACAAATGTCAGAGTTTGCATATAGTGTGTAAGGCTGGTGCGCATTGGTTGTTTGGTATAATCCATGATATTATGTACGTATGGATTGGTAAGTATTGTGAAGAGCTTCCAGTATGTAATAGCTATCACTATGAGTAGTTGAGGTATTTAAGGACTAGATATGAAGAGGAAGAAGATGGAGAATAAAACATTGACATTATTCATCAAGTGGTATCAAATGAATGTTGTTTGTATACAGATCTTGGTGGTATGGATAGTGTTAATATTAACCATGGTATTGCAAGTGATTCTGAAATATTATCAACACTGTCTTCTTCATCTATGTCGACATTTCGATCTGATGAAACATCCCGTAATATTAGACGTCGTGGTCGTCCTCGATTACGAGATCGCCCTGCTGGTTCAAACATTGAAAATATGCCAGTTCAACGACGTTGTTATGGTACGTATTGTTAATTTTTTTATGCCAAGTAATGTAAACGTGTTTGATGTGCTGAAAATGGGTTAATTAAAACAACTAAAATTACCCTAATTCTAGACTCTCTAAGCTTTAAATTTATAAAACTAAGACTCTCTAAACCCTAAACCACACGACCGGCAAGTGAACCGATCGATGAAGTATAGCCTAAGGAAGTCCGAGTATCGAACCCAAGAGACTCTACTGATTACGCTAATGACTCTATCTAGACTTAAACTGACACGACTTAACTAATTTGTTTATTGATTTGGGGGGTTTTCTAAAAATCCTAATAATGCAAATAATGAATACTAGCTAGACGAACTAGACACAAACTCACACGAAGTTGGATGAAGACTCTGACCAGTGGGGAATGAAGACTACCTAGGTTAAACGCAAGCTAAACTCAGAATGGATCTCTATTCGATGATTTTGTGGTGTGGAACCGGGATCTTAAAATTCTCACCTAGAGGGAAATCTAAGGACCCCTAATCCTTCTCAAGAGCACGCTAAGATCCCCTAAAGGTTGTTAAATTACCGGCTTTCTAGATTTCCTTACAGTCCTCTAGTTTCTTGAAAGTGCCTATATAAGACGCTCTACCTTACAGCGCGAACGTCTAAAGCGACTAGGGGTTCTAAACTTGGCTTAATAGACAATGGCAAGTTAAGTCCTTATAACTAAACCGAGACCTATTAATACCCTCAAGCCTTACAGCGACAAGTCTAGCAGCACACTTGATTTTATTAAATTACCGAATATTACTTCTAAGGTTACTTATGCAATTTTCACCCTAAAGGATAAGAGATTTATTATGTGATATAGACACTCACCAAAACCTAAAACCCTAGCCCGACTCTATTCCGTGATAAAGACCGTCACCAAGAATCGAACGAAGCAACAAGCAATAATAAAATAATCACAAGCACACATACGCACCAAGTTAGAAATCCATAGCTTTTACAGTACAAGAAAGATCCACAACCACGACAAAAATCAAATAAAGAACCAAACTTTATTAGGCTATTGTCATAACCTAGGTAGTACGAGAAGTTTAGCCAATAATCATGTCTAAAAACATAGCATAAAACATAATCAAATCTGAATTCATCATTGAACAGTTAAAAACAAACGAAACACAAAGAAACAAGATAATAAAACCCGTATTCTTTGATCCCGAGTGCTCCCGAATTCGTCATGATGATTCCAAGCTTCCCGAGCACTTCAAACACCTTGAATCAGCCTCTCCAAGTGCAAAAGAACCCCTAAATTCGTCCCTAGTTCGTAATATGTTGTGTTCTCTCCGGCTGATGTCGATTATGATCATATATAACTCACAAAACCCTAAATCTGCTGCTGTTAACAATTGGTTCCGCGTAAACAACCCCCTCGCGGCCCGCATCAACTTATGTGTATCACTCACGCGGGCCGCGCGCGTATGATCATCCCGAAACGTGTATTAAGCTCAAGCGGCCCGCGTATGAATGTCTTATGAGTTTACGCGGCCCGCCTTAGACCTTCAGACTTGCTATTTCACTCCGTTTCGCTCCCGAGTTCGTTCCAGACTTTCGCCTCTCCATATTCTGACTCGTATCTGCTCCTTTTGCTGCAAAAACCTGGAAAACACAAGACATCAAAAGTATATACAATCTATTCTAAAAAACAGACAAAACCGACTATCTAACGACTAAAACTAGACGCGAATAAAGATGTATTTTACAATACATCAAATATCCCCACACTTAACCTTTTTTCGTCCTCGAAAAAGAATTATGCATAACGGAATCATAGTCGGAATAATCATTCGGGCCAAAGTATAAGTTATTTTATTAAAATCGAAACTCGTGTTAGTCGCGATTGCATGTATTTTGATCCACTTAAACCCAACCCGGTTCCAAGCCCTTATCATGCAATTTAGTTCAAGTACGGTCAATCTACCTAGGGTCTCACACTAAGAATATCAAGTCCACCTAATCCCCCCTCAAGATTATAGGACAAAAGGAACAACCACTGGGTTATTTCCTAACCGTTTTATACCAAGATCAAGAGAGTTTAAAATCAAATCTATTTTTTTTTCTATTTTTTTTTCTCGTGAGTCTAGACGATGCTTTCCCTAACCAAGAGGTATTCCGGCTGTAGAGTCGCGATCCCCAACCACAGATTACTTAGGTTTCGGTACTTTTATTCGGCAAGTCGATTTCACACACCCTAGCGGTAATCCGACTGTAGAGTCGCTATCCCCAATCACAGACTACATAGGAATGGCTACTTTCATTTAGTTTCTAGCTCACTTTTTATTCTATTTTTTTTTTCTTTTTCAACGAGATAATGACTAAAAACTCTAACGATCTTAGCTTATAACGGCATCCCTTATACTATTTTTGGCGGTTTCAATTTCCTCACTCTCCCTAGATGAGAACCCACTAGTAGACCGACAATTAGGTATATTTTAAATCAAAGGAACCCAGAACCGAACCAAGCCTACCCGCGCATCCCAAACTAGACACAAGCACGATTATATTATCTCATATTATCATTATTTGAACCCGAACAAAAACCCAACTTTTCTATCATTTTCCGTTTTTATTTTGCAAACTTCTTATTTCAAAAGACATTTTCTGATTTTTTTTTCAATTTTTTTTTGGATTTTTCAATTTTTTATTTTTTTTGTATTTTTCGACTTTTATAACTCAAGACTCACTAACTAATGACACTAAACGATAGTTCCCATCCCCACACTTAAACTCTACATTGCCCTTAATGTAGGATGGAAACCGACTCAAAAAACTAAAAATAAATAAGAAATAAAAAGACAAAAGACAAAAGAGCAAATTGGAAAGGACTTAGCTGGTTTAATTCGCGTATGCTCCAAAACTCTCGTCCAATCCAGCTCGATCGTATAACATTTCATTCGCGATCGGCTTTGACACTAACTAGTACGCTCGATAAATGCCCGAAATTTGATAAGCAGCTCCAAAATCTCCCGAATGGAGATTGAGTACGGGTGGTACATATTCGAACCTGCATCAACAAAAACAAGCAAAATACCAAAGCAATACCGACTCGACCCAAATGACTAAAAACTACTAACTTAGACTCAATATACAAAATAAATGACTTACTATATAAACTACCAAAAATATACCAAATATATAAAATTACAAACTCTACAAAACCTCCCCACACTTGAATTTAATCAGGAGGTTTCTCTTTGACCTGGACCCTGTCCAACCCGTTTAATTCCACCCGAACCTCAAAAATTTTCAAAAATATATTGGTGGAATTATAAAATATTTTAAAAATTCGAAACGGGTCAGACCACCAAAACTTAAACTTACCTGGAAGAAACCGGATGCGTGGCATGTAATGAGAGGACTGATCATGCGTGAACGGCTTCTTCCTCTCCATCTCGTCCCAACCTTCGATCCTCTTCAGGTTTAAATCCTTTCTCTTTCTTTTCTTTGCCCTCTCCCGTGGTTTTGTTGATTTTTTAGTTTCACCTATAGCTAAAACCATGGGCCAGCTGTGGTGCTCTTCCTCTTCCACCATCACTTCTTCTTCTTTGATGTCCGTCATTGGGTTTCCTTCAAGTAAAACTTCTAAGTAAGCAAGGTCTCCCTCCGGATCAAACTCCTTTACCTCTTCATCTACCGGCAACCCATCTAGTTCATCCCTAAATTCATTCTCCCAGGACATCTGATCTTCATTAGATGGTTGCTCAACTTCTTCCTCTGCACCAAACATCCAACCAGTGGAATCCCCCAATTCCACTTCTTCTTCCACAACTTCTCTCTTCACTAACGACCTCTGATACGCCGCCCATTCTTCTTCGTCTATTTCATCATCAGAGTCACTCCTGAAGTCATAAATAATACCCTTCTGTACCGGAGGTGGGACTTCGTCGTCCATTATCGTCCCCATGACTGGAATGATCTCCTCATCTGACTCTTCTTCTACTTCCTCTAGCTCACCCCGCTCTCGAACTAACTCCTCTACTCTTTTTTTACTTCTCTCTGTAAATTCAGCCATGGTTGCCAGGGTAGCCTGATTTTGCGCCAACATCTGAGCGAGCATCCCTTCTATCCTACTCAAACTACCCTCTAAACCTCTATCGCTCGTCTGAACCAGGTTACGTTGCGGCTGCTGATACAGATCATTGTAATATGGCCGATTATCATAACCTTGCAAAGAATACCCCTGTGAAAAATATGGCTGCGGCTGCACAAAAGGGTTAGCATAATATGGCGTAGAGGACCCCTCATATTGGGGGCATTTAACAGTAAAATGAGGTCCTCCACAAATTTCACACATATTTACTAGACTCAAGAAAAATAAAAGACACGGACAATTAGACTCCTACGACTCAATATACAAAAGCAAGTAGCACGTATGTGTCAATTAAGTCCAAACAAAGTAATCAACGCAATCGCCAAAGAATCCCTGGCAGCGGACGCAATCGCCAAAGAATCCCTGAAAATGGGTTAATTAAAACAACTAAAATTACCCTAATTCTAGACTCTCTAAGCTTTAAATTTATAAAACTAAGACTCTCTAAACCCTAAACCACACGACCGGCAAGTGAACCGATCGATGAAGTATAGCCTAAGGAAGTCCGAGTATCGAACCCAAGAGACTCTACTGATTACGCTAATGACTCTATCTAGACTTAAACTGACACGACTTAACTAATTTGTTTATTGATTTGGGGGGTTTTCTAAAAATCCTAATAATGCAAATAATGAATACTAGCTAGACGAACTAGACACAAACTCACACGAAGTTGGACGAAGACTCTGACCAGTGGGGAATGAAGACTACCTAGGTTAAACGCAAGCTAAACTCAGAATGGATCTCTATTCGATGATTTTGTGGTGTGGAACCGGGATCTTAAAATTCTCACCTAGAGGGAAATCTAAGGACCCCTAATCCTTCTCAAGAGAACGCTAAGATCCCCTAAAGGTTGTTAAATTACCGGCTTTCTAGATTTCCTTACAGTCCTCTAGTTTCTTGAAAGTGCCTATATAAGACGCTCTACCTTACAGCGCGAACGTCTAAAGCGACTACGGGTTCTAAACTTGGCTTAATAGACAATGGCAAGTTAAGTCCTTATAACTAAACCGAGACCTATTAATACCCTCGAGCCTTACAGCGACAAGTCTAGCAGCACACTTGATTTTATTAAATTACCGAATATTACTTCTAAGGTTACTTATGCAATTTTCACCCTAAAGGATAAGAGATTTATTAGGTTATATAGACACTCACCAAAACCTAAAACCCTAGCCCGACTCTATTCCGTGATAAAGACCGTCACCAAGAATCGAACGAAGCAACAAGAAATAATAAAATAATCACAAGCACACATACACACCAAGTTAGAAATCCATAGCTTTTACAGTACAACAAAGATCCACAACCACGACAAAAATCAAATAAAGAACCAAACTTTATTAGGCTATTGTCATAACCTAGGTAGTACGAGAAGTTTTGCCAATAATCATGTCTAAAAACATAGCATAAAACATAATCAAATCTGAATTCATCATTGAACAATTAAAAACAAACGAAACACAAAGAAACAAGATAATAAAACCCGTATTCTTTGATCCCGAGTGCTCCCGAATTCGTCACGATGATTCCAAGCTTCCCGAGCACTTCAAACACCTTGAATCAGCCTCTCCAAGTGCAAAAGAACCCCTAAATTCGTCCCTAGTTCGTAATATGTTGTGTTCTCTCCGGCTGATGCCGATTATGATCATATATAACTCACAAAACCCTAAATCTGCTGCTGTTAACAATTGGTTCCGCGTAAACAACCCCCTCGCGGCCCGCATCAACTTATGTGTATCACTCACGCGGGCCGCGCGCGTATAATCATCCGGAAACGTGTATTAAGCTCAAGCGGCCCGCGTATGAATGTCTTATGAGTTTATGCGGCCCGCCTTAGACCTTCAGACTTGCTATTTCACTCCGTTTCGCTCCCGAGTTCGTTCCAGACTTTCGCCTCTCCATATTCTGACTCGTATCTGCTCCTTTTGCTGCAAAAACCTGGAAAACACAAGACATCAAAAGTATATACAATCTATTCTAAAAAACAGACAAAACCGACTATCTAACGACTAAAACTAGACGCGAATAAAGATGTATTTTACAATACATCAAATATCCCCACACTTAACCTTTTTTCGTCCTCGAAAAAGAATTATGCATAACGGAATCATAGTCGGAATAATCATTCGGGCCAAAGTATAAGTTATTTTATTAAAATCGAAACTCATGTTTTCGTTTACTTCTACTGAGGGTAAAGTCTGTTCGGATGTTAATGATGGAGGTGGTCCCTATACATATGTGTTGAATGGACATAATCATCATAGGATTGGTACTTTATTACCTCAGCATATTGATGGACGGCCAAGATTTGCATAACTATATATTTATGACACAGAAAATGAGGTTGACAATCGATTAAAAGCAGTTGAGAAGTGTATTCAGTCTGGGAATGATGATGCATGTATTCGAATTTTAGTTAATGATTTAATTAAAATGCTTAATCGGCACAATCCATTAGTTCAGAGCTTTAGGATGGCCAAAGAAAGATTTACTCACTTTTCGCAGCAACCTGTTAGACTTAGACTGCTTGGTACACGAAGAAGGGATGCGAGATAGTTTAATTTGCCTACGGTCAATGAAGTTGCTGCATTGATTCCTGGTGATGGTAATCCTACAGATTGCCGTGATATTATTGTTGAAGACCGTGGTAGTACAAATGCGAAACGTATTTCTGAACTTCATCCCAGTTACATGTCGTTGCAATATCCATTACTTTTTCCGTATGGAGAAGATGGTTTTAATGTGGGCATTCCTCTAAGTAATATTAGTGCTGAAAGTAAAAGAAAAAATGTTTCATTGAGAGAATACTATTGTTTTCGGTTGATGGTTAAAATGGAAGAAGGTAGAACATTGCATAGTTCTGGCCGGTTATTTCTTACATTTGTTGTTGATGCATATACGCAAGTGCTTGAACATGACTTACAATGGTACAAGACTCATCAGACAACAATTCGTTCGAAGTTGTATAATGGGTTGCATGATCGTAAATTAGAAGGTGAGACAAACTGTGATTCTATAGGTCGACGTGTTGTGTTGCCAGCGTCCTTCACCGGGGGCCTAGGCATATGATACAACAATATCAAGATGCGATGGCTATTTGTCGTTGGGCTGGTATTCCGGATTTTTTTATTACCATGACGTGTAACCCAAAATGGCATGAAATTCAACGGCATTTGCAGGAAAACACAGTGGGTCACTTAGTATCTGAAAGACCTGATATTGTTGCATGGGTATTTAAGATCAAACTTGATGAGCTCATGAAAGACATAAGGAAAAAGCATCATTTTGGTGTTCCTAAAGCGGGTAAGTTAAATGAATTTTATTCTCAATGGTTGTATGTTAACATGTGATTAATGTGTTATTATGATGTGTGTTAAACATTGTGTTTTTTTTTTGTCCTTGCAGTTCTTTACACAATAGAGTTTCAAAAACGTGGTCTGCCACATTGCCACATTCTTGTGTTTCTTAGTTAAGCTGATAAAATTTCTTCACCGGATGAAATTGATAGATTTATATCTGCTGAGCTGCCTTCTGAATCGGGTGACCCAATCGGTTTTTTAAATGTTGGTACTCATATGATGCATGGTCCATGTGGTAACCTTAGACCTTCGAGTCCTTGTATGAATGATGGCAAATGTACTAAAGGATTTCCGAAGAGTTATTGTGACGAAACTTTTATTAGAAATGATGGGTGGTCGTCGTATCGACGACGTAATAACTCACGTAAAGTTCGTGTTGGTCGGCAAGATATTATGCTAGATAATGGATATGTTGTTCCTTATAATCGTGCGTTGCTTATAAAGTATGGTTGCCATATCAATGTTGAATGGTGTAACCAAGGAATGTTGGTTAAATATCTTTTCAGCTATATTAACAAAGGTCAAGATCGTGCTACCGCAGTATTGGAAGGTCAAGGTGGGAGAACAACATTTTAAATCATGAAAATGAGATTGAGCAGTACATGAACTGTAGGTATATTTCAGCATCAGAGGCGTGTTGGAAGATATTTGAGTTTGACATGCATTATCGTTCAGTGGTTGTTGAAAGACTCCCATTTCATCAAGAAGGGTGTAATAGAGTATATTTTAAGGATCATGAGCAAATTTCTGATGTTTTACAATGAACAACAGCTGCAATGTCAAAGTTTACTGAATGGATGGCTGCAAAGGAAAGGTATGAGTTTGGCCGGAAATTGACGTATGCCGAATACCCAACTTTGTTTACATGGCATGAGAAGGAAAGAGTGTGGGAGCCCCATAAAGGTTCATTTCAAACTATTAGACGTATATATTATGTAAGTCCTACGATGGGTGAAAAGTATTATCTTAGAATGCTATTAAATGTTGTGCGTGGTCCGAGAAGTTTTAAAGAGATTCGAACTGTTGACGGGGTGGAACATCCAACGTATATGTCCGCTTGTAAAGCATTAAGTCTTTTGGGTGATGATGTTGAATGGGTTGATGCTGTACGCCAGGCTTATCATTGGCAATTTGGGGATCGCCTTCATGAATTGTTTGCTACAATTTTGTTATTTTGTACTGTTAGTGATCCTCGGCAATTATTTTTTTATTATTATGAATACCTATCAGAGGACATTCTTCATAAATATCGAACAATTTTGAAAAAAATTTCATTGAATTTCTCAGATGCTGAAATATTGAATTATACTATGAAAGAGATTGAACAAGTGTTGATTCAGAGTGGCCGGTCGTTGACTTCCTTTCCAACCTTACCACAGATTGACCATACTATGGAAGATAGATTTATCAACAGGTTGGTTCAATTTGAGAGAATGTATGATGCTAATGAGGAAAGGACACGTTTTATTAAGCAATACACTGGGTTGAATAGTCAACAAAAGGAAGTGTTTGATAGTATATATTCTGCTGTTCAGGCTAGAAAAGGAGGCGTATTTTTTGTGTTAGGTAGTGGAGGAACTGGGAAAACGTTCTTATGGACGACCCTTATGGCTCGTATTCGATCAAATAATGAGATAGTTTTGACTGTTGCGTCATCTGGTATTGCTTCCTTATTACTACCTGGTGGGCGTACAGCACATTCTCGGTTTCGCATCCCTATTGAAGTTGATAAGGACTCTTGTTGTGCCATTGATGTTGGTTCAAATTTGGCTAAGTTAATCAATTATGCTTCACTTATTATTTGGGATGAAACACCTCTACAACATCGCCATGTATTTGAAGCTGTTGATCGAACATTGAGGGATGTGTGTCGAGACAGCATGGCTGGTGCTGAGCATAAAGTATTTGGTGGAAAGGTTGTCGCATTTGGTGGTGACTTTCGGCAGATACTTCCTGTTGTTCAGTTTGGTTCACGAAGTGAAATTGTTGCTTCAGCGATTAACAAGTCACCGAATATATGGAGGTCATGTAAAGTGTTTTCTTTGACAACTAACATGCGTTTACGTGATCCAAGTATTTTTGGTAGGGATCTTATTCAAATGCAGGAATTTAGTAAATGGCTTTTAGACATGGGGACTGGTTGTCTTCCTTCAGTTTCTGTGGATGGATCAAATGATGCTACATGGATTCGTATACCAAGAGATATGTTAATTTCTGTAACTGATAAACATCTTGAGTCCGTTGTGTTAAATACGTTCCCTTATATTATGAACAGATTTAATGATGTCGATTACTTGAAGGAACGTTGCATTCTTTGTCCGACTAATGATGAAGTTGATACGATTAACCAACATGTTCTTAAGAAGATACCAGGTGAAATGTATACATTGTTTAGTGCTGATGAGATATGTAAGAGTACACAAAATGTTGAAGAATTACGTGCTATGTATGCTCCTGAGTTTCTAAACAGTTTGAAATTTTCTGGACTTCCGAATCATGTACTACATCTCAAGGTTGGTGCACCTGTTATTTTGTTGCGTAACCTAAACATGCAACGTGGCTTGTGTAATGGGACGCGGTTGAATGTAAGTCATATAAGTCGTCGTGTTCTTGAATGTACGATTATTACAGGCCCACATGTTGGAGAGAAAGTATTCATTGGTAGAATTGATATGACTCCAAGTAATTCGTCTTGGCCTTTTGAATTTAAGCGACGACATTTTCCTATAAAAGTTTGTTTTGCTATAACTATTAACAAAAGTCAAGGCCAAACTTTTAATAATGTTTGTGTTTACTTAGTAAAGCCCGTGTTCTCCCATGGACAGTTATATGTTGCTGCATCTCGTGTAACATCTCGTGCTGGACTAAAGTTCTATGTGGATAATAAAGAAAAATGTCCTAACAATATGACTAAAAATGTTGTGTACAAGGAAGTTTTTTATAATTTGCCATTATCGCCAGCTGATAGTATTGTGTAATTTGTGTTGTCAAACTAGGTTGTTCAAAGGTAACATGTTTTCTTTGTTGAGTATTATTAGCCTTGTGTGTATATATATGGGTCTATATGTGTAGTCTTTGTTTATAGTGTTATGGATTATATGTGTGATGTTGATTGCAGTCTTATATATATTTGCAGCTTATTACTTTATAAAATGAATCGTGCAAGTATTTCGGATTTACGTGCTTATTTTACCAACAACTGGCAAGTTGATGTGTTGGTCTCGCGTGCTTGGACATCGTTCAACCCTAAAATAAATCGTATCCTTTCGTTTGACATGATTCTATCTGATGCACAAGTAAGTATGTCTTTGTAATGCAATATTGTTTAGTATTTGATTTTACATTGGTAATTATCTAATCTTAAAATGTATATGTTTTTTCAGGGTTCATCTATTCATGCAAAGATTCCATCTAACTTGCTGAGGTTATTTCAGAATGCGTTTAAAGAGGGATGTGTTTACAGGATTCGTAAGTTTGTTGTTCATAAGTATAGTACCATGTATCGTCCATTCCGGTGCGATATTTTCATTCAGTTCTTGTATTCAACAAGTATTACTACTTGTCCGACGCATCCGTCTGTCTTCAGACGATATGTGTTTGATTTTCTTCCATTCAATCAGTTAGCCGATCGTGTTAATGATGACAAATATCTTACAGGTATGTATGCATTTTATTCTGTTAGTTTTTTATTCTTCAAGTTTTCTAATGTTATATGTTGGTTTTTTCACATGTTTATCAAAGTATTTTATCCATATAAATAAAAACGCAGCGGAATAATTATTTAAAACATGTTGATTTCAAGATATAAAACTCATTTTATATGTGTAACCCAATACCCGGATCCATATATGAATATGCATGCTATCAAAATATTAAAACACAACCATAGGGTGTTTAGAATACTACCTTCCAAGGAGTAAAGGATATGAAGAAGATGATGCTTCTTGAACGGTTGCCTTCAAGTGTAGAAGACCTCAAGCTTGTATACCCCAAGCCTCCAACAAACACTACGATTGTAGCTAGGATTTCAACACTAAAATTCAAAACCGAACACTTGAATGATACTTATGATGACCGAAAATTAGAGAGTTATTTCTCTAGTTCTTGCAAGTTTATCTCTTGCATTTTTGTCATACAAGTATTTATAGAGCCATGAGAGAGAATTGCCACCCACCATGACCAATCATGTGCCAACTTACACATGCAAGTGCATGAAACCCCATTGGACGAAAAGTCTTGGTTAGACCACCCAATCACATCCTCTCTAACACATGCAAAAGCATGAATTGTGATTGGATCAAGATCTCATCTTGGTAAGACAAAGGGGGGGGGGGGCACTTATTTATAAAAAAATATTTCTTTTATAAAATTCAAGTCTTGGTTTATATATATTTATAACTTTTATTAATATAACACTACATAAATGCAAGACTTTATACAACCTTTTAAAATGTTATTTAACCCATTAAATAACAAAATAAAATATTCTCTCAAAATAAATTATCCATATAATTTATTAGTTTCTCAAGTGTAATTATTTAGAACACCAATTTCTAAATACTCTAAGTGTTAATATTTATTTGTTTGATCATATCACAAATAAATAATATAAGTGTTTGTCTAGCTTGTATTTGGGTATGACTCGACTTGGATCATAACGTACTAGCCACATCAATTTAATATGTGTCTTGGGCATATAGAGTCCAACAATCTCCCACTTGCACAAGATACATAGAAGATTGATGCAAGTAGTAAATGACGCCTAACTAAAGTTTACTACCCCCAATACGTATGACTATATTTTCCATTCAATAACATCATCCCTTTCAAGTCCTTTACTTGAACATGATTTAGGTGAATCTATCATTTATCCTTTCGTTACAGATGTCATGTCAAATCCAGAGACATAGAGTGATCACTCTCTGTTGATTTAACTTTAGCAGGCCTTAGACATCTTACTCTCAATGAATAAGAGGAACAAATCCCATCTTGACTACATACGTCTCTCACAATCACCTTGTACCACACCTGAGCTTAGCCTTATGTACTGTCATATTACTGACAGCGAAGAAATACGTCAAGGTACAACACTTGGTGAATATCAAGACCCAATATGTATCTCAGGTCAGAGGATACTATGATATTCGCCTTTACTCAAAATTTACTTATGATCAATCACAAATGATTCCATGCAGTAATATTTGAGAGCGAGTCAGTCCAATATTTGTATCCCACAAATATCTATGAACTTTGGCAGCAACACTTTGCTCTATATTCATTCTAAATGAATATCCACTAATCCAAGTTCATAATAGTCTTACATTCATATTTGTTCCCACAATTATGATCGACTACGGGCATTTAGAATAATTAACTTATTCACGGATTTAAACATGCTAAAATGGAACATAACTCAAAATACCATAAAGAGTTATAATAACAGTTGTTCCAATATCCAAATACAAAATAGATCAAATCCAATCACTAGAATATCGAAGTCCTAAGGCACAAGTATGACCCTTTCATGCTTTTCCCATTCAAGGAGCTTCGTGAGTGGATCCGCAATATTTTGATCAGTGTGAACTTTGCGAATACATATTTTTCCCTTTTTCAACTTCATCCCTTATGTAGTTGAAACTCCGATCAATGTGCCTAGTCTTTCGAAGTACACGAGGTTCTGTGATTTAAGCAATCACACCATCGTTATCACAAAGATCACTAGGGGTCCTGAATGGTAGGGACTACCCCTAGATCGGTAATAATTTAAGTGGCAAATCCATATGAATTATCTCGATCAATGAAGTGGCGATGTATTCTGATTCTGTAGTGGACAATGCTACCCTAATTGTGATCGAGGACCATCTCGATCAATTTGGAAACTCGTATCCATGTAACCCTTTACAACGACTTCCGAAACTCGCATCCATGTAACCTTTTACAACGAGTTCTTCTTAACCAGACCCATATATTAGAAATATATCCTTAGTCCTTCTAAGGTATTTCAATATATATTTTTAACAGTCACCCAATGACCGTTACTTGCTGGTATCTTCTCGTCATGCTTAAAGCGCATGACATGTCCGGTCTAGTGCATATTATTACATACATAATGAATTCTATAGCTGACGCATATGGGATTCCTTTCATTCATTCTTGCTCATCCTTTGAGCTTGGATATTGAAACGCATTCAATATTGTCCCCTCTTTGAATATGTACAAAACCTTTCTTAGAGTTCTCCATCCTGAACCTTTTCAAGACTTTGTCAATGTATGCACTTTAGTTTAAACCTATCAAGCGCCTCGATTTATCCCTATAGATCTTTATTCCCAAAATATAGGCGGCTTCTCCAAGATCTTTAATGGAAAAACAACTTCCAAGCCAGGCATTTACACCTTCCAAGGTTTGGAATGTTATTTCCAAATAGTAGAATGTCATCGACATATAATATTAAGAAAGTGATGATGCTCCCACTAGCCTTCTTATACACACAAGTTTCATCGACCTTCTTGATGAATCCATATTCCCTAATCTCTTCATCAAAACGGTGATTCCAACTTCTAGATGCTTGTTTCAATCCACATATTGATTTCTTTAACTTGCATACTTTGTCAGGATGTTTTGGACCGACAAAACCTTCAGGCTGAACTATATAGACATCCTCCTTAAGATATCTATTAAGGAAAGCCGTTTTGACATCCATTTGTGAAATCTCATAATCATATTATGTAGGTATGGCAAATCATATCCTAATTGACTTTAGCATCGCGACGGGCGAGAAGGTCTCATCATAATCAACACTTTGAGTTTGAATGAAACCTTTTGCTACAAGTCTCGCTTTATAAGTATCCAAGTTCTCATGCATATGTGTTTTCTTCCTGAAAACCCACTTATTTCCAACCACTTTGGAATTAAGAGACGGCACAACCAATTCCCATACTTGGTTGTCATACATGGATTGCATCTCTACGTTTATGGCTTCAAGCCATTTGTCACAATCGGATTTTGACATTGCATCATGGTATGTGGTAGGTTCACCCGAATCTTCCACGTAGCATCCATCCAGGAAAAATCCAAATATTTCAGGTGGACTACTAATTCTACCAGATGTATGAACGTTTTATGTGTATTGATCAACTACTTAATCGTTTTCAACAACCTCTTGTTGAGTACTAGTATCAGCCAAACGTGTATCGGCTTATGGTTCTTGATCCTTATCAAGTTCCACTGTTCTACTAATTCCTTCCATAAGGAAATTAGCTTCCAAGAACTCAGCCTTTCGAGCAACAAATACCTTTTGCTCTGTTGGATCGTAGAATTAATATCCTATACCATCTTTAGGATATCCTACGAAGATACACTTAGTGGATCGGACTTTCAATTTATTTTAGGTGTATAGCTTAACATAAGCTTCACAACCCCTTTCTTTTAAATATGATAATGATGGAACCCTTCCATGCTATATTTCAAAAGATGTCGTATCCACTTTCTTGGTTGGGGCCTACGGGCCACGGAGAGCAAAGTGTAACCCCAAAGTGATAGAGATAAGGCACTCCTAGCCGTCATAGATCAAACCATATCTAATAGAGTTCGACTCCTCCTCTATCGAAATGAAGAACTTTAAAAGAGTTGATTTTGTACTTCACTTTTTGAAGATTCTGAACGTTTCAAAACTTCTTCTTTGTGTCAAGTACACATAACCATAACTACTATATTTATCGGTAAAAGTAATGAAGTATCTTTCACCATTCCTAGTCATTGGCTTAAAAGGATCACATACATTCGAATGTATGATACCTAATAAATCTTTTGCCCTTTCCCGCTAAGGGATTACTTAGTCATTTTACCTTGTAAATAAGATTCACATGTATCAAATGAACCAATTTCATTTGTTTCCAAAAGACAATTCTTTCGAAGTGTTTATATGCGACATCTGTTTATATGACCAAGGCGATAATGCCAAGGATAGGTTTTACTCAAATCCATTTTGAGTTTCTTGGTGATTGATTGGTACATTAAACTATCAAATGATGTATTATTATGAACCAATTCATAAATACCATTTGAAGGCATAGGTTTAAAGTAAAACATGTCATTCATTGATATAAATGTCAATGTTTGCAAACTTTAAATTAAAACCATATTGTCTTATAAGGGAAACTTGAATAATGTTCCTAGTCAAACTAGGAGTATTTAAGACATTTTAAAACAATTTCCAAACCATTTGGAAGTTTCAAAACATAGTCTCCTTTCTTGAAATGTTTATTTCTTTTGAACCTTTTGCAACGAATTGCAAATATGAGTTCCACATCCGGTATCTAATACCCATGTGTTAGAAGAAATAACATTAAGGTCAATATGTACCATTAAGATTGTACCTGAGGTTTGCCTAGCATCCCTCTTGTTTTTCAACTCTTTGAGATAGGTTGGACAATTCCTATTTAAATGCCCTATCTCACCATACTCAAAGCATGGATCGTTCATGGCAACCTTTGCCTTCTTCTTTTTGGTTTCGGTGGTTTCGCTTTAGTCTTTCTAATCATTTCCCTTTGAATTACCCGTTTCCATTTTCAACATTTGCTTTGTTGTCGGGGTGATGCCCTTTCTAGTTGCCACCCTCATTGATCGTTAGAATGGATAAAACCCTTTTATCCATATTGAGCCTTTCGAGGTGGCTTTTCATCATAAGATGAGTCTGATTGGGTTTCCTCCATTCGACATGCATGAAGTGCTTGACCGTTTCGAAGCTTTCTACCCTTAGGAACATTTCCTACAATTGGTTAATCATGTCGTATGCTCATGATGTTCAAAATCCTTTTGAATCTCGGGAATCACAATTCCTAACATGAGACAAGAGGTTTGCATAGTATCCTTGATATACTTAATTCAATCGTTATAGGCATCCTTATCTTCCATAAGATGTTCATTGGGATTAGGATCGTTCAACACATAGGATATCTTTTCTTACTTGAGAATGATTCTTAAGTTTCGATATTAATCCATAAAGTGTTTTGATTGAAACGATCCTTTTTAAGGATTGTTTTTAGTGATAGGTTACGGACGGTTTGGGTAATATTGTTAGCGGCCATCTACAAAATTTAACAAGGTTCAATTTTAGTATTTTCGATATTATTATATTTTAATCATTAATACCCTTTTGTGTCTCATAGACAATTAATAATTAAAATCTAGAATCCAACGTTATATTTAAATATTGGTTAGGTGACCTTTATCCCTCTATTTAAATTAACAAGGTAGTCAACGTTTGACAATTGCAACTCTTTGCAACTTCTAGCCATATGGGATCGGTTAAACATCTTTATGTTTAGATGGCATGTTTAATCCCATCAACACATTTGTTCCCCATGCTTCGGTGACCCTAAGTTCATGGTTTCAAAATCAAGTCATCCAATTTACACACACGTGTGAGTTTATACACATAAGTGGTTAGGTGACCTTTATCCCACAAACATGGTAAACCCACCTCGAATATACAAGTTCCTTCAAATGTGGTTAGGTGACCTTTATCTCAAAAAAAGAGCTCCCAAGTGATTCGAGTGTTGTATAAAAGGATGGTGTTTGACTTGTTTTATAAAAGGGATTTTGAGTTTTCAAAATTCTAGTTTAGAAAACTTTATGTACCATACATTTGCATGCATTCAAATCCTTGGTACATTAGTGAAAATAAATTTTCAAGGTTCTTTTTAATAAAACCCATTTTATTATAAAATCATTAATTTTTAATAACCTTTTATTAACCAATTTTAATGATCTTTTAAAGAACCAATTTTAAGCTTGTTGTTGATTATTAGTTTGTTAAGCATGCATATCCAAATATCATCAAACAACAAAATAAACAACCACACAAGCACAACACACACATCATTAGGTGCATAACCATAGCCAAGTATTTTGACCACACTTGTTAGCCGAAACAAGTGTGCCAAAAGGTCCTTCCTAAAGGGTGAATATTGACACAAATAATGTGTCGTTGAACTCCCACTTGATCCCGCATCCGAATGCTTCAAGTCTCCATCTTGTGTTGTGATTTCTTCACATTCTTTGGGCTTCCAAATGTCTTTTATATTCAGGTCCAAACTCCTTTGGACTTCAAAAATGTGTTTTGGTTATCGGGCTAAAATCCCGTTAAGAACTATGAAGTCCTTTAGGCCCGAAAATAGCCAAAACCAAAAACGCATTTTTGTGTGCATCTTCTTTTACAAAAAAAAATTATCCTAATACATTTTTTCTAGTAAAAACAAAATGCACCTAATCTATTTATTTACATGCCAAATGAAAATAAATAAATTACATAACTTTACAAATTGAAGAACAAAAATAATAATTATTACAACCCATTGAAATAATTAAATATAAATCACAAACACAAATATTCAACAATATTCACACAAGGTCATGGCTAGGTTATGAACACCAAAATATATATATATCCAAATATATAAAATTCAAGAAGCAAAATGGTTCCCTTTTACAACCAACAATTTTCGGTCAAGAATGAAAAACCGAAAAATGTGGGTTTTTGTCCAAACAAAATAATCATCCAAATGAAATAATTTTTCAAGATTCATTTATGCATGTAAGAATATAATCTTGAAAAACAAAGGGATAACCATGGTGAAAATTTCGGCCATAGGGTTTTACCCAAACCCGAAACCCGAAAATTTCATATCCTATGAAGCATGCACTCATATAAGCGGCTCTGATGCCACTGTTGGTTTTTTCACATGTTTATCAAAGTATTTTATCCATATAAAATAAAAACGCAGCGGAATAATTATTTAAAACATGTTGATTTCAAGATATAAAACCCATTTTATATGTGTAACCCAATACCCGGATCCATATATGAATATGCATGCTATCAAAATATTAAAACACAACCATAGGGTGTTTAGAATACTACCTTCCAATGAGTAAAGGATATGAAGAAGATGATGCTTCTTGAACGGTTGCCTTCAAGTGTAGAAGACCTCAAGCTTGTATACCCCAAGCCTCCAACAAACACTACGATTGTAGCTAGGATTTCAACACTAAAATTCAAAACCGAACACTTGAATGATACTTATGATGACCGAAAATTAGAGAGTTATTTCTCTAGTTCTTGCAAGTTTATCTCTTGCATTTTTGTCATACAAGTATTTATAGAGCCATGAGAGAGAATTGCCACCCACCATGACCAATCATGTGCCAACTTACACATGCAAGTGCATGAAACCCCATTGGACCAAAAGTCTTGGTTAGACCACCCAATCACATCCTCTCTAACACATGCAAAAGCATGAATTGTGATTGGATCAAGATCTCATCTTGGTAAGACAAAGGGGGGGGGGCACTTATTTATAAAAAAATATTTCTTTTATAAAATTCAAGTCTTGGTTTATATATATTTATAACTTTTATAAATATAACACTACATAAATGCAAGACTTTATACAACCTTTTAAAATGTTATTTAACCCATTAAATAACAAAATAAAATATTCTCTCAAAATAAATTATCCATATAATTTATTAGTTTCTCAAGTGTAATTATTTAGAACACCAATTTCTAAATACTCTAAGTGTTAATATTTATTTGTTTGATCATATCACAAATAAATAATATAAGTGTTTGTCTAGCTTGTATTTGGGTATGACTCGACTTGGATCATAACGTACTAGCCACATCAATTTAATATGTGTCTTGGGCATATAGAGTCCAACATTATATATATATATATATATGTGTGTGTGTGTGTGTGTGTGTGTGTAGATGTTGTTGGCGTTCTTAGGGAATGGGGCTCTGTTTAGTATCAATTGGAATCTGTTTCATCTTGTAATCCTGGTGTACGAAACATTGTTATCTCTGACAACAAGTATGTTAGTGTTGTCTATATTAATTCTTTCGTCTATATTGTTTATTTTTACTATCTCATTCTTAAATATATATAATTCAGTGATATGAAGGTGAATGTTTCATTATGGGGACACTTGGTGAATCAGTTTAGCGATGGTTATATTCGAAGAATTGCAAAAAATACAGTTGTTATTATTTTGTCATCTTGCAAAGTTCGATCTTACAAGGGTATGGTGTTATGTATAGGATATGTTGCATTGTTAATTTTGATTATTTATAACTTATGTTTAAATGTTTGTATTGAATTAGGTTCTACAAGTTTAATGACAACTGTGGCGACTCAAATTTACTTGAATCTTTCTATACCTGAAATTGATGCCTACAGGATTATGTAATTATGTGATTTGGCATGTTTTATTAGATGAATTATTATTTTATGTTTTATATACGTTGTATTTTTTGTTTTCAGTGAGTCTCCTCAAATTACTATCATTGAAGACAATGCAGCCACCCTTCAAATTACGAGTATTGCAAACATATACAGCCTTCTTACAGCAGGAGATGTGGCTGAGGTATTGTATTGCTAATACACCCAAATAAATTATTTTTTGTTAGTTTTTTTACTTTTAGTCATTAGTTTTTGACTTTAAATCATGTACAGGGAACAATTTTCAATATTGATGCAAACATAAGTGGTGTGGAAATGCATAGTGATTGGAAATATGTTAAGTGTAACAAATGTCGTAAGAAGGCGTCAATGGTTGACGGTTACTATTTGTGTTGGAACTGTGAAGAAGATGTTGTCAATCCACATTATGTGTAAGTTTTTTTAATATTTTATTTGTTGTTTGTTTTTCGTTTTATTAATCGTTTCTGTTTTGCAGATACAAATTGGAACTTTGTGTTACTAATGGTACCAATGATGAGATGACATGTGTTGTTTTTAATGAAGCTGCAGTATCTCTACTTAAAATATCTGCTGATGAGTTAGTTAATAAGTCTTTGTCAGAGGTTTATTTTACATTTCCTTTTACAATTATTAGTTGTTGAATTTTTTGCATGATTAGTATATATTAGTTTGTTCAGTTGTGTTGATAGCTTATAATGTTTTTTGTAGGGTGTTGATGATCCAAATTGGATAGAATCGTATTTGAATGAAAATTTATGTTCTCGAAGGGTTATTTTTGTTATTAAGATCGATCCCTATAATTCAGCGCCTAAATTTTCCAACCGTTTTACTGTTTCTAAATACCTCGGAGATGATATCAATGCGCTTATACATCCTAGGTCTATATCTACAACTGCTGACACTGCCAATCCTCCATCAGCTGGTGTTCTTCAAATTGATGAGGAAACCGAAATGTGTGCAAAGATCAAAGATGTTGAATGGGAGATGGCTGATGAAGTATTTAGCTCATTAGTTGATAATGATGTTACACCGTCAAGGCAATCATCGGTAACTCTTTATGTTTTTTGTTTTTTATTTTCAATATGTATTTGTGGTTTGGTTTTTTGTGAGTTTCAAACTTATAATTGTTTTCATGACTGTTTTAACTTTGTAATATAGGTTACTGTTACTATTATTTTAATATTACTTAATATGGTTAATTAGAGTTAGTTTAATTATTGGTTTTGTTTTCTTAGGTTATTGTTGGTAATGGGCGAGATGCTAGCCTTACCCAAAGTGTTGTACAGGTAAATGATTTGTTTTATTTGGGTTTAAGTGACTTTACCTTAGTAAGTTGGTTTGTTTGATAATAGTAACATTACTTCGTAGATGATATCAATGTGCTTATACAGCCTAGGTCTATATCTACATCTGTTGACGCTGCCACTCCTCCATCAGCTGGTGTTCTTCAAATTGATGAAGAAACTGAAATGTGTGCAAACATCAAAGATGTTGAATGGGAGATGGCTGATGAAGTGTTTAGCTCAGTAGTTGATAATTCTGTTACACCGTCAACGCAGTCATCGGTAACTCTTTATGTATTTTGTTTTTTATTCTCAATATGTGTTTGTGGTTTGGTTTTTTGTGAGTTTCAAACTTTTAATTATTTTCATGACTTTATTAACTTTGTAATATAAGTTACTGTTACTGTTATTTGATTAATGGTTCGTATGTTACATTTAGATTATTGGAGATAACAAGACAGCTGGCAACCATTTGCAATCTGAAGTAGAGGTTAAGTGTATTTTTCTCTAAACTTTATAGTATTAGTTAGCTGGAAATTGATTTTGATGTTATATATAGGTTATTATTGATACGGAGGTAAATGATTGCCTTACTAAAGCAAGACTTCAGGTAAATGATTCTTTTATTTGGATGTGTATTATTATGTACTTTGAATGTAATATTGGTTGTTTTGTTATGGCAGGATATTGGTAATGATAAGAAGCATGATGACAGTTTTGGTCAATCTACGATGGAGGTGAATAAATCGATTTATTTTTATGTTATTATGTTGGTTATTTTTTTATGTACTTTGAATGTAATATTGGTTGTTTTGTTATGGCAGGATATTGGTAATGATAAGAAGCATGATGGCAGTGTTGGTCAATCTGTGATGAAGGTGAATAAATTGTTTTATTTTTATCTTATTATGTTGGTTATTTTTTTAGTGTAACATGTTGGTTTGTTGCATTTAGGGTATTGTTGGTACTGAGCAATATGAGGGCTCTGCCAGACAGATCAATAAAGAGGTAATTGGTTTTTTGTATATCATTTTAATAATTTAGAAATTATAGAAGTGTTTCATGTTGTCTATGTTTCATGTAGGGTGCTGTTCAATATGATCAAATGACTGATTCTAACAAAAGTCATATAGGAGTGCAAGATGCTGTCAACAATATGTCTAATTCAACGGTTGGTTGTTTTATGGTTGCTAAACAAATTGGAGGGAACTACAAGAAGAGACTTAGGAATAATGCGGAGAAGGTGAAACGCGTTAAGAAGTAGTTCGTTTCCGTCGTTGTCTGTTCACATTCCATAAACGGTTTATGCTTATGTTTTTATTTTATTTTAATGTAGTTAGTATGTTTGTGTGTTCAAGTAATTTGTTAACTTTATGTTTGTACCTTGTAATGCCGTTTTCGTGATTGCGAAATGTTGTGTTTTCTTTGTTTTTTTTTTTTTGTATTTACTTTCAAAGCTTTTGACTGGTGTATTTTGTGTGACTATTATTTGTATTAGGCTGTTATTAATGTTCATAGATGTCAATTTGTGTGTAGATAATAGTTAATTACTTTTGTAATAGAGAAATTTATATTAGATTAATATTTAACAAATTTAACATATAACAAAAATGCAGTATTTATGGTAATGTTTCCCAAAACCACATTGTTATTATTAACACAATGGCAATAACACAATCATATATACGTTAAATACAATTCTTTTGTAATATCAACAGGCATTTGTAAATTAACAAATACGTTTCATCTACTGTCTTATATTTATTGATATTTTACACGTAAAATAATCAACCTAAATATTGTAGAGCAATCTTACACAAGTTATGTAAGAAAATAAACGTTTATTAACTATAGCTGTGTTAATACTTTACAATCAGTTAGTATACATACTTCTATATGTTACTTGATCATGTGTTTTGTAATATGTTACTTTATGTAATACATCTAAATTCTAAGCAAAACAAATAAAATTTTTGGTAAAATGGTAAAATAGAGTCATTAGGTAAATTTGTTATAAGACATTGTCAATATTTAAATATGTTATTACATTAAGTAGATAGGATACACTTGTAGAAGGTCAAATACATGAGCGATAAAAAAAATAAAAGTAATCATTAAACGTTTCTAATAGTTCTTCATTATAGTAACCCTGCTATGTTTTTCTTTATCTGTAACTGTTTATCCAGATATTGTATAATCTTTATTTGATCTTCGTTCTGTAGCCCATTCGAAATATACTGCAGAACGTTGTAGTTCATGTCAGTATTGTTTCTCTCTACATCTGCAGTGGCGGTCTTATGCATTCTCTGTAGTGTTCATAAGATTTCTGAATCCTTTTGATCCTCTACAAAGTGTGCAGTGGTTATAATTTTCTTGGCCTCTGTTGTGTCTTCGAAATGGTAGTGTGATCCAGGCATGATTGTAGTTGTGTTGAATGTAGAGATGTTTCGAGTTTGTGTTAAAAGATAGGTGATGTGTTATGGACTTATGGGTTAGTTTATTTTATAGGTGGTCAGGGGTAGGGAATTGAATAGGCGGTAAAGCGATTGGATTACTCCGTTAAAAAAAAGCGATTAGATTATTATGTTATAATTACAAAGGTTATTAATATTTTTCGTTGATTCATGCGTAATAAAGCGTGTATCAGTTTAAGTTTCCCGTGTTAACTGAATGGGTTTGTGTGTGTAGTAATAACTGTGTGTAAACGTGTGTCTCTTCAGTTATTCGCATCGTTTCCCCAAGCAGTTTCTACATTATGTAACCGTTCCTGCCATTAACCGTTTAGTGTACCTAGATCCAGGTTTATCTAAGTTTACTAACTTTTAAATTGTTTCATAATTTAAAAAAAAAACAAACGTGTGTTGGTTGTGTACAAATATGTTATACAATTGTGTTTTTGTCATTGTGTTTTTATGTCATTATTTTTGTGTATGTGTGTGTGTCATATATTACATGTGCAGCTTCACCTTTTAAAAACATCAATCCTTTACAAGTCATTCATTTCACCAAACACTTGACATCTTCAATGAAAAAGGATTCTTGGAAAAGATCAATCCTGAAACATTTTCCATCTCATCAACAAGTCATGCACCTTGGGGTACTAAAAAGACAGAAAGTTGGGTAGATGTCTTGTAAGAGGGGCTTCTGCAGTTCAGTGGCAACAAGTTTGAAAAACTTGTGCCACACTCAAAGAACATAGCATATGCTAGGAGCATGGTTGTCAAGATTTATCATACACAAACAAGTACAGATACCAAGAGTGTGAAAAGCTTACATCAGGGGGATATCAATTCCTAGGCAATAAGCTTAGTGTTTTGACCGTACACATGCAACAGATGTTTTCTCAACCACTGATTGAAGAATATTATGATGCTGTTGCTGTTAAGTCCAACTGATAGACAAGTAGCTGAAATATATCATCAAAGATTCAATATCTCATTGATTCACCATCAGACATCACTGTTTTTGTTCAAACATCTGTTCTGTTAATACTGTTCACTGCTGAAAGTCAACCCTTCTCCTCTCATTTCCTTGGTAATCACTGTTGTTCAAAATCAGTGTTTTAACCCACTGATGGCTGTCCACTGATAGCTTAGAATCATCCACTGTTTCCAGTATAACCGTTTGCAACCCCTGATCTTGCTTCATCAGTGGTTTTGTGACAACCCGCATTTTCAGGAGTCTGGTACTAGTTCTTTTATACTTTATGTCACGCTGTACTCTAGTGTGCGTGTTTGGAATAAATGCTTTATTTGACGTTTATTATTAACGAATGTGTAACTTAGCATACGATGAATGATGGTTATTTTATGAACTTGGTTGCACACCCCACTCTTGGGCACATAACCCTTTTGTTTTGATGATCGAGTCCACGGCCCAAATGAGGCCGAAGATGGGCCTGGCTTCCATTGTAGCGTATATACACACATGGTTTTGTGTGATCGTTTTATTATCTCAAAACACAAACATAATCTCAAACCCTAGCACACTTGATCGCCCCTTAGAACTCGACGGAAATTCATCCATCCGAAGCTTGCATCCCCCTTGAAACTTGTCCCTTGCGCTAGCAATAATCATTCCTCGGTTAGTACGAATATGTTTGCTGAATATTTGTTTAATTTTGCTTGACTATGTGTAGCCGATTGTTATGTTATGTGATTCTGCATGATAACTGGGTTGTAGGGTTTGATCATAAGGTTGTTAGTGGAACATATTTGTTAAAGTTAAAACTCATGCACACAAGGGTTAGTAAAGAGTGATGGCCGTAAATCTGATATGAGCGGATGATCATAATATTAACGTCTAGAGTATAGGGTGCTTGATGATGATGTCAGTTATATGGTTCTAAGTGTTAATGATGATAATGATGTCTCCAAATCGTTAAGAGAAGCTCTGTTATTTGTTTAAGTAGGGATGATGATGTTGTTTTTTTTTATGAATTGTACAAACTTGCATGCCTAGTGTACAACTCATTTGATCATCGTATGATGTAGGATAGATAAGTTATATGATTTGAAAGTTACTTGTCTTATCTGTTTGATTTTAATATGTGTATGGGCCATTGAAAAGTGTGATGTTGGATGATTAGAAAATGTATAACAGGATGATGCGTCCCAGTGGTTGGGGACAGTCAGTGGTCTGGGTAATAACGGGTATATTGGTTAATATTCTTACCTATCATTTTTGTAAGTCCCTTATTATGTTACCTGGAGGGTAACGGGTATTAGTTGGAAGCGCTACTTAGGTTTGGCACCCTCACACCGCTCCTAGATAGGACGGATGTGAACTAATGACCCAGTCGGGGCCCAGTACTAGATAGGAGTACGTGGGAAGGGCAGTCATGTATTTCAGGAGCCGTCTTGTTCGGAATTGAGATATTAACAATATTACTTGCATTGGTTATTGAACTGTTTTACATACAACTGGTAACAAACGTTTTCTAAAATTGTGAACTCGCCAGCTTTGTCTGATACTCTTGTTACATGCTCGCAGGTCGTTAGGTACTTGGGAACAGGAACTTGCTGGCTGGAGGGCGTGAGTGGTCATGGTGGCATTGATGGGTTTATTTATGAAACATTTACTTACTATGGTTGTTGGAAAGTATTTACATTATGTTACGTTAACGCTTCCGCTGAACTTGATGGTTTTTGAATTACTTATGTTTGGATTTTATTACTATTAAACGATGAAACTTTATTTCAAACTTATGGATTCAATGTAATTGGTGGCTCATTACTAGTAGTCACACGCCTAACAGGGACACTCCCTAAGTGGTAATTTGAGGGTGTGACAGTTTGGTATCAGAGCCACTGGTTATAGTGAACTTGGTTTTAAAAACGTTTTTATAAAACCAAACTATAACCGAACAGTTCTGAAAGCAAGAATACGACCATGACACTCAGCTCCAGATAGCAAGGTTCGTCTCTCGTTTACTCATTGCACAGCATAGCTAGTGAACATTTATATTGCATGCGATTGCACGTTTAGCACAACAGCATGGATTCATGTGTTACTTACATGTGTTAAGGGATTGATAGTGTGGTGTTACCTTAGACATTCGTGACTCATGTTTTGTGATGTTTTTCGTTGCTATTCAAGTCTAGGGAACCATTTGACATGAATTAGGAAGAACTGAGATGAGCATGCAAATCGCAATATTATTGTGGGTGCACACATAATAATAATGTGGGGTGCATGCGCGTCCCAGTGAGGCTTAACAAGTGAAAAAGGGGTTCCGCTCTGTTATTTGATTGATGTGACACACAACAGTCTATAGGAGTCATAGCAGTGATGGACTCTTACATGAACATGAACTTTTCACTTCTCACTGAACCCTTACGAATCCCGATGTTAACGAATATTACATGAACACCCATCAAAATGCCTAGCAAACTGTGTAGAATGTTAGGTGCTTGTACGAACGTCCCTGAGTTGGATGTTGTAGCGTCGAATGAATGGTTATTACCTTCCTCACTTATCTTTGTTTGTTGGAACCTAACACACTGACGCCTTAAATCCCGAAGTGCGATCACTTCTGCAACACTCTTGAAACATACCGTGTATTACTCAAACAACCTGCTGGAATGATGGACAAGAGGATGAGTGTAGTACTCGACCGACTTCAGTATTTGGACGACCCAGATTACCGGCAACGAATACCAGCGGATTGGCTGCAATTGGATCCTAAACCCTAGTCAGCGATTTATGGGAGTCAGCTCCTACGAATCAATCGGGACGTGAACACCGACAAATAGGGAGGAATGTGTAACTTCCCACGCAGTGAGTAGTACCTCAGTATGTGACACGGAATGTGAAAGATGTACCTTGGTGGTGAAAGAATGGTAGGGCTCCGCTTCAAGCAAGGACATTAGGAGCAACAATCACGGCAATATCAAGGTACTCGTAATCGTAGCCTACAGTATGGAAATGAAGGTGCCCACGACACGGAATGGCTGTTGCTAAATCAAGACGACAATAACCAAGGGAACGACGGCGATACTGGAAATCCTTGTAACGAGAACAACAACACTGGAAATGATGCTCATGGAAGGACATTTAGGATTGGCGTAAGCGACGCCAGGATTATAGCAACATGGTGGCCTGCACATTCTAGGTAACTAATCGTTTCGCCTCTGTTCTGTTTAACCCCGATGCTTCTTGAAACCCCACCCGTTGTGGAATCGGCTGATGTCAAGATAAACGGAACCTCATATGTTTGTTGGGGTGCAAACTCGACCTCGTGAGCTAAGTGTTCGACACGGACCTTCCTTATACTACCCGTGATGGCTACAATGCAGTAGTTAGTGTGGATTAGTTATCCAGGACTCGCGCGGATGTAACCAGTGAGGAGAAAGTTTTTGCGTAAGATTGGTGCAAAGGTTAGCGCCACTTCAGCTCTGAGGGCCAGAAGTGTTTCGGAGGGATGACCCAACTATGTTAGCAACCGATTCTGATGATAAGGCTATGGAAAATAGGATCGAGGATCCACCAATTGTTCGTGACTCCTCTCGGCATGCTACACAAGGAACTTTCAGGTTTACTTCCACAACTGCTAGGTAGAATCCCAGTTTGATCTCACGCTAGAGGCAGTCTTGATTTCTCGTACTCCTTACCGACTTACACCAGGAGGGTTGCAAGAACTGTCAAATCAACTACAGGAACTGTTGGACAGGAGTATTGTCGGACCTAGTTGTTGCTCTGGGGAGCCCCGATTATATTCGTGAAGATAAGGCTTATCGTTGGACATGTGTACTGACTATTGAGAACTCAGCACGGTGACAGTCAAGAACCATTTACCTTGACCATATATTGATAACCTTCCAATCAGTTGTGAAGGTCAAGCTCCCATTCGAGGATTGCCTAGCGAACGAACTATCTTCAGATGGAAGCAAGGGGAGAATGTTCTTAGAAAGGCATATCGAACGTGATGCGGCCATTGTGACTTTGTACACCATGATCCTTAAGTTAATCAACACATCAGTAGCTTTATGGATCACATGAATCGACCGTGTTTTGACGAAGTTTTGAATCATTCCCAGGAGGAAGGAAACACCATGGGCGATACTTGTATCTCATCTTAGAACTCCCGAGTGAGGAGCCACTACACGTGAAGTCTTGTTAAGTGTAACTTTTGGATTCGAGGAATACATTTTTGGTCAAGTAATCAACGAAGTGGGAATACACATGGATTTTCGCTAGGATCCATTTTGTTAGAAACTGAGTGACACTAAAGATCCCCTTGAGGATACGAATAATTCCTGGTCTAGCTAGGTATAATCGCAGATACATCGTGGAATTTTCAGAGATCGCACAACTTTAATCCCTATAGCACAACAGGGTACTGTGTATTCATGGGAGACAAAACAGGAGAACGCCTTCTCAACTTTTGAAACCCAACTCTTCAATGCCCTGAGCATCGCTTCTATCCGAGAGTCCTGATAATCTAGTGGTATACCATGATGCTACGAATCAGAGTTCCAGTTACACGCCGATACAACACGAAGGAGTGATGACTTACGAAATGGAGTTACGAAGAGGAACTGCACGACATACAATCTACGGTGGAAACCATGGTCTCTGGATTTAAGTGGGAGGCATTACTTGGACGGTACCGAATGCACTACTTAGACCGATCACAAGGGCCTCCCATGTACCCTGGTTACGAGAGAGCTAAATCAGTTAATGGCATCACTGGATGAAACTTTTGAATGAATACGACCGTGAAACCTGGACGTGCACGAGCTTTGTAACTCACTATTGACTCAAACCTACCTGATCAGACTCGTTCCATCCAAATTGTAGAACTAAAGAAAGGGAATTTTCAAGTTGAATCCATGCGGGGCATGGGAAAGCAACCGTTGGCAGGTCGGACGATATTCGCTACCTCCTGGAACGAATGTAGATCTCATTATACGGCAACTGTAGGAAATTTATGTTGACTAAAGCACACCGGCCTCGATATTCTAGTCATCTGGGTTTTTTTTAGAGATATTAGGAACTATACATCTCGTACTGGTGATCGGGTATGAAGCCTCACCTGGCAATGTATGGGAATGATGTTGGACTTATGGGAAAGTCAACGTGGAGTATCAGTAACCAGAAACACTCATATGGGAATGTCAACATGGAGAACAAACTGCCATGGGTTTTGTCACTAGTCTACTTACAACTCGAGATGGAAACAATATCACCTGGGTGATCGTTGATTGTCTCACGTAACCAGCACACTCTTTTGCAATCAAGGAAATTGACGAGTCCTCACAAGCTGTGAATTTTCCTCTGAGGGAGGCGGTTTTTAGGCACGAGGTGTCAACTCCTGTTATCTCTGAATTTGATCTATACCTGATTTATGACAGGCATTACACAACACTCTTGCCTCACGTCTAGACATGAGCATTACTTATCATCGTAGGACGAACGGTTAGAGTAAACGAACCATCCTGGCACTTGAAGACATGCTGCGAGCATGTGTGTGATTAACTTGGTAAAAATTGGAAGGACACCTACCTTTGGCTGAGTTTACTACAACAGTTACCATTCTAGTATTCAGACAACTCTGTTTGACGCATTGCATGGACAGTAACGCTAATCTTCTTGTTAGATTAAGGTGGGTGACAACGTAATCACAGGTCCAGGACTTGTACTTCAAACTCTTGGGAAGATTGCTTGGATCGGAAATCGTCTGGCGGCAACGAGTGATCGTCAGGAAAGTTGATAAGCTTAGGAAACACTGGGAGTTCGCTATAGGCGATCATATCATGTTGAAAGTCTCACCCTAGGAGGGTGTGGTACGCTTGGGAAGCGTGATAAGCATAATTTACGTTACGTTGGGTTATTCGGAATTCTGGAAAGAATCGGTCACGTCGCCTAAAACTCGAGTTACCCGACGAATTGGCTAACGTTCATGATGTCATTTATGTCGCAAGTCTAAAGCAGTGTTGGTCTGACGAAACGCTTGTGATACCTTCTTAGAGTCTGAGGCTAACGACAAGTTGCAGTTGTCAAGGTGCCTATTGAAATCATGCCCCAGGAGGTTAATGTTTGCGAGCACTGTCAAATTCCAATTATGAGAGTTCATTGGAACTCGAGACTAAGTATCCGCAATCGTACGAATCTGCTAAATCAATTCTGATGCAACTGGTGAATTTCGAGGACGAAATTCCTTTTCAAGTTGGGGATGATGTGGCATCTGGGTAAAATCTGTAGCAATCTTGATTTATCACTTCGCTCCTTTGTGCTTACTTGTCAAATTTCGGGACGAAATTTCTTTCAAGTTGGGGATGATGTGACAACCCGCATTTTCAGGAGTCTGGTACTAGTTCTTTTATACTTTATGTCACGCTGTACTCTAGTGTGCGTGTTTGGAATAAATGCTTTATTTGACGTTTATTATTAACGAATGTGTAACTTAGCATACGATGAATGATGGTTATTTTATGAACTTGGTTGCACACCCCACTCTTGGGCACATAACCCTTTTGTTTTGATGATCGAGTCCACGGCCCAAATGAGGCCGAAGATGGGCCTGGCTTCCATTGTAGCGTATATACACACATGGTTTTGTGTGATCGTTTTATTATCTCAAAACACAAACATAATCTCAAACCCTATCACTCTTGATCGCCCCTTAGAACTCGACGGCAATTCATCCATCCGAAGCTTGCATCCCCCTTGAAACTTGTCCCTTGCGCTAGCAATAATCATTCCTCGGTTAGTACGAATATGTTTGCTGAATATTTGTTTAATTTTGCTTGACTATGTGTAGCCGATTGTTATGTTATGTGATTCTGCATGATAACTGGGTTGTAGGGTTTGATCATAAGGTTGTTAGTGGAACATATTTGTTAAAGTTAAAACTCATGCACACAAGGGTTAGTAAAGAGTGATGGCCGTAAATCTGATATGAGCGGATGATCATAATAGTAACGTCTAGAGTATAGGGTGCTTGATGATGATGTCAGTTATATGGTTCTAAGTGTTAATGATGATAATGATGTCTCCAAATCGTTAAGAGAAGCTCTGTTATTTGTTTAAGTAGGGATGTTGATGTTGTTTTTTTTATGAATTGTACAAACATGCATGCCTAGTGTACAACTCATTTGATCATCGTATGATGTAGGATAGATAAGTTATATGATTTGAAAGTTACTTGTCTTATCTATTTGATTTTAATATGTGTATGGGCCATTGAAAAGTGTGATGTTAGATGATTAGAAAATGTATAACAGGATGATGCACAAGGTGTCAGAACATGAACTCACGTGAATCATTAGAGGGTTATTGAAGTTCTAATAAAATTTTGAATTGCAATCATTTGATCATGTGACTGATGGGATCGAGGCTAGTGGGACGGTTACATATAACATTTAATTAAAAGGGGTGACTTGGTCAACCACACATGCATTGCACACATTCATATAACATTTAATTGAATTACATGTTCCGATCTTTTAACATACATGAAACCTGACATGATCGCACACTGGACTTGATCTTTAGTTGGGCCGAACATCATTTATGGATCATACACTTTTGTGTTGGGCTATGAAAGTGTTACCCGAAACACGAACGTGTGTTAGAGATGTTTATATGACATAAATTCCTACAACATGATATGTGACGGTTGTTTTCTATTACCTGCAAATTGTCAAACGTTATGGACTGTGTGATGATCTGTGTAATTCTTGTGCAATACTGGTGTGGTATGTGTATGGAATACGTGTTTGTGTGAATATGAAACAAACTAATATTGGTAACCACATTAGGGTTTTGGTTGACCAACTGGGAACACGTGTCTTAATCTTACCGAGCAAACCACAGGTGAGTTCACTACATTCGAGCATGCGTCCTAGTGGTTGGGGACAGTCAGTGGTCTGGGTAATAACGGGTATATTGGTTAATATTCTCACCTATCATTTTTGTAAGTCCCTTATTATGTTACCTGGAGGGTAACGGGTATTAGTTGGTAGCGCTACTTAGGTTTGGCACCCTCACACCGCTCCTAGATAGGACGGATGTGAACTAATGACCCAGTCGGGGCCCAGTACTAGATAGGAGTACGTGGGAAGGGCAGTCATGTATTTCAGGAGCCGTCTTGTTCGGAATTGAGATATTAACAATATTACTTGCATTGGTTATTGAACTGTTTTACATACAACTGGTAACAAACGTTTTCTAAAACTGTGAACTCGGCAGCTTTGTCTGATACTCTTGTTACATGCTCGCAGGTCGTTAGGTACTTGGGAACAGGAACTTGCTGGCTGGAGGGCGTGAGTGGTCATGGTGGCATTGATGGGTTTATTTATCAAACATTTACTTACTATGGTTGTTGGAAAGTATTTACATTATGTTACGTTAACGCTTCTGCTGAACTTGATGGTTTTTGAATTACTTATGTTTGGATTTTATTACTATTAAACGATGAAACTTTATTTCAAACTTATGGATTCAATGTAATTGGTGGCTCATTACTAGTAGTCACACGCCTAACAGGGACACTCCCTAAGTGGTAATTTGAGGGTGTGACAGGTTTCATAAATCAACTGTCTTCCGTTATTAATTCCTTCACCAAGGGTTGGCACGTGGACTTTTGTAATCGTTGTCACGTCAGCATTCACTTTTTCCCTTTTATAAAACCTTGATCAAAACCCCCCAAACAGGGTTTTTAATGAGAAACATGTGTTTACGAAAACTATTTTCCCTTAGATTGTGTTTACAAAATTTGATTCCACTTCCGCTGCATTTAATCTCATTTTACTTTCGTTCATTTGTTCAATTATGACAAACAAACTCAATCATAAGAAACTCAGATCCTAACAAAAATAAAAGTAAACGTGAAGTCTCTGTGTTGTGTGTAATCATATATGTTATACAATTGTGTTTTTTGTCATTGTGTTTTTTATTTTGGTACTTTTTAAGTAGTTTGTATGTTATGTATACCATTCTTTTTAAGTAGATTTGTGTTACTTATCATAAACGGACTGTACGGATGAAATTATCATGGCAATCTGAATTTAAATATTAAAAAAAACCAACGCATTATACTACAAACATAAAAAGGGGGATCGAAAAGTAAATGTAAGATATATGTTTTTTGGGTTTTCAATATAAACTGAAACTCTATTGCTGTAACACTTCTGCTTGCTGGAGTTTCGTAACCAATAGCCTCGAATTCGTTTTAGACCAGTTGAAAAAGCAATCATCACCTAAGGAAATATGTTCAGCTTGAAGTATATGTTTCCATCCAACAACACCGTACCTATGGTAGAAAAAATATGAAAAATTTTGTTAGTGATCTATACACATTGGGTAAAAGAGAAATAATAACTAAGATAATAAATTGATTGACAAACCTTATTTGACCATCAATGTTGTGTGTACGAAGATTCGTAACCCAAATATTTCCTTTAACAACTTTGATCTTTACTTCAGAAAACTCATTTAAACCAGTTAAGTCAGTAATTAACTTGGGAAGGATCTACATTTTGTAAAAATGTTAAAAATATGTAAATGTTATTAAATGAAAAACACTAAAAAACAAAAAAAAATTAACATAAAACAGGATAGTATAATACCAATTGATGAGTTACTGTCATTGCAAAAAAAGGATAGCTAGGATCGTCACTAACTTGTCGATAACCTTCCACATTGCTAATATGTTCATATTCTGGCTCAATCAAAGGAGTGTTGTTTAACAAAACTTGGCGACCATCTTTATTGAATATGATAATATTAATATGATTCACGTCCTTTTTTTGAAAACACAGAATATCCCCAGGATTTAACCTTAGATCTTCAATAAATTTAAACCAACCATCAGCAATACAATAATTTGGCCCAATCTTTCTAATACGCACTTCCCATTGATGATACTCGGATACATTAAGTATAACCATGTTATCCGGTAAACGATAATCATAATGCTTTGAAATAAAAGTATCTGGTAGAACCTGTAAAAAAATAATTATTACAATTTTATGCGTATTATGTTTTTTTAATAAATCATAATAACAAAAAATAAAAAATAAAATGTATAAGAAAATTACGTACCGTTGGACTTTGTATAGGATTTTGAATAATTTTACAAAACGATTTTCCAAACTCTTTATTTGGATCATGAGAGAAGAGGTTGAACTTGAAAGTATGATCACCAAGATAGTTGAAAATCATGAAGAAAGATTCATGGCCGAAGTAGTTTAAAACCTCACACCATCCATCCGTAAAGTAGAATACATCTTTTATTAATTTGATAACAACAGACCATGAATGCGTTTCATCAAATTAAGACTAACAGTTGAAGATTCTAACTTATTCATCCATATAAATCTACTCATACATATAGGTATAGCCTGAAAACCAAAAAACAAAAGGCAAATTTCTTTTGAATAAAGGATGAAACAATAGGAATCGTTACTTTAAACAAATAATTCGGAAAGGTATGTACCTGTTGAAGGGATAGCGGATCAAGTATAGTTTTGATAAAATTCGGACCATGACGATACATGTTAACCCAAACACGAAAAATCAGAAAGAAGACTAACAATCAAATAGTACTTGCAACACATACAATGAAACAAAATATTTCGAGTATGTATTTATAAGAGAAAGTTGCCATATTATACTTAAAAATACGATTGAATAAAAAGTTGTTATTACTATTTATGTAAATTATTATTCAACTGAATATTGGCCAAAAAATAAAATTAATGTAAATGTGTATTAAAAATTTAACCGATTTAAAAAATCTCGATAGTTATCTATTTAATAACTACCTACTACTCGTAATTGTAGGAGCTCTAATATACGTGTGTTAACTACTGCTTGTGATAATATTTGTTGGACTTTCATCTTCTTAGGAATCTCTTTTCATATTTGTTGTATTGATCGTCAAAGTGTTTGTTATTTAACCTACATTGACAATGATTGTGAAGTTTCTTCCGTCTCTGCTGATACTGATGAATATAATCCCAAGACTTCCGTCAAAAGTTGTTACACAGTGCAAGGTTGTGTGTAAAGATTGGTTAGTCTATCTTTCAACACCTGAGTTTGCTATGAATCATTGTCGTTTCATGCGCAGATTAGGTGATCATAAGATAATTGCCGTTAACCGATTATTGTGTGATATTCGTTATGTGGATAATGAATCCCCTAAATGTTTCTTAGGTGATAAAGTTCACATTCCCTTCACAGCTCATCCGTGCAATATTTTATTTCTAGCAAATTTGGATGGGATGGTATGTGTTTGCCTAATCAATACTGGTGAATTGGTAGTTTGGAATCCATTAACTCGTGTGTTCAAGATGCTATCAAATTCTAATTCACAGGGTTTTTTTAATCCGAATCAGGATAGTCTTGGGTTTTGCGTCAGGTCTTCTGGTGATTACAATATTGTGCATATTAAACGGACACATATGATGTTGGCTGTTAACATTTATTCTCTCGGTGAATGGTCATGGTCAACTCCAATGTTCTCAAACTATTGTCTATTTAATGTTGACGTCTATAGTTGGTCTGTAGGCATGTTTTGTGCAAATTGTTTGTATTTCGTATTGACCAGGTTGTGGTGTGTGGGTAACGCATGTGTACTTCGTTTAGATGTTGATAGCAGGGTAATTTCTGATGTTGGATTCCCAGATACAATGGATGTGGAAGCTACAGGTCACTTGGTTAGTATTCGAGATCAACTCCATATGTTGGTTAGTATCGGATTCTATAGTGTGAATATGGAATTGTGGAAACTTGAAAATGAAAAGTGGTCAAAAGTATTTTTTTTGTCCACCTGCTATTTCTATGCCATTGATGATTGGGTCGTCTGTGCACTATATCAACAGAAATAAGAAGTTCATTATAGTTCAAGAATGGGGTGATATTACTGATGTAACTGTAGAGGCAGAGGAAATGCATGTTTTTTTGCCTATCATCTTTACTCAATGTGTGAATGGATCTGTTTATTTTGAAACTACAATTTCACCAAATGTTTAGTTATGCTATTTTATGTAGTTCTTTTTTTGTTCTTCGTTGTTTTGATCAGTTAGTAATTGATGTTTGTGGTTGTTTTTATGTGTGGTATAGTTTGTCACAATGAGATTGAATCTTTATGAATTAATGTGCTTATATTATCATGTTAAATATTCATTGAGAGTGTATGATTTTAATATTTGCTTTGTGCGTATTTAATTATGATTAGATGTGATTGTGGTTTAAAAACAAAAAGGTCTACAAAAAAAAACACAATGGGCCCTTGGAGACCAAGCCCTTAGAGCAGCTTGGAAGCCCTTACCATTGTGCAGTTACATAGAATTAGAAACTTCCCACGTTGTAATAGGTTCAGTTAATTATTAGTTTTTAGTTGAATGATTTCTTTTAGTATAGTCATTGTGTTTTTTGAGTATCATTGTGTCATTGTTTTTCTGTTTTTTATATATTTGATTTCTTTTGTAGTTGACTATATTTAAATATAACATTGTGTAATTAATTCCAACTTTTTGTTGTCTTTCTCATTCTTTTTTAATAGTGGTTACATATTGTGCAGTTAAGGACAATTAGAAACTTCCCACTTTGTAATATGTCCAGTTAAGGAATAGTTCTTACTGGATTTTTTTGTTTTTTTTTTTTTTTTTGCTGGAATATTGTCATTTTATGTTTTGTTTATTAACGTGTTATTGGTTTTCTGTTTTCCATATATTTGATTTTTTTTTGTAGGTGTCTATTTTTATATATTGTATTGTGTAACTAACTTCCTATTTTTTAGTTGTGGTTCTCATTATTTTTCAATAATCCTATTATCATAAAAAACAATATTTTTATAAAAAGGACAAAATAATATATAAAACCTAATGCCAAAAAAAATCTACGATGTAATTATTTTCACAATTGTAATAACACAATGTTTGACAACTAACAAAGTAATTTATAAAAATAAGATTAATTAATAAAAAGTATATTTGTGTATGTGATTGATTAAAAAGTATCTCCATGTATGTGTATATGTTTACCTGTAAATTAGAAACGGTTTCTAATATATATTGTTATTTAATTTTATTTACCCCCTATCGCCCATAGTGTGTGAAAACCGTTTACCACCACTACTCGGAGTTTTAGGAGGTTTTACTCACCTGTGTCAACTGTTAATTGGGGTAGTTTCTATGTAGGTATTCATTTTTCAAAGGAATCACTTTTCGTGTGTGTTTTCTTCCTCTCTCTATCAACGTCAGTATTTTTAATTAAAGTATAATCGTAAGTGAATATGAAGGATCTTCCATCTCTGTTAATATTGATGAAGATTATTCCAAGACTTCCGGCAAAGGAGGTTATATGGTGCAAGGCTGTGTCTAAAGAGTGGTTAGCCTATCTTTCAACTCCTGAGTTTGCTAAGAATAATTGTCGTTTCTTGCGAGTATTAGGTGACCGGAAAATAATTGCTCTTGACAAATCATCGTGTGCGATTCGTTATGTTGATGTTGCATCTCCTAGATGTGTTTTAGGCAATAATATTCACATTCCCTTCGATTGTCATCCATGTAATGTGATCTTTTTAGCAAGTTTGGATGGCATGGTATGTGTTTGCTTATGTAATACTGGTGATTTGGTTGTTTGGAATCCACTAACTCGTGTGTTCAAGATGCTGAGAAATTCTAATTATCAGGGATTTTACAATATGGATGATGATAGTCTTGGGTTTTGTGTTGACTCTGCTGGTGATTACAAAATTGTGCACATTAAACGCACTCATTTCAGGTTGACTGTTAATATTTATTCATTTAGTGAAGGTTCATGGTCAACTCCAAGGTTCTTAATTGATAGTCCATATGATATTGTTGTTTATAGTTGGTCCGTTGGGACGTTTTGTAGGAAAAGTTTGTATTTTGTACTGACCAAATTCTGGTGTATGGGTAACACAGCGGTTCTTCGTTTGGATGTTGAGTCGAAGGTAATAGAAAATGTAGGTTACCCCGATACATTGAGTGTGGAATCTATAGGTCACTTGGTGACTATACGAGATGAACTTCCTATGTTGGTTAGTATTGGAATGTGTAGTGTAGATGTTCAATTGTGGCGTCTACAAAATAATACTTGGTCGAAAGTGGTGTCTTTTGTACCCCGTGTGTTTATGCCGTTGATGATAGGGTCATCTGTGCACTACATTGATGGTAATAACAAATTAATTATAGTACACGAATGGGGTGATGTTGCTCAGATAAACGTAAGGGCAAAGAAGATGCATGGTTATTTTCCTATCATCTTTACACAAGGCATTGTAGGTGCAAGCTATATTGAAACTGTAGTTTCACCACATGTTTAGTTATGGTTTTGTATTTAGTTGTTTGTTGTTATCATTGTGTTATATACATAGTATTATGTTTGTGGTTGTTTTTGTGGTTGGTATTTTTTTGTATATGGAGAATCAATATTCGAAATTAATGTGTTATTTTAATTGTTCTATTATGTTTATAATATGTTTGGTGTGTAATATTTTATGCCAGTAAATATAATCAACGTTTGTCATCGGTAGTTCTTTCCACACTTTGAAAACATCTAACTTTCATATATCTTATCTAAGTTCATCTAATGGTGTTATTAATTTCTACGTTTATCAATTTACAAATAACTAATTCATTTTAAATTGTGCCAATTAGATGTAAGATTTTAATTTACTATGTTTGACAATTCGATGTATGACAATACAAGAATAGTTGTAGTTTCTAATTGCAATCGCATAAAAAAGTCATTATTATCTTAAATATGGAGACACTTTTTTATGGAGTCACTTATTGATGTTCTAGATAGTTGTATAAGAAGTCATTATGATATTAAAATATGCAGTGCATTTGGATGATGGAAATATTACCAATAAGACTTCTAATGTTGTATACAGGAAATCACAACTAAATTTATAACTAAATATGAACTTCGACTACTGTTTACAAATTATAATTCTAAACAAAATATGTCATTCATGCCCTAATATAGTAATAATTGTCATCAAGGTTAGGCTACCAATCAACCAAAAAAACACAATAAGCTGTTCCAACATGTCCCACCAAAAACCATCAAACGATGACGACAAAAGGCATTAGTTTATATACGCAGACATGTGCATCATTAGCAGATAACGTTAACTGCTAAGCTTGGCTGACTGCATCCACATGCGTCAACATGAGGAGGTTTCCTGATTTTACATAAGTTAAATGCATATTGTCACCCGTGCTAATATCATTTTCCTTTATGAAACTTGGCCACCCTTCAATCGCATACCTAAATCCATTTCCATCCTTCTGTCGCTTAACTATCTTCACAATTGTTTTCCCATCCATGTTTCTGACATTCATTTGATGCACCTTCTTTGTTAGCCTTGCTCTGTTTACAACTTCTACAGGTAATCGTTGCATTGATGTTAGAGTTAACAAGTATATTAGCCGTGTTGGATATAATTGTCAGCAGCAACAAATATCATTTGTTAATTTTTGAATAAACATAATTTAGTATCTATTATCTATTATAGTTATTCTATGAAGGTTATAAGTGAAGTTATACTTTATTGTTTAGAAAAAAAACAACTGTTTTAAGGTTTTTGTTGCAAACCAAGTTCTATTGTTATGTGTTTAACTGGTAATTCTATACGTATAAATAGCCTCATGAATGGTGTTGTAAATTGTTCTCATTAAATAACAGAAATGACACACCATTCGATAATTTGCTTTCCTGTTGAATTGAAACGCACCACTTTCTTGATCATAATTTTGATGTGCAACACGTTTTTCGTCTTCATTGCTTACCTTCAACGCCATCTGACTTCTTTTCCCGTTTTTGTTAACCTTATCATTTCAAACATGCATTTCCTTTCAATATATATATATATAGAGGAAGGTTAACGTACATTACGGCTTAACGTACATCACATACGACAGGTAATTACGCACGTTCATTTTAAAATCACGCACGTTATAACTCAAAAATCCAAAATCATGCATGTTGAAACACAATAATCCCGCATATTGAAAACATTAATCACGCATGTTATATAACAAATAACGCACGTTGTTGTACGTGAAGTACGTTAAGCCGTAATGTACGATATACTTTTTCTATATATATATATATATATATACATATATATATAGTATATATGTTAATGTACAAGAAATATTTATTGGAATATTTTCTTAACTTATGCTTAACTTACCAAACGATCTCGTGTTTGTCGTCCAGTTGCTGACACGGTAGAATGATCATAAGTTGTACAGCATATCAGTTGTTTAGGTTCTTCAGATGTAGAATCGGATGCAATCTGTTTACCTTTCTTTTTAACCTGTTATTACAGCCCGTAACATTAAAGCAAAGCAAATTAAACTACAATCGTCAACTAAGTATGTATAATAATATGAACAAATAACTTATCCGTTATTATGTTTCAAAGACTTACATCTTCTTTTGTCTGGTTGTTATTTCCTTTACTTACAAAACTCTTTCTTTCAGACTTCAACTTTTCTTTTCAACACTTTTCTTATTCACTTCATGTTTCTCATCATTCATCTGCATCCAAGATTTTTAAAATTCATTAACATCTGAGGATCAATATATTGTATTGTAAAAATATGTAAACTCATTACCCTAGTAATGAATTGGTCGATTGAGTCTTCTTGATCAGTGAAGATCTGTTATACGATAACATCTGTAAATAAGTTGTATTGACTAGCAAACCATTTTAACTTACTTTAAATTACTTACAGAGTTGAAGTGTTCATAGTATGTGTGTTTAGGTATTTCAACAACTGAGTTGTCTTTAGTTGTCTCCTTCTTTCTAAAAACAACCTCAACTCCGCTAGGATAAAGTGTCAAGTCAAACGATTCGCTGTCTGTTTTCATCAACATCAGTATATCACCGTCTTCTATGTCAATATATTCAAACATCTCCGGACACCCTTTAGCAAAAACGTAGCATGCATTTATTTTTTCGGTCTCAACTTTCCAACACTGACCTGCTGCGTATATGTTATAAGAATCTTTTACTGGCCAGTAATAGTAAAATTTGTTCACATAAGCTTCTGGAATGACCTGAAAAGTTGTGTAATATTTTATAAACATATATTCATTTATTCCATTTGCTGACAAGTATAACAAAAAACAAATTCCTAGTAACATATAACTATACTTACTATGATCTTTAAATCTCCGTAACGGTTGACTGTCAAGAACTATTCATCACAAACGTTTTGTATGAAACAATGTATTTGTAGACATTTTTCTTTGATTATCCTCAAAACCAATAAGGTGTTCTTTGTCAATTTAAGACCTTTTACAATACTTATCCATCCGTCAGTGACAACACTTTCACCTCTTACACTTCTCAGCCATGCTGTACAGCTTATTCCACTTTCATGATTTATCGTTACCTTTGTCCGGTTCCAGTAATCTCCTCCCACAAGCTTTACAAACTCAATTGGTAATGCCTGTAGTTACATTTACTAATTTCAGTTTACGTAATGAAGTTTTCACTTACTTATTGAAGGCATTACAGCATACCAGTTTCAATGATTTAGGGTCTTGTAATAGAGTCAGGCAGGACGTAATCATTTTTGTATACCTGTGATATATAACATTTAATATTAACTGTTAGTATTAATACACAATGTGTTAAAATGTAATCTTATGTCATGAGAATATTATTCCTAATTCATAATGTGCAATAGATCTCTTCTGTATACCGTTTCAATATATCAGTATATATATATATATAAATATAATCGTAAAATATCTCTTTTTGCGTAATCGCACATGGGTTAGGTTATTTTGGAGCAACTTATATCTTATTGACTTATAAAATTTCATAAGTTGTGTTTATAGTGTTTGGGTTAGCTTATTTAAGTTATTTTTGTGTGTTGAGAAGTTGTTTTTGATAAGTTAGTATTTGTAACTCCTCTCTTATGACTTATATAAGTTAATAAGTACTTTTAGAGAAGGAACCCCAAAAATAAAAAAATTTATAACAGAATCATATGTTTTCATCCGTGTGTGTTTAGGATTCCTTCTTAAAAATGTCTTATTAACTTATATAAGTGACAAGTGAGAAGTTAGAAATTCTGACTTCTCAAAAATGGCTTGTCAACACACAAAACCCTTTAAAATAAGCTAACCCAAACACTCAAAAAACAACTTATTAACTTTTATAAGTCAATAAGTTATATGTTGCTCCAAAATAAGTTAACCCAAACACCCCCATTGTTTGATTGCAACTTTTTCATATATTATTATCACATTATACTGTAAACATTAGTTCAACAATGTCCATAACATGCAATACATAAGATATATATCAACTATACATAACATATGAGAGGTTGAAGATGATTAAAACCTAAAATCAGAGTTGACGTCTACAAACAAGGTATTCGCTGCAGTAACCATCATATGTCGTTGATTAAGTATCTAACAGAGGTTTAGAAATCTAATAGAAATTAAACCGTTAAGATTTACAATCGGAAGTTACCCTTTTGTCGATCAAATCTTCGGCGGCGATGATCTTCAAGGAGATATGAAACGCCGGTGATGATGAAGTTGTTTTGATTGTGATAGATATGATGTTGATTGCGTATCTTTTTATTATCTTTTATATTTTATTGTTTGTTTAATTAAATAAAGAAATAGTTAAATATTGGTGGTATGGATAGTGTTAATATTAGCCATGGTATTGCAACTGATTCTATATATTGTGTTATTGTGTCTGATTATTGTGTTTTGCAACTAGGTGGGTTTTCTATACATTAAGTTATGTGTTCTTGTCATTGTGTTTACTTTGTATGCAATGGATATTAATTTTATTAAATTAAATATAAAGAAAGATTAAAGAGTGAAATATGTATAAAATATTATACGCTACAATTAACACTTCCAAAGATTTCAACGACTCTCGCCTTCTTCCACGCGATTTTATTCTTTCTTTGGTTTTGCAGATCAGCCAGGATGTCGCAGATTTTCTGATCCTGTTTCAACAGTTGTGTGATAAACTCTTCTGCGTTGTTCTTGAAATCTGATGGGGGAGAGTGGAGGACTTCATCAAGGTATCCGATGCTGCTCCAGGTTCGCTTGTAATTGTTATCACTGATGATGCCGACTTTTCTGTTTAGTTCTTCATATGCTCCCTTTTCTTAGAGCGACCATAGAGATAATTGTAATTGATTTAGTTTATGTTGATCTAACTTTGATAGATCTCGTCTATCTTTATTTAATGGTGTTAGCAATTGCTATGTTAATCAATTTAAAAATAGTTACTTAAAAATTTTAAATTGTGTGAATTAGATGTAAGATTTTAAGTTAGTACGTATGACAATTCGATGTATAAGAATATAAGAACAGTTGTAGTTACTAATCGCAATCGAATAAAAAGTCATTATTATCTTAAAGATAGACATGGTTTGTGTTTGTTAACATGGTTTGTGTTTTGCCAACGAAATTGTATATTAGACCACCAGTAGTGGGACTTTATTTTTGAAAAAAATCCAAAAAAAAAACGCCCCCCTTCCCATTACATAGGGCGTTATGGGGCATTTTTTTGAAAAAAAATTGGCTTGGCGTTTTTAAAACCACGCCTAAAAGAGATTGTGATGGGTTGACTGGGTTTGACTGGCCAATGAGAAACTAGCTTGCTTTTTTTTAACGCCTAAAAGGGATTATTGGGCATTATTCCCACTACGTCACTTTTGCAATAAAGCCCCATGCTGACTGGACTGCCACGTGTCGGATAATGCCCCATGGTGGGGGCATTATTTTTCTTAACCACTACACATGGTCTTATAGTATATATTGTGTTTTTTTGGCTTTTGTGTAATATCCTTGGGAGATCCTAATAACATCAATTGCTTTTTTTGTATATGTATTCTGCATGTTTATGATTTATTGTATATTATAATATACATTGTGTTTTTTTTGGCTTTTTTGTAATATACTTGTGAGATCTTGATAACATTATCTGCTTTTTCTTTGTAGATGTATCCTGCATGTTTATCATTTATTACAAGTCATTATTATCTTAAATGTAGACACTGTTATTGATGTTCTTAAATAATATTCTCATGACATAAATATAATCTACGTTTGGTTGTGTTGATAGTTTTTTTTAATACTTTTGTAAAGATGTAACATTGATAGATCTCATTTATCTTCATTTAATGGTGTTAGCAATTCCTACGTTAATCAATTACAAATAATTAACTAAATATTTTAAATTGTGCGAATTAGATGTAAGATTTTAAATTAGTATGTATGACAATTCAAGAAGAGTTGTAGTTATTAATCGAAATTAAATTAAAAGTCAACATTATTTTAAATATAGACATAGTTATTGATGTTCTTAATAGTTAGATAAGTAGTTATCGTGATATTAAAATATACAGTGAGTTTGGATGATGTTAATCATATATACCCGGACAACAGTGAGTTTGGATGATGTTAATCATATATACCCGGACAGCGGACGGGTAAACTACTAGTTAAGTGATTATTTGTGTAGATTAATGTAGTTAGTTGATGTAATCTTGATTATTATGTTGATTTTGTTAAGATTAGTGGGTTAAAGTTTAGATTTATGATGATCTTGTGATTAGTTTCATGCAGTAAATTAGATTAGTGTTAATCTAGTCATGATACACTTGAAAATGTGATTTAAACACATATATGTTTAAATTACACAAGATCATCAACTTCAAAGATTATGAGAATTTGTATGTAAACTTGATTAAGTGATTCTTGAAAGATGAAACCAAGAATAATTATGTGATAAGGCTTTTAAAAACGCTAATGAACTTGATTTTTTAAACATAAAGCAATTTTATGAAATTTTATTTAAAAAGTGTGGTATAAAAAGTCTTGGAAATTTTTACATAAAAAATGTGGGAATTTTTAAGAGTGAAAAACAAATATAATCAAGTTTATATAAATAATTAACTAAAAATGGTTAAATTTAAAGTATGAAAAGTTTAATTAAGGTAATGCTCATTATAAGCTTTGAAGGAATACGTATGATTATGGATGTAAATGTGATCTTTAGTGATACTTGGTAATTGTGGTGATTTTTGGAAAATTGATTGATGGTTTAAACGCGTTTTGAAAATGTGGGAAATGCCATAGTTTAGGGGAAACTAAGGTGAAATTTTCTAAAATCATAATCATGATTAGACGGGGGTTAAAATGGGATTAAAATGGCTAATCACACTTGAGGATCTTAATCATGGTTAAACAAACTTTTTTGGTGAAAAGTTTAAGTATTAAACACCTAAAGAAGTTTCTAAATACTTATAGTGGTTTTTATTAGTTAAAAGAAGAAACTTATAAGTATATATACTTTTAGGGAAATATATATATGTTTAGAAAACTCATCAAGGTGTATTTATATTATGTGCTAAGTGTATGTATTTAGATTTATTAGGGTGATCTAAATAATACACAAAGGATACCAAGAAAAATACTTGAAAGATAACAATTATAAATACCACATAAGTACATATACACAATATCCTCATATAACCAAGAAATGCTAAGTAATAGAATACATAAAACTCACTTACATGATGCCCCCAAATGGACTAAACAGACGAGCCGACAATACGGACGACGGAACCAAAAATTACAAGAAAATATTCCTAAGAAATAAAGCATATTTCAATCGACCAAATATGACATGTAAACAAATCGGTCGAAAAAGGAATACATAACAACCGACGACGACAAAATGGGTGTATCGCCATCACGAGAGGTTACTACGACATTTGGGCGATTCTTCAACGTGGAAATATACCTATTAAACGATTACGATGACACGTCTAAAAATATGATATTTTTAGACACTTAACGGACGTATATTTAGCCGATAACAAAATCCGGAAAGTCGAAAAGTATAAAGTTACTAAGTATTTTTATAAGGAAAAGAACACATTAAAAATCCTATACTTAGTGAATTTTTATAAAAATGCAAGATTTCTAAACTTATGGACTCATAAATCTTATTTTGGGCTAGGCCCAATTACTTGAATACATGGGCATGGCCCAATAACAATAAATCATGGGCAATGGCCCAATAACAATAAATCATGGGCAAAGGCCCAATAACATTAATACATGGTCAAGGGCCCAATGACATAAATACATGGGCAGAGGCCCAATAACATTAATATGTGGGAAAGGGCCCAATGACATAAATACTTGGGCAGAGGCCCAATGACATATATACATTGGCGGAGGACCAATATTATTAATACATGGGCAAGGGCCCAATGACATAAATACATGGGCGGAGGCCCAATGACATAACGTGGGCTAGGCCCAAAGGCATGGGCTAGGCCCAAATTGCATGGGCTAGGCCCAATGACATGGGTTAGGCCCAATGACATGGGCTCAGCCCAATGACACGCGTGCGAAGCACGAGGACATGTGAAAGGCGAAGCCCGTTCACACACGATTCAATACACACAAAGTATATATATACTTGTGAAATAATTATACATATAATAATCGAACGAACAAACTACCAACTGTCTAAAATACAAAGTTGTCCCAAATATGGCAAGTGAAAACATAATAAGAATTCAAGACGAACAACTTGTACGAGGTCCAATAAGACCTAGTGTCTAATAATGTTAGTACACATGTAGGTTACTCACGCATACGGACGCTCACTTATGGTATTACAATACACGGAACGCAAACTTGTGAGTTCATGTCCCTCCTTTCAATGATTTCAATGTTTTATTTTTAAAACAATCAAGGGGAAATACATGTTATAACATACGGTATGTTAGCTATGGGTTTAGATGATAATATGATCAATGTGCGTAAGTAGGATGATGACATTAGTAACCATTAATCACTTAGTGACCAAGGTGCAAAAGGTATAGATCTATCGAGCTTGAGGCGCGCTCCACTCCTGCTTGGTACCTTAGGAGTGCATTTGTGATCCCTATGATGTCAAAGTTGTCTCGGGTTGGTTACTTACTTATGGCACATATGTCAGGGTGCAAGCTACACACTGATAGATCCTTAAACTCCATGAATGCTAATGACATACCATGATTTCATGACTGAATTACAAATATGATTGCATTACAAGATAACACTTATGAGATTTCATATGATAACAATAACTACATGAACTCGCTCAACTTTTGTTGACTTTTTAAAATTACATGTATTTCAGGAAACAAGACATGAGCCGGTGATAGACCACGGGAAATGGGAATGACATGACAACAAATGCCTTTTATGACAAAAACAATCTCTTGTTCGAAGTGTAATGAAACTCAATAACTATATTTTGGATAACATTGTAAACTTTTGTTACAAATCAATGCATATGGCATCATTGTTAGTTTATATTTGTTTATGCGATTGGATGCAATGATTAACTTTCTTAAGTCACACGTAACACGCTTCCGCAATTAGCAGGGTGTGACTTGCAATGCGAGAAAGTTATTACCTACGCTTCTCGGCAACTCAAGATTCACGAGCGGAATTACACGACACACGATTTGGAACTGGGAGCAGTAGTCTTCGTACTCAAGATTTGGAGACATTACGTGTACGGTACCAAGTGCACGATTTACACCGATTACAAGAGCCTCCAGCATATACTGGATCAGAAGGAGCAGGGGCGCAGGATTTAAGGGGCGGGGATGGGCGCCCGACCCCCCGAACTTTTTGGTCAGTAGTGTTATATATGTACGTTTCATATAGAATTTTATAGGTATATACGTTTTTGGCCCCGCCGGTTTTATAAAAAAAATTAGGTATATACGTTTTCGACCCCCCGATTTTATTTTTTTTATTTATATAGCCCAAATAAAATATTTAATTAGCCCAAATATTATAGCCCAAATCATTATATTTGGTAGAATACTAGAATGTATATTATATAACCCAAATCAAATCATTATATAGCTCAACTTAAAAGTCCACCCTATCCAAAAAAACCAAATTAGTTTACTTTGGGACATCGACAAGAAGAACAGAAGCTACAAGCCAGAACTGCAGAAGGGGGGAAAACGCAGGTTATAGAACTGTTCGACTTCAGCTTCTTGTTAGATCATTTAGTTCACCGATGTCCCACCCGAACATACACCTCGAAACTACGCGATAGAAAAAAAAATTAGGTCCAGTACTTTCCGACCCCCCGAACTTTTTTTTCAAGCTTCGCCACTGAGAAGGAGTTGAACATGCGACAACGCCGATGGGTCGAACTCCTTAACGACTACGAGTGCGCCATCAAGTATCATCCTGGCAAGGCCAACGTTATGGCTGATGCCCTCAGCAGAAAAGAGACCAAACCTAAGCGTGTCCATGCCTTACAACTTACTATTCACTCAAATCTTCCTAACCAGATTTGAAAGGCTTAAGTCGAAGCACTGAAAGCGGAAAACCTCCCAGCTGAATCTATGCGGAGCATGGAAAAGCAGCTCGAAATTAAAGACGATGGCATCCACTACTTCATGGACCATATATGGGTTCCATCTTACGGAAATCTCCGAGAGCTTGTAATGGACGAAGCACACAAGTCTCGCTACTCGATACGTCCTGGTTCTGATAAGATGTATCACGATCTTAAGACCCTGTATTAGTGGCCTAACATGAAAGACATTATTGCTAAATACGTTAGCAAATGCTTGATTGTCACACCCCGATATTTCCATGTATTACCGGTGGGCCCGGCGGGGAGTATCGTGACGTAGTTGATATCATCATAGTCAAACATACACAGTTTATAGCACAGCGAAAGTCATAGAGAAAAACATTATTACAAACCGTAATGTAAAGTATGAGTAAAATATTATACAGACGGTCGTAAAAAGGATCCACAGGCGGATCTAAAACATAATGCAAAATATTGTTCAACAGACTTTAAGCATTAAGAACTTGCAAGATTCTTTAACAAATGCTCAGAAGCTTCCAGCCAATTTCGCGTAGTACCTACCACTTAGTCTTTTTGAAAAATACGACAGTTTACACTGGTAAATACAATTAACCGACTCTTTTGAAAACATTTATAAAAATGATTTAGATGCACAAGGCACAAATGTTCTTTTATAACTTGGGATAATTATATAGAATAATATTGTATACAGATTTACATGTTTGTCGTACGTTCAGGGCCCGGGATAGAAGCCGAGACAAGATTAATAGACACACCACTAAAATAAACCCACAAGAAGTTATCCTCATGAGTGGGTATATCATTTTACATACGCAACTGTCAGGTATATACCTACACCCCGTGCTTAAGTCGTGGCCATTTTCAAATGAAATGAGCTGAGGATATCCAGGACACGGTCATTGTGACAACCCTCAAAATCCCATGTATTCCGTACAATTCGTTAATAATAATTAATGTGCTTGACGACTGTGTGGAATTACGTAACTACTTTCTGATATATGTGTTATATTTACATGCGCCTGTTAACACACTAGTAATGTACAGAAAAGTCATTAGATAGTCCGTTGGGATTTCCTAAGTATTAGAAATTAAAGACGTTACAAAAATATATACATAGGACACGTTACGAATTAATTTAGCACTTTAACGGGGTAATATCCAACCGTACAACCGGACATAACCCGGAACACAAAAATATTTACATAACATTGTTTTTCTTTTTCTGAGCCAGTTAGGGTCCCCGAATACCCTAACACCCGTTACAAATTATAACACACTAGAAATTGGTTTAATCACCTAACTAACTAACTTAAGCTCTAACTATCTAGTTAGATTACAAATCCCAACCCAACCCCCCTTGTTTAATCGATCTCCCCCATTAGGAGACAAGGTCTTACAAGTTTGATTATTTTAATATTTGTCAAAGATGTACAAGACATATAAACTTTTGGTTAATCACACAAGATGGGTTATAAAAGAAACCATAAGGCCACCTCACTTCCATAATCCACTTAGCAAAATTTCTTAAAGCTCTCTCCCTTCTCTTGAACTCTCGGCCGACCACACAAGCCACACCACACCCACTTTTCAATTTCATTCAAGTTACTCCAAGTGCACTCAAGTGTGAAGGATCTCATACGAGGAAGCCCGGAACTTACGGATTGCCAAGAACCTCTATACGACGCTTTTAACCACCCGTTTTTCGTCTAGTTTCTTCCCTAGCCACGAGCTAGTAGTAAGTGATTCTAATCACCTTCTTAAGCTTGTCTAAAGTGGTTAATAAGAATTTTGTCGGATAAAAATCATGAACACTAGAGTTCAAAACTAAAAGTCCACTAAAAATAATAAACATGGTGGTTAATGAATGAATGTTAGTGTAAAACTTTTGAAACAAGTTTTGTTATGATTCTTAGTTGATTATCTGATGTTTTGCTGGTTAGTATTGATGTTTGATGTTGTTGTGATCAATAAACTTGCTAACGGAATCAATCGAACACGAACTAGGAAGTTAAATACTAAAAACAGAATCTGTCCAAGTTTTACAGCCAACTTCAGTTGGCTGTAAACAGGTGATAAACTCTACAAAAAACTGATATTTTTAGTCTAAAACGTGTTATTATGAAATACGGTTCTAATGGCACCGGAATCGTAATTTTTGGACTCCGTTTACTATTTTTAAAGGGTCTTTTCGTAACACCAGCTAGAACTGCAATTTTTCTGCTGAAAAAGTGTGTATTGTTTTCTGTTATAACTTGTAATCTGTGTGGAGTCTGATCACGAAATTTATACCAAAGTTGACCACCGATGTATTTGTAATTACCCCACTAGAGTTTCATAAATCGGACGCTCGATGGATTTTAAATAAATTATCTCGTGGACTGTGGTCAGAAAAATATAAATCTGAGTTCAGTCTGGAAAATGAATTTTTATAAAATATTGGTAACGAACCGGACCCCGATATTTTTACACAATAAAATTTGGAACGTTTAAGATATTCGGTAAAAATTTGGGAATTTTTGGAATAAGTTAACTATTTTATTAAAATGTCCAAAAACAGCCGGTTTTGAATATTAATGCTGAAATGACATAAGTTGTGACTTGCGTGTCTAAATGTCGAGTATGCTATCTGTGAATGATCTAACATGTTATATGTGTTACGTGCACTATCGTATGTTTGCTTATGAGTGGGGAATGGATGGGAAGTATATATATACGGGCATAAACAGTTAAAGTAATGCATGCTATGTGATAGATACGTGTAGGAACTTTGTGCTCTATTTGTAAGCCACTAAATGACTAACTGGTAAATCATACTAGGACGTGATTGACCAACCTTGACTGTTAGCTATATTTGAGAATCTAACCGAGCAAACCGAGGTGAGTTCACACTTTTCTACAAAGCATGGTAATTCCCGGTGGTAATGGGAATGGGTTCAGGAATAGGGATTCCTCGTCCTTTGAGACGTGTTTAGGAATGTAAATTCCTCGTCCTGTTGGGACGTATTAGACTTACTGGACTAGAACTCTATCAGCGAAGTCCCTCCCTTTTTGTATCGACTTAATCGCCGAGGCTATGGCGAGCGGGTCATTAGTTAATAGCGCTATTAGGTTTAACAAACCTCACGCCGTGCCAGTTGGACGGGTGTGTACAAATGGACTATGGCACGTCGGTGGTGATAGAACACCGACGCTAGGGCATAATTGATTTTTGTTAGTAGTCGATATGATAAACGAGTCTAGTAGTTTAAAATACTGGGGTAGCTCCCCACGGCCAAAGTGCCGGGCTGGATAGCCAGGGAAGGTGGACATGGGATGGTTAACTAATAAACGTTTTCGAACTATGGGGTAACCCCCATGGCTGGATAGCCGAATGAGATTAAACTATGTTTTTTGGAAACAACTCTAAAATGGACAACCAACCGTGAACTCACTCAACTTTGTTGTTGACTCGTTATTACATGCTTTGCAGGTCATTAGATGCTATGGAGCTTGCATATGGAGGTGGTCGTTGTGGGATGCGAACTGATATGTCCCGTACTTAATGAATAAACTTTATGAACTTATTAAACCTACGTTTTGGACTTTAAACTTATGAACTATGGACTTATGTTTTGAACTTATGTTTTATGCTTCCGCTGTTAACCTAAAATCGGTTTACTTCCTTTTGGTCACCAATCGTATTGTGTTTGGTTTTATTACTTAATTATGTTGTTCAATATGATTGGTGGCTCGATCCTGGTCATGTCACGCCTCCAAGCGGTGATACTCCGCATGGTCGATTTTGGGGGTGTGACAGATTGGTATCAGAGCCATTGGTTATAGTGAACTTGGTTTTTAAAAGGGAACAGTTTTTGATAAAACCAGACTATAACCAGTACAGTGCTCAACGATCCACAACGACGCTACGCTCCACGTGCAAGACTCGACACCATAAGTGGTATGATTTATGTTATATTGTCGGTTAGATAGTTCTCACTGTGCATTAGATAATGTGGTAGTTGCTATTTGAACCTTGTGTGCTTGCTCTCTATTGTCGTCCCACACTTACGCACTTTCGCGACACTTTTCTCACCTACGTTGCTTCGTTATGAAGATCATGAGCGAACGCGGAGGACGTATCAACCTCACTCAAACCCAGTTGACGGCTTTGATCAACGAACGAGTCGCTGAGGCACTCGCAGCCAATCCAGCAGGAGGTATAACCTGCTATATCAACCCACCTTAGGACGTTTAGATCCTACCTTCATAAACCAACCCTCATGCTTAATTTTGTCCTTTATTCTCGCGCAACAGGTCAACGTGCTCAACCTCCTGTGTGCACGTTCAAGACGTTCATGGACTGCCGACCTACCACTTTCAGTGACACCGAAGGAGCAGTGGGCCTTCTTCACTGGTTTGAAAAGCTTGAGTCAGTTTTAGAGATGTGCGAATGCCCCGAAGACCGTAGGGTGAAATATGCTACCGGAACACTTGAAGGGGTAGCGCTCACATGGTGGAACGCTCAGGTTCAGCTGCTGGGGTTGGTTGCTGCTAATGCCACCCCATGGAACGGTTTCAAGGAACTGATCAAAGAGGAATATTGTAGTCGGGATGACATCCACAAACTGGAGGTGGAATTTTTCAATCTGAAGATGACGGGGTCTGAGATTGAGGCGTATACCAAGAGGTCGAATGAACTGACCATCATGTGCCCTACTATGGTGGACCCTCCCATCAAACGTATTGAGCTTTACCTCAAGGGCCTTGTACCAGAGATTCAAAGTCACGTAACTTCAGCCAACCTGGGTACCATTCAGAAAATTATCAAGTTGGCTCATCGTCTCACCGACCAGGCGGTGGAGCAAAACAGGCTACCCAAACGTATCAGTGCCACAGCTACTTCTGATGCACCTACCGACAGCAAGCGAAAATGGGATGGGAATTCAGGCAAAGGTTCTACTTCAGCTCAGTCCCAGCAGCGAAAGACAGATGAGTACAGGAGCCCCAGTCAGCAGTCTTCTGGGAATCAAGGTCAGGGTGGATACAAGGGAAATCACCCCTAATGTAATCGCTGTAACTTGCACCATAGTGGGCCATGTGGTAAAGGCAACTGCCATCGATGCAACAAGCCTGGTCACATGGCAAGGGACTGCAGGAGTCAGCATCCGGCGAATCCGAACCGGCAGCAACAGCAAGCCCCACCCAATCAACGCCAGCAGCGGCAACAACAAGGTAACAACAAAGGGTGCTTTCAATGTGGTGCTGAGGGCCATTTCAAGAAAGACTGCCCCCAGTTAAATCAGAACCAGAACAACAACAATAATGGAGGAAACAATGGAGGCAACAATGGAGGTGGCAATGGGGGAAACAACAATGGCAATGGGGCAAGGGGTCGTGTTTTCGTACTAGGTCAGGGTGATGCAAGGAACGATCCCAACGTTGTGATGGGTAAGTTTCTTCTAGACGACTTCTTTGTTACTATTTTATTCGATTCGGGTGCCGATACTAGTTATGTGTCCTTGAAAGTTAGCCAAATGCTTAAGCGCACTCCAACACTCCTGAACACCAAACACACGGTAGAACTAGCTAACGGTAAAAGTCTGGAAGCCACACACGTAGTTAAAGGTTGTAACCTCGTCTTAGTTGGTCAGACTTTCTCTATCGATCTTATTCCTATCACACTGGATAGTTTCGACGTCGTTATTGGGATGGATTGGCTATCTCATCATCAAGCGGAGATTGTTTGCAAGGAGAAAATCGTCCGCATTCCTCGTTCTGGTGAAGAACCTCTCATGATTCGTGGCAACAAGAGTGGTGCTGTCGAAGGCATCATCTCTTTCCTTAAGGCCCAGAAGTGTTTGCGAAAGGGCCACACTGCTATTTTAGCACTCGTTACTGACACATCAACGGAAGAGAAGAGAATTGAGGACATTCCTATTGTGCGCGATTTTCCTGAGGTATTTCCTGAGGAATTACCTGGTCTTCCGCCTCATCGCCAAGTTGAGTTTCAAATCGAGCTAGCTCCTGGAGCAGCACCAGTAGCTCGAGCACCATATCGTCTAGCTCCATCAGAACTTGAAGAACTGTCCACACAACTACAAGAACTCTTGGAAAAGGGTTTCATACATCCTAGCTCTTCGCCCTGGGGAGCTCCAGTACTATTCGTGAAGAAGAAAGACGGTACCTTCAGAATGTGTATTGACTATCGCGAACTTAACAAGATGACTGTGAAGAATCGTTATCCTCTTCCACGTATTGACGACTTGTTCGACCAGCTGCAAGGGTCAAGCTATTACTCTAAGATTGATTTGAGATCGGGATACCATCAGCTGAGGGTCCGAGATGAGGACGTCTCCAAAACAGCATTCAGAACTCGTTACGGCCATTACGAGTTTCTGGTTATGCCATTCGGGCTGACGAATGCACCAGCAGTCTTCATGGATCTCATGAACCGAGTGTGCAAACCTTACCTGGATAAGTTCGTTATTGTGTTCATCGACGATATCCTGATCTATTCGAAGAGTCAGGAGGAACACGAGCAGCATCTACGACTTATGCTGGAACTTCTTCGAAAAGAGCAGTTGTATGCCAAGTTTTTGAAATGTGACTTCTGGCTTCGCGAAGTCCACTTTCTAGGCCATGTGGTAAACAAGGATGGGATTCATGTGGATCCATCTAAGGTTGAATCGATCAAGAATTGGCCTGCACCCCGCACACCAACAGAGATCCGCCAATTCTTGGGTTTGGCAGGATATTACAGAAGGTTTATCAAAGATTTCTCCAAGATTGCGCAACCTCTCACTTCACTGACTCAGAAGGGTGTCACCTATCGTTGGGGTGATGCACAGGAGTCCGCATTTCAACACCTAAAGGATAGACTTTGTAGCGTGCCTATCCTCTCATTGCCTGAAGGCACAGATGATTTCGTGGTTTATTGCGACGCTTCCATCCAAGGACTTGGTTGCGTATTGATGCAACGTGACAAGGTCATTGCCTACGCATCACGCCAACTCAAGGTTCACGAAAGAAATTACACTACTCACGATCTGGAGCTGGGAGCAGTTGTTTTCGCGCTTAAGATATGGAGACATTACCTGTACGGTACCAAGTGCACCATTTACACCAATCACAGGAGTCTCGAGCATATCTTCAAGCAAAAGGAGTTAAACATGCGTCAACGCCGATGGGTTTAGCTCTTGAACGATTATGAATGCGCAATCAAGTATCATCCGGGCAAAGCCAATGTTGTGGTCGACGCCCTCAGCCGAAAGGATACTATACCTAAGCGTGTACGTGCGTTACAGCTTACCATCCAATCTAACCTTCCCGCTCAGATTCGCGATGCTCAGGTCGAAGCATTGAAAGTAGAAAACATTAGGGCTGAGTCCCTACGAGGATCGAGGCAGCGGCTAGAACAAAAGGAAGAGGGCGCTTACTATGTAACAGGGCGCATCTGGGTCCCACTTTATGGAAACTTACGCGAGCTTGTGATGGACGAAGCGCACAAGTCTCGTTATTCGGTACATCCTGGTTCGGATAAAATGTACCACGACCTCAAGACTACGTATTGGTGGCCTGGCATGAAAGCCCATATAGCAACCTACGTCAGTAAGTGCTTGACTTGTGCGAGAGTCAAGACCGAATATCAGAAACCATCAGGCCTACTTCAACAACCGGAGATCCCGAAATGGAAATGGGAGCAAATTTCCATGGATTTCGTTGCTGGTCTGCCTAGATCTCAACGCGGAAACGATACCATTTGGGTGATCGTAGATCGACTGACCAAGTCTGCACATTTTCTGGCTATCAAAGAAACAGATAAGTTTTCTACTCTTGCAGACATTTACCTAAAGGAAGTGGTATCAAGGCACGGAGTGCCAACCTCCATTATTTCTGATCGTGACGCGCGTTTTACTTCTGAACTGTGGCAAGCAATGCACAAGTCTTTTGGCTCACGTTTAGATATGGGCACCGCTTATCACCCGCAGACGGATGGGCAATCTGAACGCACCATCCAGACCCTTGAAGACATGCTTAGGGCATGCGTAATCGACTTTGGTAACGGCTGGGAAAAGCACCTCCCGCTAGTGGAGTTTTCGTATAACAACAGCTACCACACCAGCATCCAAGCCGCTCCGTTTGAGGCATTGTACAGACGGAAATGCCGATCACCTCTCTGTTGGGCAGAAGTTGGTGACAGTCAAATCACTGGCCCAGAACTCGTAGTAGATACAACAGAAAGAATTGCTCAGATAAGACAGCGAATGGCGGCAGCCCGTGACCGTCAGAAAAGCTATGCTGATAAGGGAAGAAAACCACTTGAGCTCCAGGTTGGGGATCGAGTGCTACTCAAAGTTTCACCTTGGAAAGGTGTAGTCCGCTTTGGCAAACGAGGCAAACTCAATCCGCGTTATGTCGGACCATTCGAAGTCATTGAGAAAATTGGCAAGGTAGCCTACAGGTTGAACCTACCTGAAGAACTCAGCGGAGTTCACAACGTTTTCCATGTGTCGAATCTGAAGAAGTGTCTGTTAGATGAGACCCTCATAGTTCCTCTCAAGGAACTCACAATCGACGACCAGCTGCGATTCGTCGAGGAACCAGTAGAGATTACGGATCGAGACGTTAACATCCTCAAGCATACCAGGATACCTCTGGTCCGAGTTCGTTGGAATGCTCGTCGTGGCCCAGAGTATACCTGGGAACGTGAAGACCAAATGAAACTCAAGTACCCCCAGCTATTTAAGAAAAACGCAACCACTACTGAGGCTGAAGCTACTTCAGAATTTCGGGACGAAATTCCAAATCAACGGGGGGATGATGTGACACCCCAGGAAAATCAGGAAAACAACGCAACTTAACTAGCTTCCTCAGTAACCACGCGCTAAATTTCGGGACGAAATTATCTTAACAGGGGGAGAATGTGACAACCCTCAAAATCCCATGTATTCCATACAATTCGTTAATAATAATTAATGTGCTTGACGACTGTGTGGAATTACGTAACTGTTTTCTGATATCTGTGTTATATTTACATGCGCCTGTTAACACACTAGTAATGTACAGAAAAGTCATTAGATAGTCCGTTGGGATTTCCTAAGTATTAGAAATTAAAGACGTTACAAAAATATATACATAGGACACGTTACGAATTAATTTAGAACTTTCACGGGGTAATATCCAGCCGTACAACCGGACATAACCCGGAACACAAAAATATTTACATAACATTGTTTTTCTTTTTTCTGGGCCAGTTAGGGTCCCCGAATACCCTAACACCCGTTACAAATTATAACACACTAGAAATTGGTTTAATCACCTAACTAACTAACTTAAGCTCTAACTATCTAGTTAGATTACAAATCCCAACCCAACCCCCCTTGTTTAATCGATCTCCCCCATTAGGAGACAAGGTCTTACAAGTTTGATTATTTTAATATTTGTCAAAGATATACAAGGCATATAAACTTTTGGTTAATCACACAAGATGGGTTATAAAAGAAACCATAAGGCCACCTCACTTCCATAATCCACGTAGCAAAATTTCTTAAAGCTCTCTCCCTTCTCTTGAACTCTCGGCCGAACACACAAGCCACACCACACCCACTTTTCAATTTCATTCAAGTTACTCCAAGTGCACTCAAGTGTGAAGGATCTCATACGAGGAAGCCCGGAACTTACGGATTGCCAAGAACCTCTCTACGACGCTTTTAACCACCCGTTTTTCGTCTAGTTTCTTCCCTAGCCACGAGCTAGTAGTAAGTGATTCTAATCACCTTCTTAAGCTTGTCTAAAGTGGTTAATAAGAATTTTGTCGGATAAAAATCATGAACACTAGAGTTCAAAACTAAAAGTCCACTAAAAATAATAAACATGGTGGTTAATGAATGAATGTTAGTGTAAAACTTTTGAAACTAGTTTTGTTATGATTCTTAGTTGATTATCTGATGTTTTGCTGGTTAGTATTGGTGTTTGATGTTGTTGTGATCAATAAACTTGCTAACGGAATCAATCGAACACGAACTAGGAAGTTAAATACTAAAAACAGAATATGTCCAAGTTTTACAGCCAACTTCAGTTGGCTGTAAACAGGTGATAAACTCTACGAAAAACTGATATTTTCAGTCTAAAACATGTTATTATGAAATACGGTTCTAATGGCACCGGAATCGTAATTTTTGGACTCCGTTTACTATTTTTAAAGCGTCTTTTCGTAACAGCAGCTAGAGCTGCAATTTTTCTGCTGAAAAAGTGTGTCTTGTTTTCTGTTATAACTTGTAATCTGTGTGGAGTCTGATCACGAAATTTATACCATAGTTGACCACCGATGTATTTGTAATTACCCCACTAGAATTTCGTATATCGGACGCTCGATGGATTTTAAATAAATTATCTCGTGAACTGTGGTCAGAAAAATATAAATCTGAGTTTAGTCCGGAAAATGAATTTTTATAAAATATTGGTAATGAACCGGACCCCGATATTTTTACACAATAAAATCTGGAATGTTTAAGACATTTGGTAAAAATTTGGGAATTTTTGGAATAAGTTAACTATTTTATTAAAATGTCCAAAAACAGCCGTTTTGAATATTAATGCTGAAATGACATAAGTTGTGACTTGCGTGTCTAAATGTCGAGTATGCTATCTGTGAATGATCTAACATGTTATATGTGTTACGTGCACTATCGTATGTTTGCTTATGAGTGGGGAATGGATGGGAAGTATATATATACGGGCATAAACAGTTAAAGTAATGCATGTTATGTGATAGATACGTGTAGGAACTTTGTGCTCTATTTGTAAGCCACTAAATGACTAACTGGTAAATCATACTAGGACGTGATTGACCGACCTTGACTGTTAGCTATATTTGAGAATCTAACCGAGCAAACCGAGGTGAGTTCACACTTTTCTACAAAGCATGGTAATTCCCGGTTGGGAATGGGAATGGGTTCAGGAATAGGGATTCCTCGTCCTTTGAGACGTGTTCAGGAATGTAAATTCCTCGTCCTGTTGGGACGTATTAGACTTACTGGACTAGAACTCTATCAGCGAAGTCCCTCCCTTTTTGTATCGACTTAATCGCCGAGGCTATGGCGAGCGGGTCATTAGTTAATAGCGCTATTAGGTTTAACAAACCTCACACCGTGCAAGTTGGACGGGTGTGTACTAATGGACTATGGCACGTCGGTGGTGATAGAACACCGACGCTAGGGCACAATTGATTTTTGTTAGTAGTCGATATGATAAATGAGTCTGGTAGTTTAAAATACTGGGGTAGCTCCCCACGGCCAAAGTGCGGGGCTGGATAGCCAGGGAAGGTGGACATGGGATGGTTAACTAATAAACGTTTTCGAACTATGGGGTAACCCCCATGGCTGGATAGCCGAATGAGACTAAACTATGTTTTTTGGAAACAACTCTAAAATGGACAACCAACCGTGAACTCATTCAACTTTGTTGTTGACTCGTTATTACATGCTTTGCAGGTCATTAGATGCTATGGAGCTTGCATATGGAGGTGGTCGTTGTGGGATGCGAACTGATATGTCCTGTACTTAATGAATAAACTTTATGAACTTATTAAACCTACGTTTTGGACTTTAAACTTATGAACTATGGACTTATGTTTTGAACTTATATTTTATGCTTCCGCTGTTAACCTAAAATCGGTTTACTTCCTTTTGGTCACCAATCGTTTTGTGTTTGTTTTATTTACTTAATTACGTTGTTCAATATGATTGGTGGCTCGATCCTGGTCATGTCACGCCTCCAAGCGGTGATACTCCGCATGGTGGATTTTGGGGGTGTGACAGTCATATTAACCCCCAAATGTTTATATATCAAATAAAACAGATTAAAACGGGTTATGTCAATGATTTAACCACTAATCGATTAAATATTCTATACCCGACCAAGCGGTAATAATTTACCGTATCCCAAGCCCGTATAAGGAAAATAAGTTAAAAGTATTTACCTGAGCTTAAAATGTAAAATTTTGTATACTCAGCTGTGTATTCTACTCAAACAAGTGTAGGTAGCTTTTACCGGGCTCCTACTCTGGAACGAAGGTTTTAATAACCTATTAGATTCCTAACGGGTCTTATTTAAGTTGTAACTTAGACCGGTTAGTTTTAAAGAAAGGGTTACGGCAGGAAACGCTAGATTAAGCGATGGCCGGATTGGAATGTGATTTAGACCCAACAAGTATGGAGACTTGTATAAAATGGGTAAACTAAATACATTCTGGATTTTGAAAAAAAATGATAAGGTTTTATCCGTTTCGGCTAATTTATGCAAACTAGTTACACAAACCGTACCGAACGCGTATGTGCATAACGGGTAGCCGGATGAGTCATGTACAAGTTCCATAAGTTATTATGCCTTAAATATGTTATGATATCAGTAGGATATCAACAATTATACCCCAAAAGTATTTAAAACCAAATTAAGTCCCGGAAGGGTAATTTGGTCATTTTAAAGTTTATAAAAGAGGTTTAATAGTAAACTGAGGTTCTGGTCTAAATTGTTCAGTAAAAACATTTATTTTATCATGTTACATCAGTAAGATATCATACATATGTGAGGTTCACCATTTATGGCCAAACTATGCACCGTATGGGCATTTTGGTCATTTCACATATGTTTTTAAGGACAATATTGGAAGTCTGAGTTCAAGACTTATACTTACTGTTAAACTATTAAAATTTATTTATGAAACTAGTAGGTAACAAGTCTTAGGTGTTAAATATGGTTTTAAACCATACTATGCACCTAATTATCGTAAAAGTCGATAATTGACGATATTTGAGATGTTTATGAAATTCTAAGATTTTAATCAGCCTTATATGTTTAAAATATTTTATTTAACATATAACATCAGTAGGAAAATGTTTGTCATGTTAATCATATGTTAATCTCATTTTATTAACAAAAACGGTATTGTCGTTATTTATCGAATTATATGAGAACTCAAAGATATGATCAGTTTATAATCTGACCCAATATTCCAAAAATCCCTAAAAATAATATCAAAACAATAGGTAATGAGTTTGGTGCCAAAATTTGGGTTTAAACATGATTTATGTTATAAAGCGTAGTTTCATTAATAAAAAGTTTCATTTTACGATATCTTGCATAACTTTAGTTTGAGACCAGAAACTGATGTCTAATTTATTTGACATACTTATATATCAGTCACAAAGATATTTGTATACTCATATATCCAAAAATCTTGTTTTTACATTATAAGGGCATAATAGTCAAATTTAAGCAAATAACGGAAACATGCAAATGAACTCCGATTTCTAAAGGATCATGTAATATAACCTCAGAGGGTTATACTAACATATAATATGGTCACAAAGGAACCCTAAGGCATAAAGATGCTAAGCTAATTCGGGTCAGAACTGAAAGTCAAGGCAAAAGTCAACTTTTACGACTTTCGGTTGCGAACCGAGCCTAAGCTCAGAATTGTCGGGTTGAACATGTCTAAACATGTTCTTATAATATTTATCAAGTTATTAAAGTGATAAAACGTATTTTATGGCTTCTACATTATCAGTTATGAATTCTTTTATAAAAACTAACTCGTTTGACTTTTCTGTTCATTACTTTGACCCGACAATTGACTAAGTAAACGTGATAATTAGGAGGTGCCCTTTTTGAGGGATTATCACCTACTTAATTACCAACACATAGCCACTTTCAATTCAAATAATGGCTGGACCGTCTATATTAAAAGTCAAAGCAGAATTACGCTATCCTTGACTTTCGGTCTTTAAACTAGTGAAAACTGAACTACAGGGACTAAGAACACTTACAATGGTCCTTAGCACGAAATTTTGAACTTAGAGAGCTTCCTTCAAGACTAGGATGCTCCAGAGAATGCTCCAAAAGTTTGAGCAAGTGATGAGAGTGAAAAACTTGAAATGAGCAAGTATGATGTTCACCCCAAAGCCCCTATTTATAGTGCAAGAGGCCATCACCATATCATTACAGGTGTTAAGGCACTTCAGAGATCATTACAGGTGTCTAAAATGGTTTTGAAAACCAGCAAAGATCCATAGAATTCGTTCTTGTGAGGCAATGAACTAGGATAGGTGAAGATAGCATGCAAACCTGCAGCTGTGCAGGTAATTCTGACGAAACAAGGCCGTCGCGTGGCGCAACGGCATATGTGGTCAGGTGTCGCGCAGCGCGACGCTGTAGGTATCCAGCCAAACAAGTTTGAAACTTGGCAAGTTTAGCCCCTGCACCTTTTAAATCCTTGAAACTTCATTTTAAGCACATTTAACCTTAAAAGTGAGTATATGGATGATCTATAGGGTATAATCAAACACCGTTAGGTCTGGTTTCATTAAATGATAATCGAAAACACTAGTTTCACTTTGTTAACGCTTCTAACCCTTTATTTAGGAAAGTTAATGTATACAATACAAAATGATATCGAAACCTCATGAATTTTTCAATACTTAGTCTTGGAAGTATAATTAATCATTACAAAGTCCCGGGTTCATTAAAAGGTCACTCAGAGGTAGGAATTTAACATGTTGACACGTTTAACCCCCGTGCCTTGTGAACTTTCACTTTCTTTCACGAACGGCCTCATACGTTCCTTAATTTATTCATTTAAGAGTACAAACATCGTGTAAGGTTATAGAAAGGCATAGTTTTCATAGGTTGACATTTCTGATCCTTTCACATATATCTTTTCCTTGTTTGTCAAATTTAGTCCCTCATAAACAATTCATTACACGTTTATGGTTCATGACACGAGTCATTATTATATTGGACATGATTTTGCGAGGTGTTACATCCTCACCCCCTTAAAAGAAATCTCGACCTCGAGATTTACTTGAACAAATGAGGGTATTTCTGTCGCATTGTGGATTCAACTTCCCATGTATATTCTGGGCCTCTACGGGCATCCCATTTCACCTTTACAATCGGCACATTCTTTCTTCGAAGCTTCTTAACCTATCGATCCTCGATCGACAAGGGTTTTTCAACAAACTTCAAGCTTTCGTCAATCTGCACGTCCTTATGAGACATTGCTAGCGACTCATCAGCTAGACATTTCTTTAAATTGCAAATGTGGAACACATTGTGAATTCCACTAAGCTCTTCAAGTAGATTCAGCTTGTATGCCACGCTCCCAACATATTGGATGATTTTGAATGGTCCGATATACCTTGGTCTCAGCTTACCCTTTTTACCAAATCGCATCACCCCTTTTCAGGGTGACACCTTGAGCAATACTTTATCACCTACCTCGAATTTTAGAGGTTTGCGCCTCTTATCTGAGTAGCTCTTTTGCCTATCCCTGGCAGCTTTCAGACGATCACGGATCTGAACAATCTTGTCCGTTATCTCCAGGACTATCTCAGGGGCTGATAGTTGGGTCTCTCCAACTTCCGCCCAACAAACTGCCGTTCTACATTTCCTTCCATACAAGGCCTCGAAAGGCGCTGCTTGGATGCTCGAATGATAACTGTTGTTGTATGAAAATTCAATCAAAGGAAGGTGATCATCCCAGCTTCCACCTAAGTCGACAACACAAGCTCGGAGCATGTCTTCCAGCGTTTGAATAGTACGCTCACTCTGTCCATCCGTCTGAGGATGATAAGCAGTACTGAAATTCAAACGAGTGCCTAGGGATTACTTGAAACTTTTCCAAAAGTGCGACGTATAGTATCCCTATCAGATATGATAGATATTGGCACTCCGTGGAGAGATACTATCTTATCCACATACAGCTGGGCTAGTTTATCGGAGCTATGCGTTTCCTTGATGGGTATGAAATGAGCTGACTTTGTCAATCTATCAACTATAACCCATATCATATCATTCCCGTGTTTTGTCCTTGGTAACTTAGTAATGAAATCCATAGTTACCATTTCCCACTTCCAAGTGGGAAGTTCAGGCTGTTGCAGTAAACCTGACGGCTTTTGATGTTCGGCTTTAACCTGTGCGCACGTCAGACATTTAGCCACATAAGTGGCTATGGATTTCTTCAAACCCATCCACCAGTAATTTGCCTTCAGATCTTGGTACATTTTATCACTGCCCAGATGTACCGAATATTTAGAATTATGGGCTTCTCGGAGGATTTCATTTCTAAGTCCTCCATGAATTAGAACCCAGATTCGGCCATTCAATCTAAGGATTCCATCGTTCCCTGGTGGCAACTGATCAACAGTTGCACCTAATCTTTATGCTGGAAAGTTTTCTTCCAAAACGGCTTCTTTTTTAGCTGACAACAAATTTTTGTTTAAACTATTCTTTAGTTCAATGCTTTTGGCATTGATCCTAATAGGTTTAACCCTTTCTTTTCTGATTAGCGCGTCAACGACCACATTTGCTTTGCCCGGGTGATAGCGAATTTCACAATCATAATCGTTCAATGTTTCCATCCAACGACGTTGCCTCATATTAAGATCTTTCTGATTAAACAAATGTTGAAGGCTTTTATGATCTGAATAGATTACACACTTGGTCCCATATAGGTAATACCTCCAAAGCTTGAGTGCAAATACAACAGCACCCAATTCCAAATCATGGGTGGTGTAATTCTTTTCGTGCATCTTAACTTGACTCGATGCATAGGCGATAACCTTACCTTTCTACATAAGCACACAACTCATACCTGTGTGCGACGCGTCACAATAAACAACAAACTCTTCTATCCCTTCTGGCAATGTTAACACAGGATCATTGCTTAATTTCTATTTGAGAATCTCGAAAGATTCTTGTTGTTTGGGACCCCAATCATACTTTACATTATTGCGAGTTAACGAAGTTAAAGGTGCAGCAATTCTTGAAAAATTTTCGATGAAACGCCTATAGTAACCTGCCAAGCCTAAGAAGTTGCGAATTTCCGTGGGCATCTTAGGTGCTTGCCAATTCATAATTGCTTCTATCTTAGCGGGATCTACCTGGATACCACGCTCGCTTACCACATGTCTAAGAAATTGGACTTCTCGCAGCCAGAATTCACATTTAGAGAACTTTGCGTAGAGCTTCTAGTGTTGCAGAAGTTTAAGGATGCATCGGAGATGTCTTTCATGATCAGCTTGACTCTTGGAATAAATAAGTATGTCATCAATGAAGACAATAACAAACTTGTCTAGATACGGCTTGCAAACACGATTCATGAGATCCATGAATGCTGCAGGTGCGTTAGTGAGCCCAAAAGGCATCACTAGGAACTCGTAGTGGCCGTATCTTGTTGTGAATGCGATCTTGTGTACATCTTCGGTTCTAACCTTCAACTGATGGTATCCCGACCTCAGATCGATCTTTGAGAAGAAACTTGCCCCTTGAAGTTGATCGAATAGATCATCGATCCTGGGCAATGGATATCAGTTCTTGATTGTAACTTTGTTCAGCTCGCGATAATCAATGCATAGACACATTGAGCCATCCTTCTTCTTCACAAATAGAATCGGCGCTTCCCAAGGAGACGAGCTTGGTTATATAAAACCTTTCTCCAATAGATCATCAAACTGCGTTCTTAATTCCTTCATTTATGTCGGTGCCAAACGATAAGGAGCTCGTGCTACTGGGGCTGCTCCTGGAATAATATCAATTCTAAATTCCACTTGTCTGTCAGGAGGTAAACCAGGTAGTTCTTCAGGGAATACGTCTGAGTACTCAGAAATAACAGGGATATCTTCTATCTTGGGCCTTGGCTCGTCTATTGACACATGTGCCATGTAAATGACACAACCTTTCTTCAAACACTTAGATACCTTAAGCATAGATACTTGATCAGGCAATCTATACTGCTTATCTCCTTGAATGGTAAGTGATTCACCATAAGGGGTTTTGATTACCACTTGCTTCTTATCACAGGCAATTCGAGCTTGGTTAAGAGATAACCAATCCATGCCTACAACTATATCGAATCCTGCCAATTTCATTGGTAACAAAGACAACAGAAAAGAGTGATTCCTAATGGATATAAAGCATCCATCTAAAATTGTTGAAGCAGTCTCTAAGGTACCATCAGCCAATTCTACCTCATATTTTATGTCTAGAGTTTTAACAGGAAGATTTAACAGTTTACAAAATTTATTGTCTACAAAGGACTTATCTGCGCCAGAATCAAATAAAACTCTAGCATAAACATCATTTATGAGGAAAGTACCTGTTATAACATTATCGTTCTGCACTGCCTCTTTGGCATTCATCTGGAAAACTCAAGCATTGGTCTTCTTGGCCTCTTTAGGCTTCTTTGGGTTTTTCGGGCAGTTGGTACTTATGTGGCCCTTCTCATTGCAACCATAACAGGTTGCATTTTTCATGTTCTTGCATTCCAGAGTTTTATGATCCTTTGACTTACAGATTCTACAAGATTTAGGCTGCGGTTCAAGTCTGCATTTCCCAAAATGGTGCTTCTTGCAGGTTTTGCACTTGGGCTTCTCACCTAACTACTGGGAGTCCTTCTTAAACCCAGAATTCTTCTTATGTTCAAAATTACCCTTCTTTTTCTTGTCAGAGCGATGTGAGCTCTCATCTTCCCGCTTCCTCTTTCCCTCATCAGAAGCCTTAGCAGACTTATTCCTAATTGCATCAAGCGTGAGGGATAAGGACAAATCCACCACGGACCTATAAGTGGTAGGCCTGGAAGCTTTCACATTTCCTTTAATTTCTGGGACCAGGCCTCCAATGAAGCGCGCTATGCGCATAGGTTCAGGTGTAACCAGATAAGGTACAAGTCGGGACATTGTGTTGAAACTTGTGACATAAGCTTGGCAATCCAAATTCTTCATGACCAGAGTCAAGAAGTCTGTTTCAATTTTCTCTACCTCATGCTGAAGATAAAAGTTTTCTTTGATTAGTACCATAAATTGCTCCCATGATAAGTTATAGAGTGGGATTTTCCCCGTGGCTTGGATTAACGATCTCCACCAATCCAATGCCTCCCCCTTAAATGATTGGGATACAAACTTCACAATATCCTGCTCAGCGCATCCACTGATATCCACAACGGTATCCATTTCATCTAGCCATGTCATACAGTCTTTGGCACCTTTTGCACCTGTAAAATCCCTTGGTTTACACGAAATGAAGTATTTGTAAGAACAAGTCTTTAAGCGCGGTTCATGATCAAACACAATTTTCTTAGACGGCTGGCTTTTCTGATTCGAAGAATGGTGCGAATCGTCCTTCTTTGATTCATGAGTTTTAGAAGGGGGCTTTGAATGAGCCACTGACTGTGTCTTGGTGCGAATATCACTTGGTTCTTTGAGCATTCTGCCAACGGCTTTAGTGATAGCATTGTCTATTAATGCTTGTAGATCTGCACATGTTACATTCATTCTGGTGTTATCTTTTCTCTCCCTTGGATGACTATTAACTTCTTCTGATTCAGCCATTTCGGAGCTTGATTGCTATAAAACAATTGGCAACAATTTATTCAGAAGCCTATTATGGAATCATCATTTTCGATGATTTATTAACCATGGTAAATATAGTCCATATTGGTTAATTTGTTAGTCGGACTTATTTAAAGTTTTTTTTTCATTATAATTTTACAAAGTTATAAAGCATTAAGGATATTATAGTGGCATAAAGGGCCTTTTCACAAGGACAGTTTAAATCTATAAGCCATGATCTTATAGGATCGAGGCATTAAGGTTTGAACATAGTTCATTACCTTTTTCTTGACAGGGAGTCTAGACTACAAGTGTCATTTATCTTATGGGACAATAAGTATAGCCCGTAGGCACTTCATCACTAATGGATGTTTATAATATGATCATCGCATTGATGATATAAGCCATGATTTTTCTAGATCATTGGGCTAAATAAGGAATTGGAAGAATCTAATATAAGGATGACTAGTGTGACTTTCTCGAATCACATTTGCCAGGAATGCTAACACGTTCTTTGGTGTTAACAAGGGTTTATTATCTTAGAATGGCTTTACCATCATGGCCATGTCTAAAATGACATATAGGCTAGGTTATACCTTTAAGATTTTCTTTTTAGATTTCAATGGCATATCAATTATAAATTGAAATGATATTTTGATTTGTGATATAATGTACATGCATATATATATTGACAAATAGAATTTTAAAATGAAATATTCCATAAATTGTCCTCAGAAGTACAATAGTTGCCCTAAACAAGACTTTTAAATAAATAATCTTTTCCTCGCAGGGACTAAATAAGAAAGCAAGTCCACGTAGGGACTAAATACTTAAATAAAATGTCCACGCAGGGACTTAATTGAAATGAGATTACAAAACAATAATTAAGGGTTTCTAATGATCCCTATTCTTTTTCCCTTTAATGAGGTTTGCCAATCCCTTTAGAAGACCGCGGTGACTTCTTCGCTCTTCATCTACCCTTTGTTCCACCTCATGCAACCTCTGGAGAATTTCTTGCTGTTGTGGTTGCTGGATTTGAGGTTGCGGTGGTTGCTGCTACTGAGGTTGAGGAGGCGGTGGGTATTGATACCCATATGCAGGGTACCCAGTTGGCTACGCGAGTGGAAAAGGTGAGGGATAAAGAGCATTAAAATTTGCTACCTCTAAGTATGGGTCGACAGCAGGTGCATGGTACTGATAACCCGAGTAAGCTTGCTACTCAAACGGGTTATACCCAGCTGCATCTGGGTAAGCGGGGATCGGGTTTTCATAACCCATGGGTGGTTGTGCAGGTGCGACTGGTGCAGAGTCGACTTCAGAAATGGCGTTTGAAGGCCCGCCCAATTGTGGGTCTTCATGGATAGGAGGGTAGTTGTTGGAGTGTTGGGGGGTGCTAAAATGAAAACCCCCACGCACGGACATCCGTGCTCTTCTTCTCCGCCTCGATGGTTCTGGCGGCGGTGGTTGCTCCGGTGCTGGCGGTGGCGGTGGCGTGACCGCCTGAAAGTGTGGGTCCTCAGAAGGGACCTGTTGATGTGGAGGTGAGTTGTGGTGAGGGGGAGTAAACTCCCACTTATATGTGCTCCATCTTTCGGCCCAGATATCAGGGCCTCTGTATGGCGAACCATGAAAAGAAGATCCGCTTGAAATCTCAATGGGATGCGTCGGCGTCCCTGATGGTGGCATGGCGGGATCTGGATCATCGTCCAGATCCATATCCTGGTATTCAGGATAGCGGTCTGCGAGCCCTAGTGGGTTAGGACCCACTGGTTCTTCAACTTGGTTCATTGGGTTGAACCTGCTCTGGAAGTAGGGTGTTGGGTTCTGGAAGGAATGGTGAGAGTCGGATCGCTGCAAAGGTATGAATGAGTGGTGTGAGTCGTGGGGCTCATCATCCTGATGCGGCCCGAATAAGTTATGGTATGACGGCGAGGAGCTAAGCGAGATGGAACGCCTCGCAGGTTCAAGGTAGGTCCTCCAGTCTTCATGTGGGCTGGAGCCAAGGGATGCTGAGGGTGTGTGCCGGTGAGACAGCGCCGCTTCATGATCATTCCTACCCCTCATCGGGGCTTTACCTTGTCCACTTCTGCCTCTAACTCTTGGCGGCATGATTGATTGTATTCCTCTCAAAACAAAACAAACAAAATATAAACCAAATAAGATTAGGATTAATCCTAGGTCGTTTGCCTAGACTCGGAAGTCAAGGAATGTGCTACTGTGTCATTGAGATTAAACACAAAAGGTTAGTGTTTAATTCGCACAATGTTGGCTCTGATACCAACCTGTCACACCCCGATATTTCCACGTATTACCGGTGGGCCCGACGGGGAGTATCGTGACGTAGTTGATATCATCATAGTCAAACATACACAGTTTATAGCACTGCGGAAGTCATAGAGAAAAACATTATTACAAACCGTAATGTAGAGTATGAGTAAAATATTATACAGACGGTCGTAAAAAGGATCTACAGGCGCATCTAAAACATAATGCAAAATATTGTTCAACAGACTTTAAGCATTAAGAACTTGCAAGATTCTTTAACTAATGCTCAGAAGCTTCCAGCCAATTTCGCGTAGTACATGCCACTTAGTCTTTTTGAAAAATACGTCATTTTACACTGGTAAATACAATTAACCGACTCTTTTGAAAACATTTATAAAAATGATTTAGATGCACAAGGCACAAATGTTCTTTTATAACTTGGGATAATTATATAGAATAATCTTGTATGCAGATTTACATGTTTGCCGTACGTTTAGGGCCCGAGATAGAAGCCGAGACAAGATTAATAGACACACCACTAATATAAACCCACAAGAAGTTATCCTCACGAGTGAGTATATCATTTTACATACGAAACTGTCAGGTGTATGCCTACACCCCGTGCTTAAGTCGTGGCCATTTTCAAATGAAATGAGCCAAGGATATCCAGGACACGATCATATTAACCCCCAAATGTTTATATATCAAACAAAACAGATTAAAACGGGTTATGTCAATGATTTAACCACTAATCGATTAAATATTCTATACCCGACCAAGCGGTAATAATTTACCGTATCCCAAGCCCGTATAAGGAAAATAAGTTAAAAGTATTTACCTGAGCTTAAAATGTAAAATTTTGTATACTCAGCCGTGTATTCTACTCAAACAAGTGTAGGTAGGTTTTACCGGGCTCCTAATATGGAACGAAGATTTAATAACCTATTAGATTCCTAACGGGTCTTATTTAAGTTGTAACTTAGACTGTAGAGAGATGTCGGGGTTTAAGTATCGCTATGACTTTGTTCGAGACGCATTAATGGATATTCTCAGAAGAGCAGGGATCTCGGCAAAGAAAGAGGCACCAGTTAATTTTCTTACGGACCCAGCGGAAGGGAGGTCCACCCTACGCCCGGCTGACGTGCTAGTTTTTGGTTGGGAGGGCGGGAAACATGCTTGTGTCGATCTCACAGGTGTATCCCCCTTAGCCAGGTTCCGGGAAAATGGGTTTGTGGCGGGGCAAGGGGTACTGAAAGCAGAGTCAAAGAAGGTGGAAAAGCACGCGAAAGCTTGTGAGGATAATCAGCATGCCTTTATCCCTCTGGCGTTTGACACTTTCGGCTCCTTGGCGCCGGAGGCGGTTCGATTCTTGGCTAGAGTTCAGCGTGTGGTCCACAGTAACTTTTCGACCCCTCAGGGGCGAGGCTTTGTTTTTAGTAGATTAGGGTTTTCTATTCAGAAGGGGATGGCGGCGCAGTTTGTTGCCCATCTACCTTCTATCCTTATGTAATTTGCCCCATGATTAATTTAAAATCCAATCTAAGATAGAAAAAAAAAACTTAGACCGGTTAGTTTTAAAGAAAGGTTTACGACACGAAACACTAGATTAAGCGATGAATGGATTGGAATGTGATTTAGACCCAACAAGTATGGAGACTTGTATAAAATGGGTAAACTAAATACATTCTGGATTTTGAAATAAATATGATAAGGTTTGACCCGTTTCGGCTATTTTTTGCAAAGTAGTTACATAAACTGTACCGAACACGTATGTGCATAACGGGTAGCCGGATAAGTTATGTACGAGTTCCATTAGTTATTATGCCTTAAATATGTTATGATATCAGTAGGATATCAACAATTATGCCCCAAAAGTATTTAAAACTAAATTAAGTCCCGGAAGGGTAATTTGGTCATTTTAAAGTTTATAAAAGAGGTTTAATAGTAAACTGAGGTTCTGGTCTAAATTATTCAGTAAAAATATTTATTTTATCATGTTACATCAGTAAGATATCATGCATATGTGAGGTTCACCATTTATGGCCAAACTATGCACCGTAGGGGCATTTTGGTCATTTCACATATGTTTTTAAGGACAATATTGGAAGTCTGAGTTCAAGACTTATACTTACTGTTAAAGAATTAAAATTTATTTATGAAACTAGTAGGTAACAAGTCTTAGGTGTTAAATATGGTTTTAAACCATACTATGCACCTAATTATCGTAAAAGTCGATAATTGACGATATTTGAGTTGTTTATGAAATTCTAAGATTTTAATCAGCCTTATATTTTTAAAATATTTTATTTAACATATAACATCAGTAGGAAAAGGTTTGGCATGTTAATCATACGTTAATCTCATTTTATTAACAAAAAGGGTATTGTCGTCATTTATCGAATTATACGAGAACTCAAAGATATGATAAGTTTATAATCTGACCCAATATTCCAAAAACCCCTAAAAATAATATCAAAACCCTAGGTAATGAGTTTGGTGCCAAAATTTGGGTTTAAACATGATTTATGTTAAAAAGCGTAGTTTAATTAATAAAAAGTTTCATTTTACGATATCTTGCATAACTTTAGTTTGAGACCTGAAACTGATATCCAATTTATTTGACATGCTTATATATCAGTCACAAAGATATTTGTATACTCATATATCCAAAAATCTCGTTTTTACATTATAAGGGCATAATAGTCAAATTTAAGCAAATAACGGAAACATGCAAATGAACTCTGATTCCTAAAGGATCATGTAGTATAACCTCAGAGGGTTATAATAACATATAATATGGTCACAAAGGAACCCTAAGGTATAAAGATGCTAAGCTAATTCGGGTCAGAACTGAAAGTCAAGGCAAAAGTCAACTTTTGCGACTTTCGGTTGCGAACCGAGCCTAAACTAAGAATTATCGGGTTGAACATGTCTAAACATGTTCTTATAATATTTACCAAGTTATTAAAGTGATAAAACGTATTTTATGGCTTCAACGTTATCAGTTATTAATTCTTTTATAAAAACTGACTCGTTTGACTTTTTTGTTCATTACTTTGACCCGACATTTGACTAAGTAAACGTGATAATTAGGAGGTTCCGTTTTTGAGGGATTATCACCTACTTAATTACCAACACATAGCCAATTTCAATTTGAATAATGGCTGGACCGTCTATGATTAAATTAAAAGTCAAAGCAGAATTACGCTATCGTTGACTGTCGGTCCTTAAACTAGTGAAAATTGAACTACATGGGCTAAGAACACTTACAATGGTCCTTAGCATGAAATTTAGAACTTAGATAGCTTCCTTCAAGACTAGGATGCTCCATAGAATGCTCCAAAAGTTTGAGCAAGTGATGAGAGTGAAAAACTTGAAATGAGCAAGTATGATGTTCACCCCAAAGCCCCTATTTATAGTGCAAGAGGCCATCACCAGATCATTACAGGTGTTAAGGCACTTCAGAGATCATTACAGGTGTCTAAAATGGTTTTGAAAACCAACAAAGATCCATAGAATTCGTTCTTGTGAGGCAATGAACTAGGATAGTTGAATATAGCATGCAAACCTGCAGCTGTGCAGGTAATTCTGACGAAACCAGGCCGTCACGTGGCGCGACGGCAGATATAGTCAGGTGTCGCGCAGCGCGACACTGTAGGTATCCAGCCAAACAAGTTTGAAACATGGCAAGTTTGGCCCCTGCACCTTTTAAATCCTTGAAACTTTCATTTTTAGCACATTTAACCTTAAAAGTGAGTATATGGATGATCTATAGGGTATAATCAAACACCATAAGGTCCGGTTTCATTAAATGATAACTGAAAACACTAGTTTCACTTTGTTAACGCTTTTAACCCTTTATTTATGAAAGTTAATGTATACAATACAATACAATACAAAATAATATCAAAACCTCGTGAATTTTTCAACACTTAGTCTTTGAAGTATAATTAATCGTTACAAAGTCCTGGGTTCGTTAAAAGGTCACTCAAAGGTAGGAATTTTACATGTTGACACGTTTAACCCCCGTGCTTTGTGAACTTTCACTTAGGGATGGGCAAATCCCGATCCCGATACCATACCGTCCCGATACCGACAAATCCCGATCCCGACTTTTGTGAAAACTAGGTACCGATACCGAAATACGTCGGTTCGATACGGTATCGGTACGGTGTCGGTATTTTGAGGGTAAAATTCGGTATTATACCGATACCATACCGTACCGATACCGAAAAAACCTAAAAGTGGATACCGAAACCGGTACCGAAACCGTTTCGGTATGGTATTATCGGGATCGGGATCGGGATGGGATTGGTATTTGATACCACTTGCTCATCCCTACTTTCACTTTCTTTCACGAACGGCCTCATACGTTCCATAATTTATTCATTTAAGAGTACAAACATCGTGTAAGGTTATAGAAAGGCATAGTTTTCATAGGTTGACATTTCTGATCCTTTCACATATATCTTTTCCTTGTTTGTCCACTTTAGTCCCTCATAAACAATTCATTACACGTTTATTGTTCATGACACGGGTCATTATTATATTGGACATGATTTTGCGAGGTGTTACATCGACCTGCGCTAGGGTCAAGATCGAATATCAAAAGTCGTCGGGCCTACTGCAACAACCAGAGTTGCCAACCTGGAAATGGGAACAGATCTCTATGGACTTTGTAACCGGCTTACCAAGATCCCAAAGCAGAAACACACCATTTGGGTGATCATAGACCGTTTAACCAAGTCTGCTCACTTCCTCGTGATCAAAGAAACCGATAAGTTTTCAAGACTTGCAGCCATCTACTTGAAAGAAGTAGTTGCCAGGCACAGAGTGCCAACATCCATTATCTCTGATCGTGACCCACGTTTTACCTCCGAATTTTGGAAGGCTATGCACAAATCCTTTGGCTCACAGTTAGACATGAGCACTGCTTATCACCCGCAGACGGATGGTCAGACTGAACGAATCATCCAAACACTTGAAGACACGCTGAGAGCATGTGTTATCGACTTTGGAAATGGGTGGGAGCGACACCTACCTCTGGTAGAATTCTCTTATAACAACAGCTACCACACTAGCATTCAGGCAGTGCCATTCGAGGCATTGTACGGTCGTAGATGTCGGTCACCTTTGTGTTAGGCAGAAGTTGGCGAAAGCCAAATTACCGGCCCGGAATTTGTACTAGACACTATGGATAAGTTTGCCCAGATTAGACAACGCATAGCAACGACTCGAGACTGTAAGAAAAGCTACGCTGATAGGCGTAGGAAACCTCTAGGATTCCAGGTCGGGTACCGGGTTCTACTTAAAGTTTCACCCTAGAAGGGTGTGGTACGATTTGACAAAAGGGCAAGCTTAATCCGCGATACGTTGGACCTTTCAAAATTACCGAGAGAATCGGTAAGGTAGCTTACAGACTAAATCTGCCTAAAGAGCTGAGTGTGGTGCACAACGTTTTCCACGTGTCTAATCTGAAGGAGTGTCTGCCAGATGAAACACTCGTTGTTCCTTTAAGGAACTCACTATTGACGACCAGCTACACTTCGTTGAGGAGCCGGTTAAGATCATGGATCAAGAGACCAAGACCCTTAAGCGTAGCATGATTCCTATCGTTCGAGTTCGTTGGAACTCGCGCCGTGGCCCAGAGTTCACCTGGGAACGGGAAGACCAGATGGTGAGTAAGTATCCCCAGTTGTTTGCAAACAAAACTTCCAGCACTGAGGCTATAGCTGAATTTCGGGACGAAATTCCAAACCAATAGGGGATGATGTGACACCCCGTGAAAACATTGTAACACACTAGCTTGTCAGTGGTTGCGCTGTAACTTTCAGGATGAAAGTTCTTGAAACTTGGGGATAATGTGACACTTCGGGTTTTCCCGCACAACTATATTGTACGATACAATTATGTGAAGCTATTAAATGAAAACCTATATTATAATTATTGTGTGTTATGTGTATTCCGTGAATTATATGATAATGTGTAACATAATTATTCTTAGTAATATGTGTGCAAAATGAACAAAAAGGGGTAGGAACGAGTGTGGGTCGAGACTGCATAGTTGCGACTCGAAACTTCCTGGTCTCGACTCGGGATCTCCTGATTCCAAACACCCGTGGGCTGTGCTCCTATGACCTGGCCCAGCTTTTGCAAGCCCACTAGAAACCCTAATTAGAAAGGTGTATAAAACCTTCTTTTGCAGCCGACAAGGTGATTGTTTTGACAGCAATCATTCATCACCAATCCCTAAAAACATTCTCTCTCACAAGGTGATTGACCAACTATTTAAACAAGTAAATTACCCGTCGAACAAACCGAGGTGAGTTCACAACTTTTACTAAAAGCATGTGTTCCCGGTGGTTGGGAAATGGAACTAAAAACAACGTTATCTCCTTGTGTGGGATACAAACAACGCCATCTCCTTGTGTGTGATACAAACAACTTTTTTCCCCTTGTGTGGGATACAAACAACTTTTCTCCCCTTGTGTGGGACGCTCAGTTAATTACTATTTATATTAGATGCAACAAGTATACTAAACGAAACTCTATCACGAAGTCCCTACTTACTATACCGATTAGTCACCGGGGCCTGGCGAACGGGTTATTACTTGATAGCGCTATTAGGTTTCACCAACCTCACACCGTGCCTTTTGAGGACGGGCGTGAACTAGTAGACTCTGGAAAACCGTCAATGATGATAGACATTGACAAACGGGGCAAATCACGTAATGTGCGGCCGCAAAGTATTCGGTATAACGCAGTTTAGTAGCTTACATATGGGGTAGCTCCCCATGGCATGATATAAATGAGTAACTTAACTACTTAAACAAGTTTTATGGAATTAAAAACTGGGCAAACTCGTGAACTCGCAAACTTTATGTTGATACCCTACTGCATGCTTTGCAGGTACACAGTGACTTAGGAGCTTGCAGCTTGGGGAAGTGTAGTGGTCGCCTCAACCCGTGTTCGGTTCTTCTAATAATTATGAATTATGAACTTATGTTTGAACCGTTTTACTTATGCTTCTGTTGTTCTCTTAAAAGTACTCTTTTGAACTTAAAAACTTTGGACTTAAACTTTATTTGTCACTAATCGTGTTGGTTTGGTGAAACTATCTTATTACTATTATAATTGTTCAATATGATTGGTGGTTAGATCCTGGTCAGTCACGCGCCTCACAGTAGTACTCCGCATGTGGAAATTTGAGGGTGTGACACGACCCGTAACATTTCGACCCGTACCGTTCCGAATTGAACCGTTTCGACTCAAACCATTTCGACCTGTACCGTTTCGACCCGTACCGTTTCGACCCGAACTGGTGGTTGCGGGTGCCGGAGTGATGCATTCCAATTAAATTGTCAACCAAACACAACAAAAATGGAATTGAGATTCCAATTCCAATAATTTCCAATTCCAATTGTAATGTTTAAATTCCAAATCCTATTCCTTCAAATTCTAATTCCTATACAAATTCTAATTCTAATTCCAAATCATTCCACGAACCAACACCCCCATAGTGTTATTCAGCATCACAATGTGAACAAGAGAGGCATTATAGCACTAGTTCTAGTTGGCAGCCTCGTGCTAACATGAAGAGTTCAATATGCTATATGGACTTCTTGTTTGTAATGCTCATAATATATATATATATATATATATATATAGGGTTAGTATCTATAGAAAACCCGGGAAACTCTAACCTCCCGATGTTTTTTTTTTTTTAAAAAATATACACATGTTATATACATGTTTTTAAGGTATTTGGGCCAAAAAAATCAAAAAAGCGCCGAGTAGATATTTTTAAAAAAAATAAACAAGTTTTGGTGTAACACGTGTTACATTCATCTGACATATTTGTAACACGTGTTACACCAAAACTTGTTTATTTTTTTTTTAAATATCTACTCGGCGCTTTTTTGATTTTTTTGGCCCAAATACCTTAAAAACATGTATATAACATGTGTATATTTTTTTTTTTTTTAAAACATCGGGAGGTTAGAGTTTCCCGGGTTTTCTAAATTAAAGTGGGTTTTCTATTTATCTTTAGCCTATATATATATATATATATATATATATATATAGGAGAAGGATTCGTTAGGAATCACCCTTTATTGCGAGAACCGCGAGAACCAATGTGAACACAACCAAAAATACCTAAAAAACACACAAATTTTTTTTTATATTTTTTACTTAAAATTCATTGTATTTCGTTATTAAAAAAAATTTGGCTACTAAAAGTAGCGATTTTTAAGTAAAAAATACTAAAAAAATAATTTTTTTGTGTGTTTTTTATATTTTTTTAGGTTTTTTGGGAAGTTAGTTTTTAGCATTTAGCTTGGGTGGGGGTGGGGGCTTTAGGTTTTTTTTTTTTTTTTGGGGGGGGGGGGGGGGGGTTAGGTTTTTGGGGTGGGGTGGGGGGTTAGGTTTTTTTAGGTTATTTTGTTGTGTTCACATTGGTTCTCGCAATAAAGGTGGTTCTCGCATGAACCCTACCCTATATATATATATATATATATACACTTAATAAAGTAAACCATTGGGGGACACATGTCACCCCATGGTTTCACCTCAGATGAATTTCCCGCCTAAATCAAAGCAGTTATATGTATAACCGGAATTCTAATAGATAGTCCACAAATCTCATTACTAACTTTCCTAATATACCTTATTTTACAACATACTCTTCAAAAGAAAACCCTAATTCCCTGGCGAACACGACGAACAAGATCCCTCCAACATTTTCGATCAACAAACTTCGGATTGGAAGACGTTAAATCGACGGTAATGTCTAATACGTGCTTTGATTATTCTTCTTTGTTGTTACATTCGTCTGATTTCGTTAATGTTCTGATGTTTTTTCGATTGTTCTTATTTTGTTAGTAGTTCAATGATTGTTAGTTGATGATTGATTAATGTATTCGATTTAGTATTCTCTGATTTACTTTTGTTTTGGTACTAATTTTGGATGTATATAGATACGGCTTCATCTGATTTTGGTTAATGGTTGAATGTTGTTTAGGGTTTGTAATCCACGCTCAGAGTATGATATTGAAGCAACCGGAGATCTTCTTGATGACGTAGCTGCTTCTAAAATGAATTATGAGGTATTTAGATTAAATCTTTATTTCCGGTCTTGTAGCTTGCATTATGTTATGTTTTTTTATACATTTATTTTCTCCAAACCAGTGTAGTCTGTTTTGTATGATTTATTCTCGAAGAAGTTAACAGGAAGACGTTGAGAAAACATGTATTTTAGATCTTGAAACATGGTTTAATGATTTTATTGTTGAGACGTTAAAATCTATTATACACATGCTTCATATGGCTGATGGATCAAATAATAGCTTTAGTCATTAAAATATCTGTTACAATAAGAATTTTGACCTCAGTATGTTTTGATATATTAAATTTTAAAGTAAACCTTAGTGAGGCCATTCGATCTTCTAGCTCTACTTAAAGTATTTAGAACACTGATGATTTGGGGTTGTGTTTTGCAGGATGATGTGCAACTCGAAGATGTTGGAATTCAGCTTGAACCTTCAATCTTGAACAAGAAAGGAATGAAGGTTATTTTGACCAGACAAGAAGATAGTGTGCATAAGGAAGGTGGGCATGAAAGAGGTACTTTAGTCGTTGGGTACGCAACCTCTGTTCTGATTATTTGTAAATACAATTTTTAACCTCATTCAAGGTTTTTGTTCTCATCTAAAATACTGTATATCATTTTTCACTAGAATTGTCATTTTTGGTCATTTTATATGTTAAACTCTTTAGTAATCAAAGTTTGTGATGGAAAAATGGCCGGTTGATAACGGGTCAAAACGTTCTTAGGCAAATTTGTTAATGAAATGTGTTTTTGTATGTTAGAAAGACAAACCTAAAGTAATATCAATATTTTTGTATTCTCTTCTAGATAGTCTTTTTGACTATGCATTATTTGAGCAACTTCACTAATATTTGTTATACATGACTAGATAGAGAATTTACTAAATCAACAATGAATGGAGAACCTTGGAGTGTCGGGAAGTTTGTTAATAATCCCTGGCTTTCTCTATGGTCTGAACATCTCGGTCTTCATGCTGAAGAGGTTAGTACTGGTTTACCAACTAATAAACAGTAATGAACATGTCTTTGTTTTTTTTTCATCAATTCTCTTTTTGTTTAAGAAAAAATTGGATTAGGGACCCCATACCTGACAACACATACAAAGATTTTTCATTTGAACTTCAAGTGATAAGGTTAATATTTTGACCGGAAAACTCCCAGAATTTCCCAAGATATTTTTTCTTGCATCCCAAATGATTCTATACATTTGAGGTAAAAATATATACTCTGTCATGAGTTTTGTTTACTAGCTACCTAGAGGTTCCATTTTCTGAATTGGTCAATTCATGTTATGTTTTAATAGAAATGGATTTTTAGCTAAATATTTAATTTGAGTTATTTAAGATAAATGGGTTTAAACCTGTCTCATATTACATCTCTTTATTTACAAAAGGAAAGTTTCAATATTTTAGGTATCATATATTCCTTACAACTTGTGTTTATAGTTTTTTTTCCAATCAACCACAATTTTTTATTCTATTATGAAAAATATTAATAAATGACTTTTTACTAAGCAATTTACTTACAAAAATATAAATATAACGATATAATTGTTGTAAATTATTTTTATTAGATATAAATGTATTCGCTAAAATATTTCTATTTTTAATTAATTTACAATCAAATTTTATAATACATTTCTACCTCTAATTTACCTACCATAATATGTTTACTTATGTTAAAAATAAATAAATGATGAACTGTTTATTAAAAACTAAATTAAAATCTAAATTAATACAATATTTGTAAAACTTATAAATGATTAAAATCCTTAAATTTGTTTACCTATTTATGGAAGTTACTAAAATCTAAATTAAGATTGCGATTTATAAATAATTGTACTTATTTTACATATCCATTAATTAAAATTAAATAAAATATATTTTTTTTTTTGAATGGCCAACATAAAATTCATTCACCAAACTAGCAAGGGGCTAGCACCACACTTACAGTCCACCAAAAAAAAAAAAAAAAATATTAAAAAATTGATTGCATCTTTTGAGCATCCATTTGTCCCTCCATTATCTCACTTGTAAGACCACCCGTAGTGGGGCGTGATTTTTTAAAAAAATTGAAAAAAAAACGCCCCATAACGCCCCCCCTTCCATTACACTAGGCGTTATAGGGCGTTATATTTGAAAAAAAAAGGGTTGAGCATTTTAATTAAAACGCTATGCACAAACATGTTTAACCAATCAATTGAGAGCACTTGTCTGACAACTTTGACTAGCCAATACTATCCATCCATCTGTTTGCTTTTTTTTTTTTTTTTTTTTAATGATTGGAAGGGGCTTTATTAGGTATTATTTCCACTACACCACTTTTGCAATAACGGTCCATGCTGACTGGGATGACACGTGTCGGATAATGCCCCATTGTGGGGGCATTATATTTCTTCACCACTACACATGGTCTAATAGGATTTTCATCATAACTACTTACACACTATCAAATCAATCTTTAAAAACTGATTTGAAAGGTTGATACTTAAAAATCTTTTTGAGAAGATAAACACAATCAACAAACTTCATCTCTCTTTCTCTCTTACAGTCGCCAGAGAACTTAAGGTACGCATGTCCTCAATCCATCCTTCATCTTGACTTCTACAATCTTGTGATTCGGTTTTTCAAAGTATTTATGTTACAATTTTGGATGGCTGGAGATATTTGGACACCCATCGCGCCTATGTTCACACCTTTTGTGCCCTAGACGCCTCGTATAGACCTATACGAGGCGTCTAAGCACTGAATTCAAGGGGGTCTGCGAGGGTGCCAGGCACAAAGTTTAAGGAACCCTAGACGCCTCGTACAGACCTATACGAGGCGTCTAGGCTTGGGTTTTTTTTTTGGCTGAAATGAGGGTGGGTTTTGGTGGGTTTTGGTATGGTTTTTTGGAGAGTTTTTGAAGATGTGATTTTTTGTTAAAAAAAATTTTGGTTTTTAAAAAACTTTTGTTTTTTAAAAATCAACTATTTTAAAAATCGGCTCACTCTATTTTAAAAACTTTTGTCTTTTTTAAATATTATAATGTTTTTTAACATTTTACTTTTTTAAATATTATTATTCCGATTAAAATTTTATCTCGTTCAAATATTGTTTCCGTATTATATTCAAAACATATTTTGTTTCCGTATTATCTCAATTTAAGACAACAATCATTAGGTAATCGAATAACTGAAAAACAAACATAAATATGACATATATAAGATAACTTTGTACATCCATAACAAAAATATATAAGATAAGTTTGTACATCCATGATAAAAATAAAAACAACAACAGGTCTATGCATCCAAATCCGAATCCGAATCTGGATGTGGCTGCTGCGGCTGCTGCTGCTGATGTGGTGCTCGAGCCGGTGGAAGCGGTATCGGGGGCACCCCCTCTCTCTCTCGTCTATCCTGCTCGCACCGTACCAGCCAACGTACCAAATCGTGGAGGCTGTCAAGCTCGGCTCGTACATCCGGATGTAGCGCAGCTCCTGGGGCATGACCTGGAATAGCGTGACGTGGAAACTGAGGCGCCCCGGCAGGTGGCGGTGGCTGTGGCATCGCTGCACCGTCTACATCCTGCGGAGGCTCCTCCACGGGCACTACATCAGCAGGATCTGCAGGAGGATAAACGGGCTCGAAATGCTCTGGTAGGGCCTCCTCTGTCCATATGCCCCCGTTGCGGTTTTTAAACCGCGGGCCAGCTGCGAACCTCCTGATTACCCTCATCCCCCACAGCGACTGCATGCCCATCCGCGTCGGCATGACTGGCGGCGTCCGTAGATGTGGGTCCTCGTGCAGTACGAGGCCAAATGAACGGGCAATGACGGTCAAGTACGCCCCGCCATACAAAAATCCGCGCTCCTGTCGGTGATGGGCGGAGGCGTAGTACTGGGCTAGACCGTGTGCTAGCGCGCACGGCCTCCTATACAACAAACAATAAAGGAAAAAAAGATCTGTGGTCGTACACCACTCACGGCTGTAGCCGCGCGCTGAAATCGAAGTAGCGAGCAAATGGTGCAGATACCTGCAGATAGTGTTAGCGAAATACAGAAACAGAGATTAATAAACAATGCACATAATCACAATAATTGCCGTAATAAACGTACGTACCTGTACAGTGGGTCCCTAACAAACGACACCCTCCCCTTCGACTTGTCGTGCTCCCAAGTATTTGGCCCCGCAATCACCTGCCAAAACCCTAGAAGAATGGGTTTGTCAACCACCACTTGCCCCGCTGTGTAAATCTCAGTCTCGATCTCCCCCTGCATGTATAAACCAGAACGCACCGCAAAGTCTGCTAGCGTCATCGTACGCAAAACGCCAGCGAGCCTGAAAGAAATCTCAGGCGGAGGGGGAGCATCTGGGTACGGAAGCGCCACTGGGACCCCAGGAGAGTGAAATGTGAATGACGAAAGGAACTCGACCAACAGCTCCCTGTAGGTCGGCGTGTGCGCCAAATCAAAAAGACGATGCCACGGCGAATCGAGAGGTATAAACCGACGCACTCTATCCGTCTCAGCAAGCTGGTCCATCGCATCCCAGTCGATCGATGCATGCGATCCAATGTACATCCTCCTGAGCTTCTGGCAATGGCGGGCGGCATCGGTGCCGTCGGGAAACTCTAGGTACGGACAACCCTGAAGCGTATCCAGAGCCGGCCGCCGCCTCCGTCGTGGACCCTCCTGAACCGGCTGAATCGGCAGTGGCTCATCAAGATCTATCTAAATGTCGTCGCCCTCCATAATCAATCTGCAGGTAAATAACGTATACGTATAAAAACAATAATAAATAAATCAGAATAATAATAATAATTAATAAATAATAATAATTAATAAATAATAATAATAATACTTAATAAATAATAATAATTAATAAATAATAATAATTAATAAATAATAATAATAATTAATAAATAATAATAATAATTAATAAATAATAATAATTAATAAATAATAATAATAATAATACTAATAACAATAACAATAATAATAACAACATTAACAATAATAATTAATAAATATTATTAATTAATAAATAATAATAATTAATAAATAATAATAATTAAATAATAATAATAATAATAATAATAATAATAATTAATAAATAATAATAATACTAATAACAATAACAATAATAATAACAACATTAACAATAATAATTAATAAATATTAATAATTAATAAATAATACTAATAATAATAATAATTAATAAATAATAATAATAATAATACTAATAACAATAACAATAATAATAACAACATTAACAATAATAATTAATAAATAATACTAATTATAATAATAATTAATAAATAATATTAATAATAATAATAACAATAACAATAATAATAATACTAATAATAATTATTAATAAGAAAAAAAAATTACAGAGCCTCGTATAGCCCTCGTATAGGGCTATACTCGGCGTCCTGTTCTTCCCCATTCATCTTCAACCTCACACTCAAACCCCCAAACCCCATAAAAATCAAATTTCAGGGCAAACCTACGGTCTAAAGGCAAAAACGTTGCAAAAATACTAAACTACGGGGCGAAATACGTACCGGTGATGCTTCAAATCTTCGAAAATCCGGTTGAAATACGTATCCGAGGCGTATAAAGGTGTATTATCCGTATGTGTGTTTGTTTATTGTTTGGGGGCTATAACCAGCCTCGTCTAGACCCCCCCCAGCCTTATACGAGGCATAGACGCCTCGTATAGCTCTATACGAGGCGTCTTGTTTTTTATTAAATGACCATTTAGCCCCTGGTATGCCCCCAGTATAGGCATTATTCAGGGGCAAAATGGTAATTAACCATTCCAAAAAGATATTTCTGGAATGGTTAATTACCATTTTGCCCCTGAATAAAGCCTATACTGAGGGCTTTACAGGGGCAAAATGGTAATTTAATAAACTTTTTTTAATAATTAAAAAACAAAAATCTCAAAAAGTTGCCGCCTCACAAGACGACACGTATAGCTCTATACGCGTCGTCTGGGTTTTCAAAATTACCTTTAAGCCCCTGTTAATGCTCTATACTGGGGACTTTCAGGGGCAAAATGGTAATTAACATAAAATATTTTCAAAATTCAAATTTAAAAAAAAAAGAATTGTTGCCGACATTGTAGACGACTCGTATAGCTCTATATGAGGCGTCCAAATTCAAAAAATTCAAATTTTGATTTTCAAATTTTCAAAATTCAAAATTTCAAAAACCCGTTCAAATAGACGTCTCGTATAGATCTATACGAGGCGTCTGTGGATTAGGAAATGACCTTTTAGCCCCTGAAATAAGCCTAGATTGGGGGCATACCAGGGGCAAAATGGTCTTTTGGGCATAGTTATACGACGCGTATAGCTCTATACGCGTCGTATATTTTTAATTTTTTTTTTAAAATGATATTAAACTGTTTTAATTATTGAAAAATGATACAAATTATAAAAAAAATTATAGAAATTGTAGAAAATTATAGGAATTAATAAAAAAAATACATTCAAATTACAAAAATCATTCTTCCGTAGCACTATCGATGTAATTAAGACTGGGGTTTGATCTTGGCGGATGATTCATTATCGATGTATACCATTCTAGACGTGGCAAGTACATATCTTCCCATTGTTTCGTATGGGGTGTTCGGTGGGTCAACCATAGCCCGTGTGCTGGTGGCATTGGATAATCCCCTTCCAGCTTAACATGTATGAAGTGGTTCTCGTTTACATGTGTAAGCGTTATGAACAATGGTTGTTGATTAGCCGGAGGACTTAGTATCGGGAAGAAAGTGGAACTCGCACCCATGGCTGTCGTTAACAGGTGCACCCCGATACCGTACGTTTGTGCAATAAGAAGTCCTGCATAGGGGAGGTCCATCCAGTGATCCCCCCCACAACCGGACACTGAATCCCAAATTAGGCCCTGACGATGCGTGTAAAAATAACCTTTATCCCATGCTTCAAATATTGGGAACCAGATCGATTTGTTCTGATCCATTTCTTGGACAAGGTGCCTTCGAATGAGCCCCCATGAACTCTGTTCCATACCTAAGCCCACAGCCACAGACCGAAACCCACAATGACCGTCCGGCATCACATCTCGTATGCACGAGACGTACGGATGGAACACTAGCGGAATGTCATCCTGAAACTGTTCGATGATTCCCACGTACTCGTCCCCAATGATTAACGGAAAACCGTGAGCATCTCGTGTCTCTTTCTTCTTAGAACTCTTTGAACGGCTTAGGCTCGCTTTGGGTTTTTGGGACCTTATAACCGACTGTTGAGAGGCCTGTGACGGAACGTACGAGCTGTGACGAGGTTTGTCGTACTTACTTTGTCGGGAACCTTCAAAGCACGTGTTTGCATCACCGAATGAGCTTCTCCTTAATTCTTCATCTATACGAGAGGCCTCGTCCAACCTTTGTTGTACCTGCTTTGTTGTTGGTCGGCCACGAGTATTTTGTTGGACAACCGGTGGTTTCTTGGTAGATTTCTTTGGAGTCAACACCGCTTTAATCTTTGACATCAGGCTTTTATGCTGAGCTGGGGGGTGCGACTGTAATTGTTGTCTAACAATATTTAGCTCTTCGACCACGTCCACGTCATCGTCTATCAATTTACAACTTTGGAAGTTAAGTTTCCGCCAGAAGACGTCCACGTCTTCGAGTTGAATCGGACGCTCTGCACGGTTAAAAACAACATTGTTTAAGTCACATAATTAACGAAAATATATCACACAAGTGTTGTACGTTTAACAATTATTACCTTCAAGAATGTACTTTTCTATCCTACAAGCACAGGGCAACCCACAGCTGTGCCACATTTGGCAACCACATGATGAATGAAAGCGCTCCAAGACATCTACCTTCCTAATTGCCTCGCCCCTCAACAAGTCAAGGGCTGTATGGGATACTTCTCCAAGTAGGTGTTGAAACAACGGGTGTTTGTGGTGGGTCATTCTTTTTTCGATGCTATCTCGAAAAGTCTTCCTTATTGCACCGAACTGTGTCTCAACTATATCATGGACACAACCAACTACACGGTCCAGCGAGCTCCTATTGTCACACCCCCAAATTCCACATGCGGAGTACCACCGCTTGGAGGCGTGACTGACCAGGATCCAACCACTAATTATTTTGAACCGTTTAGTTATTCATATAAATAAGGGTGTAATTAGCGACTAATTTAAATTTTTCAAAACATAGTCTAAGTTTGCAGCGGAAAGGAAAGTAGAACATGTCGTAATTTAAAACCACAAGTTTATTAGTTATGAAATTACAAACCACGCACTCCAGCCGATTGCAATGTCCGTCCTAAGCTGTATCGAGCAACCTGCAAAGCATGCAGTAGGGTGTCAACACAAAGTTGGCGAGTTCACGAGATGTCCAGTTTTAGCTTTTCAGAAAAGAATGTAGGTTGTTTAGGTAAAACATTTATAATCACGTCATGGGGAGCTACCCCATATGAAAGCTACTAAACTCGAATTACCGAAACTGTTGACGAGAAGATTTGGTGCCCCAGGTCAATGTCTATCGTCATTGACCGAGATGCAAGGTCTATAGTTCACGCCCGATCTCCCCCGGTCACGGTGTGAGGTTGTCAAACCTAATAGCGCTATCAACTAATAACCCGTTCGCCCCCGGCGATTAATCGGTACTATAAGCAGGGACTTAATGTGATAGAGATTCGTTTAGTGTTGCTAGTTGTGATTTATAAATAATACCCAAACGTATCTCCCCCGGATGTAGTAGTACAAAAGTACCGTTTGCATATTCCCCCGGAAATTATCAGTTTGAAAACATTATTTAGTTTGTTCGTGTCCCTCCCTGGGACGCATGCTTTTAGTGTGTGAACTCACCTTGGTTTGCTCGGCAGACAATTTACTTGTGTAAGGTTGGTCAACCATACCCTATTACAGTTATACATATTTATTAGGTTCGTGTGCAAGTAACGTCTCATATAAATTACACGTATCTAACACGTAGCACGTACATCCACATCTCATTTAATACACACACTTTGTATGATGCACAGTCATGGCAACAGTAATACGTGTCATAACAGCATATATGTTTTTGGGCCTTTCTTAGCATGTGAACAGTCAAATAGTAGCAGCACAAAGTCCAGTTACGCAGTGGAAAAATAACACACAGTCTGAAACAGGTTTATCACATAGTGCGGCCCACTAACGGAGTCAAGCAGTCCAGTCGAAACCGGATAGTCTCGACTCGAGACTATGAGGTCTCGAGTCGCAACCACTGGATTCTAAGTCGCAATCAGCTGGTCTCGAGTTGTGAACATTTGAGTCGCAACCGTAGGGGTCTTGAGTCGAGATCAGGGGATCTCGAGTCGTAACCAAGCTGGTCTCGAGTCCTGTTACGTGTTGTCTGGTTTCGAGTTGCCACTCAATGGTCTCGAGTCGCAACCATAAGGTCTCGACTCGCAGTTATGCAGATGCTTCTAGAATTCTCCGAATGGTACTATCTAATCAAATTTCATTAACATGTTTTATTCTACCGTATCCCACCAAATCGGATCAAAACAGCATTATTCAAATATTTCAAGATCTTCAATCAGTTCATCATTGGGGTTATCCAACATCATCATCAAAACATATTCAGGTTATGCTCACACATCATCATCCATAACAGAAATAGCAATATTTACTTTATGCATAATAATCCCAAAACAATCATCATTATCCAAACATTGACTAAATATTATTAAATTATCCACTCAACTTTATGAACCATAACCAAATCAACATGGACAGTCTTCCTAAATCCTGTTAATAGTCATTAATATAAGGCGCCCCAAGAACTCCGGTTATTTTTGTAATTTCGATTAACTACCTACCATTTTAATGACCAATCAGTTTCAAGTGCACCTTTTTCTCAACATCATAAATCACATTTTTATTCTACAATCATTCACATAACTAGGATCACAAAAATGCAAGACAACATCAGAAGAGATTCAAAACAAACAGGTAATTAACAATCATTGGTCAAAATCGATGGACAATATTCATCAAATTCTCACTAACAGTTGACACACTAAACACACCACTATTCAACCATTTAGCACAAAATTAGCATCAGTGAAAGACTATTGTTTGCTGACTAGGAACTATAACTTGCAGATTACCGAAACAATTTATCAAACATATACTCAGGCACACACCTGCTGACCGAGCTGCTGTGGACCGGGTTTCGGTGGTCCGCCGCTGCCATGGTTGCTCCAGTCGTCGGCGCTGCTGGTCCGCCGGAGAACCACCACCATCATATCTTCATTATCTCGCCGTTTCGTGGTTAACCAGAGCTCCACCGGAAGCTCAGTCTGTCGCCGGCATTCCCCAACTTATCGGAGAGGTGGTATTCTGCCAGCATCATCACCGCCGGAAATAATGTTGCCGGTTCCGTCAGTCCTCCTCGCCATCAAACATCACCATCGTCACAACACTCATCCCGCAGGCCGGAGCTCGACTGCTCATCAGGTGAGAGAGGGATAGCGTGTGGGAGTGGGTATGGGTGTTGTGGGTAAGGAAGGAGGGTGTCGGGGGGGGGGGGGGGGGGTATGGCCGACCGGTAATCAGTTCCGGTCACCGGAGTTTTGAGAGCAAAGGAGATGAGAAAGGGGTTGTCGGCTGAAATACAAGGGTTGGGTGTTTAGTTAGGGTTTTTAGTGAAGAGGATGAAAGGAAGGGTTTATATTGGGTAGGGTTTTAGATTTAGGTTAGTTGGGTTGGGCCTAGCTCAAATGTATGAACCCGATTGCGTGTCTCATTTAATTATACTGGCCCGGATATTCTACAATATACCCGTGATGCGTAAATAAATTTCTAATCGCGTGTGCTATTATTTTGCAAATACTTAATAAATAATACTAGTAATAATAATAATGATGAGTGTGCGGATTACTAAAATGCCCTTCTCTCGACAACGAGGGTACGGGTTGTCACACCTATCTTCAACGTATCTCTTTAAGTTGGCGTGTTGGCTCTCAACTCTGTTTGTGGTATGATTACCAAAGTTGCGCCTCTTATCAGTCCACGCAAATACGAACATCTCCTTATAGTCTTTTAGCCAGTTATCGTACACGTATTTGAAGACTCCTAAAACGTAAAAATAATTTAATGAAATTTGCATATGTGAGTCGTATGTTATTATAAAAACTTACTGGAACGTTTGCACTCCACAAGTCGTTGTCGCATGTTGCGCAAGTGGTACTCGTAGATGAGTATGGATGGAGACTCAATCAATGTCCCCCAGAATGACAAAAATTTCTTCCAGTCTTCGTCTGTGAAGGCACCCTTGCAGTGCTTCATAACATTCTGTTGTATGTGCCACCTGCAAAGAAGCCTGGAGGCGTTTGGAAATACTTTAGCACACGCGCCCATAAGGGCTAGGTCTCTATCGGTTAAAATCACACGTGGCTCCATGCATTCATCCAACATTGACTTTACCCTCTCAAGCACCCACACAAAGTTATCACCCCGTTCTTTACTAACAACGGCATGCGCGATAATAAACGATTTGTTGGTAGGCGTCATACCAACAATCTGGATAAAGGGCATATTGTATATGTTTGTCTTGTACGTCGCATCGATCAGCATGACGTGGGGGAATGCACGCCACATGTCTCTCGAGTACCGATGAAGAAAGAAGATCTCTGTTACGATCTCTGTTCCGGGTTCCTCCCGTGTCTCGTAAATAAAGTCGTTGTTTATCAGCTTGTTTTCTAGTGACTGCATGGGAGTCAATCCTTGTCTTTGTTCGGCTCTAATCTTCGCCACAACGTTTTGAACGTCTTTCAGAACATGAAACCTGTCGGGGTCCTGCTTCCTTATCGTTTGAAATATTTTGCGCGACTCCATGTTTTGAGCTGTCAGCTGCTCGATCAGTTTCATTTCGCTTGGAGTAAACCTTCGCACAAACGCGTGGGCCGACAGGTCCTCACAAAGTTCGTGGTTATGTTCAATTTTTCCGTCTTTAATCTCCCAGGTTTCATACGGGTGGTTTCGCACAGCCAGCAGGTAAAACGGGCAACCGGTTTTTTTGCTTCCGGCTTTTCTAAGTGTTGCTGTAGTCTGGTGCTCACCACCACGATCACATTCAAGCCATACCCTCCCGATTCTTCCACCGGTTTTCTTTGATCGACGGGTGACAATAACGAAACCATCCGTGTTTGCTATTTCTTGTATCCGATTTTTTAGTTCATCTAAAGAGTTGAAAACCTGTAACATCGACAATAATAATAAATAATTTTAATAAATAAATAAATAAATAAATAATAAATAATAATAATAATACAAAAATAGTAATTAATACCTGCTTTTTTAAGTACGGACTGTCTTGGATGGGAGGTGTCTCACCACCATATCTACCATATCCACCATAACCACCGTCTCCTCCGTATCCACTGTATCCACCATCTCCTCTGTAACCACCGTCTCCTTCGTATCCACTGTCTCCTCCGTATCCACCGTCTCCTCCGTATCCACCGTCTCCTCCGTATCCACCGTCTCCTCCGTATTCACACCCGTATCTATAATCCGGATACCCTTGTTGCGTCGGATAACTTGGTTGACAAGCATGGTATGAGTCATCTACAGGGGCTGTTTCATCAACAGGGGGATGATTGTTCAAATCTAGAAACAGTTTGTTTTGTTCTCCTTGTATACTAGACACAACCTCCTCTTGCTCATTAGAATCGGGAACGCAAGACTCCTCCAAAATAAAGAACCGTATCATCATTAGTAAATAATAAACTAAAACAAAAACTAATTAAAACATTTAAGTACCTGTACTGTTACCGGATCGCTTTCGTGCACCCAGTTCTCGCTATAATACTGCCCGAAGACATAGTTGCCGTCCCAGTATGATGACATTTCAACACTTCGGGATGATAAGAACACAAATTAAATGCCGTCCCAGAATGAAAGAAGAAGAAGAAGCAGCAGAATGAAAGAAGAAGAAGAACAGGCGTAGAGACATAATTAAATGTCTTAAACGTGGATGCTCGGGACAAAACATACACTGTATGTTGCACTTTTTCATAAGCCTTAGACGCCTCGTATAGCTCTAGACCCCTCGTATACGTTTTTGTCACCTGTCGAAGACGCCTCGTATAGACCTATACGAGGCGTCTTAGTGCCTCGTATCCATCCCTCGTACAGACCTAGACTCCCCGTCTGATGTGACTGATTTGACATTGTGCTTTGGTGCAGAGATGGTCGGAAAAGTAACCCTATACGCCTCGTATAGGTCTATACGAGGCGTCCTGAAGGGTGTCAAAATAGGCATAAAGGTGTGTAAATATGTAGACCCTTTTGGATATTATTACATGATTTTCAGTTTGATTGGCTTCATATTCCTGATATTTTTTTTTTTGTTTTTAGTGAGATGTATCATCTGTATGGAATCCATGTTGTTTCGGTTTTGATTAATGTAGTATTCGTGTTAAATACCCATATTATATAACCAGATGTAATTCGATGTACATGGTTTTCTTCAACAAGTTAATGATAATGGTTTAAAGATGTTTTTTTTTTTATTTTGATGCTTATTTGTTTGATGTTTTGTATCATAAAAGTAAAAAAAATTTAAATTTTTTTCCCTTTAGTGTTCGCCGATTTTAGACTTTTACATTCTAGGTTTTATTTTGCATATTGACTTATTAGGGTTTGTTATAAAGATCATCTGTTATCCTGCTGTTTTATGGTTTTTTAGTTATTTGTTTACTGATTTGCTGATTACCGTTGATAATTTATTTTTTTTGTTCCGTTTAACATCAGTCCATTGTATGCTTCTTGTAATTATATGTCCTTTTAGTTCATGTTCATCTATTACACATTTTGTATAAGTACTTAAATAAATCCTTCATGCATTTATGTTTTTTACGGAAAATATTGTATGGGTTTTATTGTTAAATAATTTTTCTCATTCATAGGTTACTTTGATTGTTAATTTTTTTAATTTTTCTTTTATTAAGATTATAACTTGCTATGTATGTTAATGTCTTTTTTTTCAGATTGGATAATTGTTCCGAAAAAATGTCATTCTATAAGTGTGTTTCATCACTGACAAAGGAATTCTTGGTACTTTTCTTATGTTTAATATGGGTCCTTAATTTGTTTTAGTAATATGTACTTTTTAATGCTTAGCGTTGATTGAGTATGTGTTCATCTTACAGGTTATACCCACTCACTTTTGTAACATATGGTTATCATCTGCTGTTGACACAAAAAATGATGTCATAAAGTGTGTTAACGGCAAGATTTGGTTGGTTGATTTTGCCGGATACGACGGTCGGTTTGCTTTCATTGAAGGTTGGGCCAAGGTTGTGGATGACCTTTCTTTAACGGAAGGATGTTGGTTCAGGCCCCACAAAAACACACACAAACTCACTCTCGTATGTATGTAATATTAAGATAAAATTACTATTCTAGCCAAGAATAAAGTCAAATTACCAAGGCCAAGGTTGTGGATGACCTTTCTTTGGAAGGACCGTCTCTAATCCCAAGGCGGCTGATGCCTCTTCTTGTTCCTTTTTTGCGTCTGCCACTCTCCAATCGACACGTGTAGCAATGATTGATTACATCCAGAGTGACGCATGCGAAGCCTCTCATAAGAGGCAAGGTATCCGGCTTGCGTCGGGCTTCCAGCAGCCTCCTAAAAACTCAGCTTTTAATGCGTCCGTACAAGACCCGTCGGATGAGTCCGTAACGCAACAAAAAGTCGGTTTTTCAGACGCATCACATGAGTCGGCGACGCATCCTTCGTGTTTTTGTCAGACCCTTTGTAAGCTTTTGCCAGACGCATCACATCAGTCGCTGTCACAAATCTTTTGGAAGATCTTGAAGTATTTGCGACGCTTACCATGCGTCGCTAACGCATCCAAGTTAATTTTTTTTTTAAATGTGCCATACTTACCGGTTTATTAAATACATGGGGACCCATCTTTAAAAGTTATCTTAAAGTTTTACTACTGAGTGAATTTTACTTTACTTTGAACGGTTACTTTCGTGTATTATGGCGGTTAGATTTGTGGTTTACACCGGTGGCAAGTGGGAATTCGTTGACGGTAGGCGTGAGTACGTAGTGAAAGCTGATTCTCTTATACGTGGGTTTGAAACTCCTACCAAAATTTCGTATCATACCTTTTTTAAAAATGTGTGTGACTTTTGTGGTTTTCGAAATATCACACGGTTATCCTACAAGATGTCTGATTATTCTGAACCTATAGATATTATAGATGATTCAGATCTTTTATTTTTTTTTTCAATCTAAGGGAAAATAATCCGTATGAACTTTTTAAACTATACGTGGTGCAAGAAGTTGGTGTGGGTTCTTTTTCAATCTAAGTACTTTTTTAATGTTTTTTTTGTTTTCCAACGTTACAAAAAACGATAAGACATACATAAACGTTTATTATCAAGGTACATAAATAATAATAAATGGAAATCTACATAAACATTTTTTAATGATGTATGTAAGACAAAAATAAAAATAAGCAAAAAAACGTTACAATATTCCAAGCCAGCCACTAGGCTGATCAGTTTCAATGTGATGCGTCCTAGACAGACGCAACAAGCTTACTTTTTCGCCTGATGCGTTGGCTGCCACCGCTTCCACAATATTCTACACACGTGTCAGCATTTTACTGGCGGACGCATCCCAAACCTTAAGGGGCCTTCCAAAGACGCATCACTTGGCTAGATTGGTAATTTGACTTTATTCTTGGCTAGAATAGTAATTTTCTCTAATATTAATGTGGGAACAATATAAATGCAAAAGGTTGAAAGCTACTTTATACGATAATTAAAAGAGGGTACAAAACAAACTACTGATGCCTATCCTATTTATACAAGAACTAAAGGCACATGCATAAATAAAACTCCTACTTTATAGCAACATCCTCCAATGTGCATCTAGAATTCTCCATGAGTCCAAAGTAAACATGCATGAAACTCGGTCAACTGAGACTATGTCTTCCACTACTCACGTTCACCAAAAAGTGCTAAATTACTCTTTTACCCCTGCGCCAGTCATGCCCTTGATCCGTTTATATGTTGACCCTAAAACTGTGACCCGCATGACCCGCGAACTAACCCGCTAACAACCGATTAACCCAACAATCACCCCCTTAATTGGTTTGTTCACACCACTCGTTCACGACACCTGAATCACCGTCTCCTCTCGAACCATCTCGACTTCTACCGGACACCCGACCTCAACCACGGTCACGCCCAAAGCCTTCTAGTAACTCAACCTATCCTGGACACCCCGGTCTTCACCTCGACCACGTCCAAAGTCGTCTTCTACTCGACCTATCCCGGACCACTGACCTCTCCTCGGTCACGTCGAAGGCCATCTCGGATCGTGATTTCACTATTCTGTCAAGCTCTTCCTTGATAAGCACACCTTGCGTATCAACCACCAACTAGACACCAGCCACCCGCTGCACCGTCTTCGAGTCGCTAAACGAATATCTTAGCCACCCCGCTGTTTCGTTTCTACCGCGCTATACCCGTTGGTTTTTCTGCCGTAAGAATTCGACACCTCCTTGCGATTCTTCTCCTCAGCGAGAAAGAGTATCCGACAAATAAAAACATGATCCCTTCTTCGTTCTTCGATCAACAAACTGGGTTGACAAGCCCGCTGATTTGGCCTGAATCTCGACTCGTCTCCGCTACCCTATTGATCCGCTAGAACCGTAACCTCCACACCGTTGACCTGCGATCACTAATTATCTCCGATCACTGCTGATCTATCACCTTCGATCACTGCACATCGGTAACCTTCGATCGCTACAACCTTTTCTTCCACTTTAATCACAACTAACAGCCACGAGACACACCGATGTTCACCCGTCACCCCCGTCATCCAAACCGGTATTCTCCGCACGACAACAATTGACACGAACACCACAACGTCTCTGTATTCCGCTGTTAAACGATCCGAAAACAGCCACCTGCCGTCTCGAACCTTCGTCACCTTCTTTCACTCCAGCCCTCCACCAACCGACAAACCCGCCGGCGGCGGAGGCTTCCTCCGATCTTCAAACCCGCTTCTCGAGCCTTAGGCTCTGATACCAAATGTTGGTTCAGGCCCCACAAACACACACAAACTCACTCTCGTACAAGAAATATTTGAGGGTTGTCTGGCTATGCCATGTGCATGCATACAAGAAATATATATAATATTGAAATTTAATCATCATTGATACGAGAAATATGAGGGACGTCGTGGCTATGCCATGTGCATGCATGCAAGAAGTATTTGAGGGTTGTCGGTGGCTATGCCACCGACTTTGTAATTTAAGATATAGTATAATATCTCAATACTTTAATGTTTCTTCTAAACTAGAGTTTCCTTTTATATTTCTAAGATTAATAACTGATAAATCATTTCCTTTTTCAACTTAACTAGATGTAAGACCCCGCCGCGTTGCGGCCGGGGCTTACAAATTCAGCCGACATGGGTTAGTTAATAATTAAAGGGTTGTTTGTTTACCTCTTGACGAGGCTCTGAATGGTTCAGGCCTCTTACGATTCAGACTGTTTGTTTTGCGAGTAAATGTCTGAATGGTTCAGACATTTGCATCTGAATGGTTAAGCATTATACTGAGTCTCAGTGGTTAAGACCTCTAATCTGAATTGGTCAGACATTTGCCTCTGAATGGTTAAGCATTATACTGACTCTTAATGGTTCAGACCTCTTACTGATTTAGCACTTAACCATTCAGAAGTTGTCAAACAGCCCCTAAACATTATACATGAGCTCCATGTTATGGTCGTTGTATTCGGTACCGGTACCCACTTTTCTCGTTTTTCAGTACCGGTACCTAACGGGTACCGTGCTCATCCCTACCTAACAATGTTACCAATTAATAGTATATAAATAAATACTATAGTATCATAAACCAATGTCCAACTTTATAAGCTAAAAATAAAAGTTTTAATGCCTAACAACATTGGGACTTCTAAACTTTAGTTATTTATTTGTAGTAACTACTAATAAGACCCGCACCGCAACATTATGTGTTGCATTACCATCAGGAAAACACGTGTTTCGACGTCTGATTGTACTCAATGTAACTTATTTAAGCATTGCGATTAGAGCAAAACGTAGAGTAAATCGAGTTTATACCGTACAATCATAATATATGATATATGACCCGACCTATACATAGAAAACGTAATGGGTATAAAGGAAAAACTGACACATGTAATCAAAAGAGATGAATTAAAGATTTTGAAAAAAAAAAGAAAAAGGAAACCACAATTTGACTTCACTCGGTTCAAAACAAATTATACGAAACATATATAAAATAAGCACGAAAACATATTATATATATTGTCTGGCTCGTTACCCAAAGAAGTTTACATTTAAACGTAGACTAACTCGAATTTATACCGAAACGTATATAAACTATGCACGTAAAAATGATTTTTAACGAAAATGTATTATATTTGACCTAACTCGTTTCCTAAAAACGTTTACGTCCAAACGTAGAGCAAATCGAATTTATACTAAGGCGTCCATAAAAATATGCTCGCAAAAAATAGTTTTGTAAGTAAATGAAGTATAGGGCTAAACTTGAAACAAACTATTAATATAAAACTTAATCAAATTACCTAAAAGTGTGCCAAGTAGCACGAATGTCACACCACTGCCAGTGACCACCAACATCGTAAAAGCTTGTAAAAACAAAATAAATAAAAAAGGAAAAAATAACACCGATCGAAAAGCAGACGTAAATCGTTGAACCGCACAACCCGTTTTGGCATGTCAATGCTAAGAAATTAGACCGAAGCGTAACATGTAGAAAAGAATTAAAAAGTCGATTTAGGACCAGTGGGTTACGACGAACCTGTCAAATGGGAAGAAAAAACGCGTTGCAACGGACCTGTAAAACAGGAAAAAATATACGAAAAAAACGTGGATTCCCACACGCACATTGCGGCATGTTAACTGACAAAATTTAGAACGAAACGTAAAACGAAAAATTTGTGCAAGACTAAAAGTCTGGGGACTAAAGTTGAAAAAAAAATTGATGGGTTAATTTTGAAAAGATGAAAAAGTTTGGATTAAAAGTAAAAAAATCTAAGGGCTAATATGAAAAGGAAGAAAACCTTTGGGTTACAAATGAAAAATAAACTTTTTTTTTTTTGAAAAACTCCCCATGCATAAGGTATAACAGCTTAATGCAAAAGATGTTACTAATTTATAGTTGGTAAATAGCTAATGAATTCAAATTACAAACAAATTATTATTTTCTATGATCCTTAACTTGAATAATTAATACTCGTATTTTGAATTTGAAAAAATTATGGTAATGGTATTAATAATATTATTTTTCTAAATACGGATACTTACCTAAATTAAAAGTTTTAATTTGAAATCTTTATAAATTTGTAATTTTAGATATAACCGATAAAAGAATTCCGATCAAATTTCAACGACGACAATTCCCAATAAATGTGTGTTTCGCAATGACTATAAACAAAAGTCAAGGACAATCTCTATCAAGGGTTGGATTGTATTTGAAATATATAGTTTTCTCACATGGTCAACTTTATGTTGCATTATCAACAGTCAAAAACAGAGCCGGTGTGAAGTTGCTTATACTAGACAAACATGGGAATGTAACGAATAAGACAACAAATGTCGTCTACAAGGAAGTTTTTACGGGATTTGAATAATTTTCTTTTTGTTTCTTTCAATGTATGCGTTTTTACAGAATATTAAAGTTGAAAGTAGATAATTTGTTTTTTGTTGAAGCTGCATTTAACGTGGGCATTAGCCTAGTATATATATATATAGGAAAATGATCCGTTAGGAACCACTCTTTATTGCGATAACCAATGTGAGCACAACCAAAAATACCTAAAAAATTCTAAAAAACACACATTTTTTTTTTTTGATATTTTTTTGTAAAAAATCGTTACTTTTCGTCATAAAAAAAATATCTTTTTTGATGACGAGAATTAACGATTTTTTATAAAAAAAAATAGAGTAAATTACAAAAATCGTCCTTTATGTTAACACTATATTGCAAACTATGTCCTTTATACCTTCAAAAAGTACAAAAATGTACTTGATGTTTGCAAACCCTAACACGTTACATCCTTTAGCCTAACTCAGTTGGTTTTCATGGTTAAATATGATCAAGTGGACACCACGTAAGGATATTTTGGTCATTTTACCCTTTGTAAAATAATTGTGTTTAAAAAAATATTATATATATTTATTTATTTATAAATATATACACAGAAAACACACATATATAAAGCACATCTCTCTCTTTCTCTCTAACTATCCTACCACCATCACCACCACCCATCACCCCCACCATCTAGTTTTATTCTCCGTTGAAGCACCACTGCCCCACTCTCTCTCTCTCACAACCAAACCCCCACCACTGCCCCATCTAATATCATAAAAATTAATTAGACCTCATCTTATTTGATAGTTCCTCGAAGCCCACAATTAGGCCCCAAAAGTCCATCAGTTAAGAATTGTGTTAGGTATCACATCATAATCTTCAAGATATATATGAGAATCATGGGGAAAAATAAAAGGTTGCATTCCATCTGTGATTTTAAACTGGGGCGGCGATTGAGTGAAGGGGCAGATTAATTGGGTTTCCGCATACCAAATAAAGGGGCGAAGAATAAGTGAAGTTTCGATATCACAGAATCTTCGGTGATGTTACAGGTTTGTGTTGAATCTGATGGTATTGTTGATTTTAAGAGTTGCTAGAGATGATTTTGACCATCATTTTGAAAGCTTTATCAGTTTCCAGAGTCGTGTTGGTTCGATTTTCAAGTGTAAAACCTAATTGTGACAAGTGATTGTGGGGGGTGGTTGATGGTGGCAGGTGGAGGTGATGGTGGTGGTGGAGAGAGATAGAGAGTCTTTAGAGAGAGAGAGAGTAAGAGTGTATTTTGAGAGAGAGAGGGGATAGGGTGGGTGGGTGGTTTTTGTTTTTATTTTCTAATTATTTATCAAATATTTTAAATAAATGGGTAAAAAGACTACTTTGTTCTCACATGGGGTCCATTTTGTCAGATTAAACCATAAAAACTAACTGAGTTATGGCTAAAGAATATAACGTGTTAATGTTTGCAAACATCGAGTACGTTTTTTTGTACTTTTTAAAGGTAAAGGACATAACTTGTAATCTGGTGTCAACATAAAGGATGATTTTTGTAATTTACTCTAAAAAATATTTAAAAAAAAATTGTGTGTTTTCTAGATTTTTTTAGGTTTCTGATGGGTTTAGCTTTATGGTTTAGTTTTTAGCATTTAGCTTGGGTGGGGGGGGGGGATTAAGTTTTTTTGGGGGTGGGGGTTAGTTTTTTTTAGGTTTTTTTTGGGGGGGGGGGGGGGGGAGTTAGGTTTTGGGTGGTGTAGTGGTTTATTTTGTTGGGTTCACATTGGTTCTCGCGGTTCTCGCAATAAAGGTGGTTCTCGCATGAACCCTACCCTACCCTATATATATATATATATATATATATATATATATATATATCATGTTCATAAATATAGATGCACATGTGCATTTCTAATATTGGTAATGTAAAAAGTAGTGTATTACGGGTGGTAGCGTAAATGAAAGTGCAATTGTCTAATATTGGTAATGTATTATGAAATTTTGTCAACGAAATGATACATATGCACATGTGCATCAATAATTGTTACTCGAATTTCTTTAAGGAACTAAATATAGCGATTTTTTTAAATATAAAAAAAATTGTGTGTTTTTAGGTATTTTTCGTTGTGTTCACATTGGTTATCGCGGTTCTCGCAATAAAGGGTGGTTCCTAACGGATCCTTATCCTATATTTATTGGGGTGGGATTTAGGGAAAACACCTAAAAGTGTGAAAACGGTGTGAACGATTTTGGTGTTGACATGTAGCTTTGGTGCTAACTTACACTAAGGATAATATTGTCAAAAAGCTCATGCACATGCCACTCAAATGTCAAAAACCATGCACATGCCACTCACACGCATATTCCACCATCTTTTTTAAACTCTCGTAACTTTTCTATACGTGATTATTTAAAAAAAATACACCATAAAATCGAGTGTTTTATTATCTTTCTAACGAGTATACTATTATTTATAAAAGTTTGTTAGTAATTTGATCACTTAATTGCTTCGTTAATTTTTTACCAAAACAATTTTGAAATTAAAAAAAATAACATGAATTGAGTGTTCAAACAAAAACGCCATAAACACACCCAGTTCAGAAAACGCCATTAAAATACCCTGTTGAAAACGTTATAAAACACCCAATTCAGAAAAACACCATAAAAACTCAGTTGAAAACGCCATAAAAACACCCAGTTCAGAAAAACGCTATAAAAATACCCAGTTGAAAACGCCATAAAACACCTAGTTAAGAAAAACACCATGAAAAAACTCAGTTGAAAACGCCATAAAAACACTTAGTTAATAAAACGCCATAAAAAACTGGTTGAAAACGCCATAAAAAACAAAATAGTATACTCGTTGGAAAGATAAAAAACCACTGAATTTTATGGTGTGATTTTTTTTGAAAAAATAATCGCGTATAAAAAAGTTATTGACGTTTAAATATGATCGTGGGAAATGGCATGTGATTAGCATGTGCACCCTTGTTTGAATCTTCCTATTTTACCCCTCCTGGTAGTTCCAAGACCCCTAGTATTTACAAAAAATGCCACTGTGTCAATCTTAGTCACAAACCACTAAGATCTTGTGGCAGAGAATCGTTCTCACCGTTTTCATACTTTGAGGCGTTTTCTCTTCAAAGTACATATAAATGAGAAAACTAGAAAACTAACTAAAAAGCCTAAAAAGCATACCAGTTTTTTTACAATTTTTTATAAAAAAATCGCTATATTTTATATATAAAAAAAATTATAAAAAAAAACTTGTACTGCACATGTGCATTATATGTGTACTACACATATGCATTACATGCTTAAAATTAGCTTTTGAGTTTAATTTAGCTTTTAGTGTTAGGATTTTTGGAGGTTTAGGATTAGGATTTGGTTTTTGGGTGTGAAGGGAGGGTGGTTTAAGTTTTTGGGGGGTGGGGGGTTTAGGTTTTTTTCGGGTTTATGTTTAGGGTTTAGTTTTAGGTTTTCGGGAGGGGGGTGGGGGTTTAGGTTTTTGGTGGGTGAGATGGGCGTTTAGGCTTTTGGTATGAGGGTGAATTTAGGTTTTTTTGTGGGGGGGGGGGGGGTGGGAGTGGGGGATTTAGGTTTTTGGGGGGTGTCGGTGGAGGGTGGGTTAAATGCTTTAGGCTTTCCGTATTAGTGAACATGTGCAGTACAAATTTTTTTTTGAAATTTTTTTTTGGGAGGGGGGGGGGGGGGGGGGTGGGGGTAGGGCAGGGGTTTAGTTTTTTTTTTTTTTTTTTTTTTTGGGGGGGGGGGGGGTGGGGGTTAGTTTTTACCATTTAGCTTGGGTGGGGGGGGGGTAGGTTTTTTTAGGGGGGGGGGTAGGTTTTTGGCGTGGGGGGTGGGGGTTAGATTTTTTTAGGTTATTTTGTTGTGTTCACATTGGTTCTCGCAATAAAGGTGGTTCTCAAATGAACCTTACACTCTCTCTATATATATATAGGGGGAGGTTCATTTGAGAAGAAAATTAAATTGAGAAGAAAAAGAACAAAGGGTACAATTGTAAAATATTAAATAGTTTTTCTCTCATCTCATTTATTATTATTTTTGCATAATTAATTAGTTATAAAGACTATCATCCTACACACTAAAATTTTTGCCTAGACACATCAAAATTTATCCTACACGTTTTTGAAATTTATCCTACACATACTAAAATTTATCCTACATAACTCGTAATTCATCCTACACACCTCATACTTTATCCTACACTTTAAAATAATTTTTTTCTTCTTTGAAAAAAAATATTTTTTTTTGAAAATAAGTTACAATTTTAATTTAGTTAGCTATTAAAAGGGAAGACTAACAATTAATTATCTATCTAGTTTTACCAATATACCCTTACACCTATATTAAAGACAAAAATTAAATGAAGTAAAAATAATCATTCTTATTGGTTGAAGATTGTTCTTTTTTATTCTTACAAAAAAATTCTTCTCATTTGAACCCTCCACTATATATATATATAAGTATCCGCTAAAATGAGAACCACCTCGAGTTGTAAGAACCGCGAGAACTTTTTGATCTGGGGCGAGGTGGACCAAATTTTTTTTTTCAGAAACGTAGATACATGTACAAAAACAACATTTGTAAAAAAAATTCAAAAAAAAAATGTCGTGGGTGTAGTTTTGAGCACCACAAGTTCGTGTTTACGGGACCCGTAAATTTTCCGGCCAAATTTACGGGTCCCGTAAACACAAACTTGTGGCGCTCAAAACTACACACACGACATTTTTTTTTACAAATGTTGTTTTTATACATGCATCTACGTGTATGAAAAAAAATTTTGGTCCACCGCGCCCCCTACGGTGTAGTTCTCACGGTTCTTACAACTCGAGGTGGTTCTCATTTTAGCATTCCCCTATATAAGTATATATATATATATATATATGATTAGGTTCAAGAGTGAACACTAGTATAGTTTGCGAACTGGACGAACTAATCCTGGCCATACATGTGTGTGGATCAATGGCCATGATTTGATGATAAAATACACTAGTGTATTTTACGATTTGATGATAAAATTCTAGCCATCCACGTGAGTAAATCAATGGTCAAGAAAATGAAAACAACCCCAGTTACGAGAACCGTGAGAACCATTCTCCACCAATTAGATAATGACAACCAAAAGGGTAATATAGTTATTTAATCAAAACCATCAAATCATCTATCTCCTCTTTAAAGTTTATTTTTAAAGTCATTTCAATTTCTCTCTCTTTAAACCATCAAATCATCTCTGTCTACTCTTTAAAGTCTCTTTTTAATCAAAACCATCAAATCGTCTCTCTCTCCACTTTAAAGTGTCTTTGTAAAAAAAAAAATTGTAAAAAAAAATTTAAAACCGTAAAAAAACGTAAAAAAGTTAAGAAGACGTGTGTGTATAAAAAAGTTTTTAAAAAAAAATTTAAAACCGTAAAAAAGTTTCCGTATAAATTTTTGTTCTTTGTTAAAAAGTTTTTTGTAAAAAAAAATTTGTAAAAAACTTTTTTTGTAAAAAAAAAGTTTAAAACCGTAAAAAAAGTTTTCGTAAAAAAAAGTTTAAAACCGTAAAAAAAGTTTTCGTAAAAAAAAGTTTAAAACCGTAAAATAGTTTAAAAACGCGTGTGTAAAAAACGGCGCGTAAATACGGGACGAAAAAAACGGGGCATAAAAAACAGCGCGTAAAAAAACAACTCGTAAAAACTGGACGTAAAAAACGGCTCGTAGAAAAACCGGGTGATAAAACGGCGCGTAAATACGGGACGTAAAAACGGCGCATTAAAACGGGGCGTAAAAAACGGCGTGTTAAAAAAACAGCGCTTATCACCGGGCGTAAAAAACGGCGCGTAAAAAACTGGGCGTAAAAAACGACGCACAAAAAACGGAGCGTAAAAAAACGGCGCGTAAACGGGGCGTAAATACAGTGCGTAAAAAAAACCGGGCATAAAAACGGTGCCTAAAAACGGGGCGTAAAAAACTGGTAGAATATACAACGCGAAAAAACGAGGCGTAAAAAACGGCTCGTAACGTTTTTTGTAAAAATATCTTGAAAAAAAATGTTTTTTTTGGTAAAAAAATCAGATTTTAAAATGTTTTTTAATTAAAAGATCTGATTTTAATAAAAAACAATTAATTAAATAAGACATAAAAGTAATAAAAGACAATAAATACAACAAAGACAAAACAAACAAATTTACTAAACTACCCTTTTGACATTAAAATATTTAAAAACATAATAAAACAAAAAGAAGTTAATATTGTTTTTATTACTTTTAATTTCATCCATTCATCTTCTAAGATCAATGGTTGGAAAGTGGTTCTCGTGGTTCTCTTAACTGAGGGTGGCTTTCATTTTAGCGGCCCTATATATATATATATGTATATATATATATATATACATATATAGGGGAATACTAAAATGAGAACCACATCGAGTTGTAAGAACCGTGAGAACTACACCGTAGGGGGAGCGGTGGACCAAATTTTTTTTCATAAACGTAGATGCATGTATTATAACAACATTTGTAAAAAAAATGTCGTGTGTGTAGTTTTGAGCGCCACAAGTTTGTGTTTACGGGTACCGTAAATCTGGCCGGAAAATTTACGGTACCCGTAAACACAAACTTGTGTTGCTCAAAACTATACACACGACATTTTTTTTTTGAATTTTTTTTTACAAATGTGCTTATAATACATGCATCTACGTTTCTGAAAAAAAAATTTGGTCCACCTCACCCCGGATCAAAAAGTTCTCGCGGTTCTTACAACTCGATGTGGTTCTCATTTTAGCGGATACTTATATATATATATATATATATATATAATCGAAAACCCATGTGAGTTGAGAAAACCCAAATAAACCCTAAGTAACATTTTTATTTTTTTCTAAAAAAAATAGGGAATGTAATATAAATGTACACGGACCTATTTATGAAAGAAACGCTTACTAGTTTTTTTTTTTTTTTTTTTTTTTTTTTTTTTTAAGTTGAAAATTTGTATGTTACATCTTTTTTGGACATATATATTATGTAACCTGAAATTTGTAACATTTAAAAAAAAAACTACTCGGTGTTTTTTTGTGTTTCTTTTTTTAAAAATGTTCAAATATATGTATACTAGGTTATCACCCGGGTGCTACCCGGGTTGGAGAAAACTATTAAGATAAATATCAAGTGTACAAATAAAATAAAATACAAAGTCTCATGTTACATAAATTAGTGATACAGTGGATACAAATCCAACCTTGTTTTACATTTTGAAATTCATATGTTTGACTGAAGAATGAAGTTCAAAGTTCAAACATGCTTTATTTCTTTCCATATGCGACATATGTTATTTTTTCAACTGCTCATTTCTATTTTTTCTCATGTTCGTGTTGCCGTTTTTAATTTACTAATCTATAATAATATCACACGAATAAAAAAATAAATATACAGCTAACATTTAGTAATACAGCTTGGCAAAACTTCTCTCAAAACATAGAAATGCTTAATGAAGTCCCAAAAGAGCATCTTTTAAACTATGTATTTGACCATTATCAAACTTCTCTCAAAAAAATTAGTAATACAGCTTGTCAAAACTTCTCTCAAAACATAGAAATGCTTAATGGCACTGTATTTCTAAAAGCTGTCATGTTTCTCCTGCCATAGGTAGAACATGATGATCATACATTCCATCAAAGTACAAGTTCATGAACCCGTATACTCATCATTCCGGGCCATCCAGCATCAGCTTCTCGTTTCACAAAAATCATGTTTTGAACTGGGAAAAGTGGGATTTGAATCTGGTGTGGTTGTACACCCATGCAAAGCTGCTAATTCAACCAGGTTTTTTCGTTTGTTATTTGAAAACCCCATCCTTAATATGGCAAAATACAAAAAAAGAAAGAAAAAAAGTTAGCATTAAAGGTGGCAGATATTTTAAAGCACAGAAATATGTAAACGTTTGATAAAGCATACCTTAAAATAGGGCAACCGTTAGAACCCACACAACGAGAAAAAAAATTCTCTTAGAAACGGTCGCTCAAGATTGCCTACTTCATTAGCCAAGTGATGAAACAACATTTCAAATTTTAGTCAAAGAAGATTTGACGTGCAGTCCCTTCTCTGAAAGCCTTTTCAACCTTCCATATAAAAATATCAATATTAAAAATATAGAGCTTATATTATTATCATAACTGGCATAGAAGCAGTGGATGTATAATTAGTATTAAATCAATATCGTAATGTTTAAGCGTGTAAACCCCCCCCCCCCCTGCATGATTGAAGGTTTTATTGCAAGAATAAGTCAAGTAGAATGGTTGAAGAAAAAAATCCCCAAATAATAAAAGCGAAAAAAATATAATATAACTGATTTCATCATATTTTAAAAACCTGCTCCTTAAAAATAACTGTTGCAGTATCTAAAAGAGATTACCAGGCAAGTTCTAGGACTCTTTGCATGTTTTTAGGGACGGAAACATTCTCCATCTAATTCAAGCCCATCCTTTTCCAAGGAATCATCATCATGATAAACCACAAGTCTGCCATGAACAGCCCATTCATAATGCCTGTGTGTTCCTGCTAAGTCAACATAGTTTTGATGCCAATCCGTCTAGATTGTGTCAAGAGTCACCTGCAAAGAAGCCTGGAATCCTACATTATTATGAAAACTTAAGTTATAAAGTGTTCAAAAGTCCCATATGCCGATTAAAGGTAGAAAATGGGTGGGTTGGATACCGAATGAAACGGGTCAAGTTGATACCTCATATTAGAAGCTTGTATCAGCTACACAAAACCAGCATGTACAATGCGATTCTCTTCTCATGCACTCAAGTTCTTTTAGATCCTTAAATTCACGAAATACATTCTTCCTACAATCTCGACAAAACATCTTGCCGGCAAACCTGTGCAATAAAGAGTCAAAAGTTAATGCAGAGACAGTATAATCTCTTGCAAATGGACATCAACAGACATCAACCAGTGGAGTATTGAAAAGGTATAAAACTCAAAATGCATACCAAAAAAAAAAATCAGAATTATGTGATACTCATATTCAGTTTTGGCCATTAGTACCGTATCTGTAATAAATTCCACATCAATTTCAAAGCTTTCAAGGAAACAATACCCAAAACCCATTTAATTGATTAATGAATACTCAAAAGCATTTATAGAAGGGAGATGAACATATACTAACCTTGCAAACAGTATTGGAACATCTATGGAAAAAAATGATCATATCCAGGTTTTGAAAAACCCTAATTGATGAACAAACGAATTTTAAATAAAGATTTTGCAGCTATAAAGCACGAATCATGAAGAAAACTTGCATTTATTTATTGGTGGAAATAACTAATTTTAGGCTTGCATAGTAGGCACATCAGCAAGCCTAAAATACAGAAAAAAAAATTCAAAAGGAAGTTCGTCCCGCCGTGCTCGACCATAAAAGGGTGTTTGATCCACCATCACGATGGTCTATGTAGACAATGATGGAAATATTTTAGCAACTATCCTTGGCCCTCTGACTCGTGTAACTACTACGCCACCTTCCTACATCGTTTTGAATCAATGAGACTAAAAAACAAAATATAAAAAAAAAACTTAACTACCAATATTAATTATCTTCACCTCAACTATTTTTTTATTATAAAACCCCTAAACGCAAACCTATAATTTTAGGAACTTGACATGTGAAAGTTGGAGAAAACAAAAGTTTTAAGGTGTTTTTTTCTCTCTATGTTTGTTTGAATAAGTGCGTTGTTTACAAAGAAAGCGTAACGTACCTCATTTATATTAACCAGTAGTGTTGTAGACCTCATATATATAGATAAACCTGTAAAATCAAACAAAATTCACAAGAATTTTCATATGGAATCAGTCACTTGTCGGTTCATACTTCATAGTTCATACAACTACCATTTGTAACTACAAGAATCAAATAATGTTTTGCCAATCGCAGGCAAATATGCATCCAAATTGTGAAGCAAATTGTTGTTTTCGGCATCTATAGTTGATGCATAAAAACTTAGAAAATAACCCATAAAATTTCTGTACGTAAGTCCTTTGGTAAGCTAACAAACAAAATGAGCAATATTTTCCTCTGAGGTGATCTTTTTCGGTTTAATTTAGGGGTTTGTTGTGTTGACGGTTGAAAAATTGATTTAGGGTTTATGTGATTTTGATGATTGGGCATATGGGTTTTGATTGTGATGTGTTGCAGGTGATGTGAGAAAAGGGTGGTGGTGTTTACCGATTGATTATGGTGGTGGTGGTGCTGTTATTGGTGACAAAAGGAGGAAGATGAGGGCATTTACCACAATAAGGGCATTTTTGTAATTTTACACACAATTAACTGAATAAGTTAACACCCATCCAATGTAGGGACTATCCGAGTATCAAACGATTAAACCACAGGGAGCATACATGCTATTTTGAAAAGTTGGGGACTAAATGTGAAAAAAACATGAAACCACAGGGACTATCCGGGCAATTAACTCTAAAATTTATTATAGAAAACATACAAAATCCTATTTCAGACCTTTCATAGAGCGGGTTGTAAGTCAGCAGGTGTTTTCATAACCCGCCAATAAGGTCACCTTAGTTGCTGAGATAGATGTTTTCTGTATATCTACAACGAATCTTGAATGTAACCACATAAAAACTTGTCAAACCATTCAATTAAGTCAACAACTTAGAAAATCTAACGAAACCCCTCATGTCATAGGTAGTGCTACTGAACAAAGTCTGAATCTTCCACCCTCTCAGATGATAAGAATTTAGTAGGGTGATATATGGAATCCCTTTAGTTCGGACATAATTCAAATCGAATCCAATAGGTTTAAACCGGAAGAAATCAATAAAAAAGACTAAAACTTCATTGTGGCATATGATCGAGCAACCTATGTGCACTTCAATGCAATTAGTTTCAACATACAAATCAAAATATCAATATACGTAAATGCAACAAACCATAAAAGCATCCATTGAAATCTAAAAAATAAACCAAAAAGAAACAATTTAACATACCTCTAAACAAATACCACCTACAATTGATAGAATCAAGCAGACAATGGCTGAATGTTGTCCATGTAGTCTGAAAAAAGAGCAACAATCAGAAGTGAAGAATTAAGATACAGAGACAAAAAGAAAGGATCAATCAATCGGTTTTAGGGTGGATAGAAACAACTTTGAACAAAAACTGCTGGATAGAAACGTACCTGTTGAAATCGCTGGTGACAGAGTGGCGGCGGCTGTGGAAGAGGTGGACATGACGGTGAAAGCAAGAATCACAAATATAGACAGACCTTAATTCCAAAGAAGTATCGATCGGTTGGCTTGCCATTAGGGTTTCGTATAGGAAGGATGAAGAAAAACGAAAAAGAAAACTGTTCACCAAAAAGAATACGCCAAAATACAAAATCATCGGCTTTTAATGGACGAACAAAAACCATAAAATAGAAGGGATCGAAAGAGAGATGAAGAAAAAGATATGTAGGAAGAAGATGTGAATCTAGGGTTTTAGAGAGCGGCGTATGAGGGAAATGGAAGTGTCTCCATATTCACTTGAAAAAAGGGTTTAAATAAGATCCACATTTGTCGGGCCGAATTATTCAATTCGGGTCTCGGGAGAAGGGGAAAAAGCACGGAAGTTTTTGGAGCCAAAACCAAAATTTAGATGGTCTTAGGAGATGCCACATCATTTTACATGCTCTTATCTAATGACACCTAAGCCCTTATTTATCATGTTTATATATATATATATATATAGATTACATTTCCTAGTTTTTTAGAAAGGTTTCTTGAGTTTACATGGGTTTTTTACAAAGGTTTTTTTGAGTTTACACAACTCAAGTGGGTTTTCTGTATAGCTTTCCCCTATATATATATATATATATATACACACACGATTCGGATCAAGGGAAAACTCCTATGAGTTGTGAGAACTTAGAGAATTCAGGCTTCTCGCGCGAGTTTTGCCGCCATCTTTTCACATCCCTAGATTAAATGTTACAAAGACGACAATAAAAAAAAATCAAAGTGGCGTTTTCGGCTCCTTACGGCGCATCAGGTAAATAAAAAAACTAGGTTTTTTTTTTTTGGAAAAATTGATTTTTTGAGGGTTTTTGGTATAATTTTTTTTTTTTGAAAAAAACCTTTTAGTAAGGCTGAGTTCTCCAAGTTCTCACAACTCGTATGAGTTTTCATTTTACTCTAACCATATATATAGGGGCATAAGCTGAGGAAAACACCCCAAAGTGTGAAGACGGTGAAAACGTTTCACAGCTGTTGGATTAAATCTTTCTTCTCTACCTGTCTTGTTCTTTTTCTCTCTTATTTTTACTCAACCCAATTCTACTACCTCATTAACAAACCAGAAAACACCCAACCCAACACAATTACAACCCAAGTCTACCTCCTTATTATAGACACCATCATTATATCCTTCTTCTTTTTCAATAAAAAAGAACACCCAACACAAGCCAGCATAAGATTCAAGGATGTTATAAGATAAAAAGGGAACAGTTGTTTGTTTCACACATCTCGCCTAACGGAGGCGAACAAGAAAAAGAGAGAGATAGGTGGTCCACGCAAAGGGAGTGGTTGTCTCTAGTGGTTCCAGTGCTCAACGGTAGGTGATGCAGGGTCACCGAATATAAGTCGCCGGACTGATGCGAACAAGAAAAAGAGAGAGGCGGAAACCAAGTTGTTTCTTCATTGGTGCAACCAAATTACGATTTTGCCTCGTATAAATTTACAGTTTTGCAATTGGTTTTTGTTTTTTTCTTCTTGTAGTCAAATTATGATTTTGTCCTCAGCTCAAATTTAGAGTTTTGCCGTTGTTTTTGTTTTTTCTCCTTCTCAAATTACGATTTTGCCCATATTAGATCACATTTTATTTCAAACCCGATATATATTTGATAAGATATAGGGGTAAGATCAAATAAAAAGTTTATTTTGCCTAAGTAGGATGAGAAGGAATATTAACCATTCATTTTTCAAATCAATGGTTAAGATGAAAGTGTAGGAGGAAGGAGGAGTGCAAGGGTATCTTGGGAAAATCCTATTTATAGACTTTCTCTCTCCACATGCATGGCACATGCATATTCCACCCTCATTTTTTAAACGTTCATAATTGTTTATACGACATTATTTTTGTGAGTGCAGTAATGTCTATCGCCTCCGTCAATCCAGTCCGTAGCAAGAAACTGAAAAAGTCTAGGTCTTATAGTGTAATATTTAGATAAAAAAGGCAAGATGGCATTTTGGTAATTAATGAGAACTCTCATTAATTGCCATGGCCTATATATAGGACCTTTATGTTTAGTTTTACAACTTTTGACATTTTGCACATTTGAGGAGCTTTGGAGCTAGAGAGAGAAAGGCAAAAGGTGATTCACGGTTCATTGTATCTTTTCACATATTCTAATCGAATCACAGATTATAGTACGTTCTTGTGTTCGGTCCACGTACGTGTACGGATTCCGCACGTCACACGTATCGGTTTGCAATCGTTCGAGAGTCAAAACCGATCCTACAAGTAGTATCAGAGCAGGAGCTCGATTGCACGGATCATTCGCACAAGAAATCAACAGATTCAGATAAAAAATTACATAAGATTTGTCTAATTTCTTCATCTTTTCATCTCTTTCACGTTTTTGACAGAAAAATGCAAAATTAACATGGCTTTCATGGTTAAAATTGGCTGATTTTTGGATATTTTGTGCGAAAATCATCATTGTATAAGCCTACAAATTTTCAGATCAAAATTCCAAGTATTTTGAGAGAAATCAAAGATTTTTTTGTTCGAAATATCATGACATTCGTCACTTTTCTTGATGGTGTTCACCACCCGGATGGCCATCCGATCGAATGGCCATCCGGGCCTTAGAACATTTGTTTGTTTGTTTGTTTGTTACAAAGTTACAGCTCTCGGATCTGCATCCGATTGGAGGGGAGTTGAAGTGTTAGACATCACTCGGAAGGCCCTTCGATCGAAGGGTGATCCGATCCAGAACTGATCCGGGTGAAACACTTCACTTAAAGTCATCCATCACATTTGACGAATGGTCATTCGACCGGATCTACATCCGATCGAAAAAGTTATTACATTGAATAGTTGAATTTTGTTGACCCCGTCCGATCCGAAGACTGATCCGATCCATTGTCATCCGATTAAAACTCATCCGATCAGTGTTATTCGTTTGACTTTGTCATTGACTACGTCCGAACGGATATTCATCCGATCCGAGTGTATTTGTTTAATACTAATCAATTGTTTGTGTAATTGCAGGTGATAAACGAGGAACAAATTTAAAGAACTTTACGTGAAAGAGATGGCTGAAGAATTCTACAACACGTTTTACAAGGCATTCACGTCCGAATCTTCCGAAACGTCAACTGGTGCACTGAAAAGCATTTCGAAAGCTATAACTGAAAATATTAACCATGATAATTTCTACAGAACCCATTCGAAACCACCAAAGCTCGACAGTATTGAAGATTATACATGGTGGAAAGAACGATTCATCAACTGGGCAAAAGCTTATGCGTACGAAAGCTGGTTTTGCATGGAGTTTGGCTATAGCAGACCAGTCAATGATAAAAATGAAGAAATTCCACTCAAAAGCTTATCCGTTGATGACAAAAAGAACTTCTCATATGAACAAAGAATGATTGCTCTAATCCAACAGTCGATTAGAGATGACATTTTCGCATTACTTAATCACGACAGTTCATCTAAATCAGTATGGAAAGCTTTACGGGTTAAAGCTGAGGGGGGTAAACAAATCAAAAAGAATAAAATAGCTTTACTTAAAAAGGAATTTGATTTGTTCGACGGTTTAAAAGGTGAATCAGTAAGACAAATGATTGAAAGATTTTGTCACCATAAAATTGAACTTGATAGGTTTGAAATTGTAAAAACACGTGAAGAAATCATTGACAAAATCATTGAAGCGTTACCACGAGCTGATCAGTGGCAAACGTTCGTGTTTATTTTGAACGTGTTTATTTTGAAAAATGATGTGTTATATGATACCATTACTCTTGATGCTTTGATAGAAAAGATAGAAAGTCACGAGCTTGAGCTGCAGAAACAAAGCAAGATGAGCAGTTCGTCATACCAACAGAATGTCGGTCTTTACTACAAGGGCAGTGTACCTTCAGTGAAAAACAGCGAGTCGCCAAAGACTGCATACAGTGTTGAAAAGATGAAAGACTCACAGAAAAGCTCATGAAGCTACAATCCAGGATATCATTCATCATCAACAGCATCAAACTCTGAAGAATCTGAAGAAATTCTCTGCAACATTGCACTAAAGCTGAAAAATTCTCCTGCAATGAGTATCAACTCTGCTAAACAGCAAATGAATTTTCTGGCATCTGTTCTGGAGTCGTACGAAGGTTTAGTAGCTGGGAAAATCAGAAATTCAGAACTAACAAAGGAAGACTACGACCAGATAGATCCAGAAGAAATGGAACTCATTGATATACAATGGTGTTTGGCAAGTTGCATTCGAAGAGCTCAACGATTTATGGAGATTACCGGCAAACAGTCAATCAGTGGACCATCAACAAAACTGGGCTTCGATAAATCAAAAGTGACCTGCTTCAAATGCAAGCAAAGGGTCATTTCAAACGAGAATGCAGAAATTCTGAAGTTGATGGAACCGCAAATCCTTTTAATGATGATTATTATCGAAGAGCGATTTATCACAGGAGCAAAGAGGAAACACCAAATTTAAAACAAATTGAGAATAATTTTAAAGAAAAATCAATAGCTTTGGTAGCAATCCAAGATGATGAAGGATTTGACTGGAGTGAATTCCTTCCAGAAGAGGATATTGTTGATGATCAGCTCAAAGCAAAAGTCAAAATAGAATCATCGAACAAACATCGTGCTTTTGTTGTTGAGATAAAAGAGAAAACATACAGAGAGAGATGTATCGTCGATTACAGAATTCAAGACATGGAGCGAGAGTATGAAGAGGCTAAGAATTATGGAAGGTTTGACAAGAAAAGAGATTGTTATGTCAATCACAAAGGAGAACCACTTGTTCATCCAAGCCAAGTAGTGTATAACGACGTTCTTGCAGTAATCCCTCTATCCGGGGAGTACTATTCAAATGTCACGAAAGATAAGCATTATGAGAAAAAGTTGGATAAAATCATCAGAGATGTCATGACTGCGAGTCTAAGACAGGGAGATGAAGAGAGGATGAAAAAGAATGTTGAAAATCTGGTGGATGAACTGAAGAAGGCTGCTGAAGAAAAGAAAGTGGAAGTTGTCAAAGAAGAAGAAGGTGAAAAAGAAGAACAGAAACCAGAAAAAGAAGCTGTTACTGAAGAACAGCAGAATGAAGATGATTTGAAGAAGAAAGGAGAAGATGAGGTGAGGCTGGAAATTTCAGTTGAAGTGATCGATGCTGATGATGCTGCTGAGGAAAAACAGGAAAATGAAGCAGATCAGAAGCAGACTAAAGAGAAAACCGAAGTGTCAATCACCGAGGTAAAAACTTTAACTGATTCTTAAGTTTTAAATAAAACTGTTGAACAGTGCAAGAAATGCATGGAAACGTGTAGTGCTTATACTGAAAAAGATGAAAAATTCAAAACAAGAGATCTAGAATTTACTAAAATCGAAGAAGTCTTCAAAAATAAATGCAAAGACATGTTAGAAAATGAAAAGGTTTTGAAAGATAATGACGAAAAGATAACACAAAAATGCAAGAATTTAGAAAAAGAAAATGAAATTTTGAAAGAAAAGGTTTCAAAAATGACTGAAGAGTGTTCACAAAAAGAAAATGCTATGAAAAGAAATGAAAAAGCAATATGATTCAATAAAACTTGCATATCATATCACAAAAGAATCATATGAAGATGTAAAAAGTCAAATGAAACTTGTTCAATCAAGATTGAAACATTGTTCTGAAACATCTGATACGCTTAAGAGAAAGTATGAAATAAAGCAACAAGTTGTAAATTCTTACATTGAAGATGTTGCTAAGCTAAAGTGTAAAATAGCTGATTTAGAACAAGATAACAACAAGTTACATAGTTATCACGCTTCATCATATGTTCTTGAACGCCTTTTCAATCTAAAACCGGATGGAAAAGATTCTGAGCAAAACAAGAAAGGTATTGGCTCGGAATATCATCAGGTTCCACCACCGTTTGAGGAAAAATTCACATTCTATGATGACGAAAAGGTGGAAAAAGCTTTCAACATGGTTGATCAATTGCCAGATATTGACATAACCTATTCCAAAACTGATGATTCTAGTGATTCAGAGGTGGTAGGTAAGGTCGTTGAAAGTGTTTTGAAAGAAGAGGTAGTTGATATAGGTAAAACTGAATCACAGGATGAAAATGAAGGTAGTTTTAATGAAACTTATCTGAAAAACTCAAAATCTGAGAAAAATGCGAATGATGATTCAAAAGGATTGGTTTATACCATGATTGGATCGGACAAATTATTCTCAGATCTTGAAGTCACGATTCAGAATGTGATTTCAAAAAAGATTGACAAAATTTTCAAATTGATTGAAATTGAAAAATCTGAAATTTCAAAGTTTGCTGGAAAGAGTCATAAAACTTTTTATAACAAACCGGGTTACAAAAAGAAAAACATATATGAAGGCTGGGTTGGGTTATAAAAGGAAACAAAATTGGAAAAGAAATGAAACGCCAAATTATCAGACAAAGATGAACTTTGTTCACGGAACAAGTTCCGAAGAAGAGAAAGAACTACAATTTAGACGACAGTCTAATGAAGAGTTCTATGCTCAAAAGAAAAAGCAACAACAACAGGTCAAAGATGTGTCTAAGAGAACATGCTTTAAGTGTGATCAAATTGGACAACTCAGTCGAAATTGTTCAAATCTTAAACCTGTTGGTGTTGAAACGAAAAAGAAGTCTGATGTTGTGAATCAAAAGTCAACCAAGTTTGAATCAAAACAAACTTAGAAGCCGAAAATGTCAAAGGCTGGATCACAACCAACTCGGAAACTTGTGACACCCAGATTTAGAACAACACAAAGTTGGAAAACAACTGTTGAAGCAACGAAACCAAGTCAGTTTTGGAAACCAAAAATTGTTGTTCAAAGTCAAAACACTCAGAATGATTCACATTTTTACAAAAGAAGTGCTTCAAAAGGACAAAACTGGGTGGTTAAGACACAACCTACTTCTGAACAGAAAACTGATTCAATAAAAAAGGATGAAGTAAAATATGAAAAGTTCTTTGTTCCAAACGATAAAAATTTTCCGAAATTAAATGAAGCCTATTATATCGAAATGCCTAAGGTTAAACAGACCTGGGCTAAATTGTTCAAGTAATTGAGTAATTTAAATGTGCAGGTGCTTCAGAAAGAGGATGAAAGTCAAACCAATGGAGGAAGCAGCCTGGCACAAGAGTAAGAGGCTGCTGGTCCCTGCGATATAGGGAGTTTGTTTGATTTTTGTACATAAATAAACCATATTTCTAAAACCCTAAATATTAAAAAAAAAATTAAAACCAAAAATATGTTTTTATTTTGTCAAAAATTGAAAAATCAAAAATTTGTTTGTTTTTAAATTTGTCAAAAATCAAAAATTTTCAAAAATATGTTGATTGAATACGCCGAAACCCTCACGGCTGAACAAACATGATTAATTTCACAAGATTGAAAAATGGTTTTCAAACTGTAAAATATCAATGTGTTGTAAATCATGGGGGTATATTTTCTGCAAAACAGAGCATGTGAAGCAGAAAATGGATGGCGAGACAAAGCTATCAGCATCGGTTATCAATTTTTCTTTAAATGTTTTGAATTTTAGGGGGAGTAAGCGTTGTCAGAAAATCCAAAAATATTAGAAAATTTGAAATCCAAAAAATATGATAAAAGTCAAAAAGAGTTTCTGTGTAAAAAGAGGAAATGATAGTACATCAGTAGACAATCACAGTACGCTAAAGAAATGGAAAGTTAAAATGTGATAAACGGTCTCACTGATGATATGCCGGTAGGTTTTTACACGCTTAGTAGATTGGTTTCGAGATATAAACCTAAATATCAAATACTTACTTATCTCGTGGGGAAAATCTCTCGGATATTTGGGTAACCCCCGAAATCTTGTTTGAGAGATTGCTTGATTCTGAGATACTAGGTCTTTATACTGTTTGATATCTGGGGTATTATACCTGGTCTTCTGATATTGCGGAAGCAATGGCCTAGAACTCGTATAATACCTTACGCGCTTTTAAAGCTTACCCTCTGCATAAAAATTGAAAAATATCGAAAGATATAATTCAAGTGCATTTGTAGAGAAGATCCCTAAGTGGGACACACCTCAAAGTCGAGCCTTCATCTCTTTGACTGAATGGTAGTTCATACCTGAGCTCTCAAGGTCTCGCACTAACCCAGAGAACAGATATCAATCTGGTATATTTACCTGTAAGACTGAATCTAGGGAATTTTGATACGAGAGTATATTCTGAGGTGGGACACACGAATAAGCTAAGTCCTTAAAATACTAATCTCGTATCTCGAATCAGTTGAACTTTGTGTAAAAATTTAAGTGGATCAGTATACTGACAATCTAAGTGAATCGTTTAGAACTTAAAGTGTTTAAAGCTCAACGGTGCTAGTGATTTGTCAAAAACTGATATGATCCTATGACACGAACTCAAACAAAAATATTGTCTGTAAATATTTCTTTACTGCTTTATGTTTCAGAAAAAAAATACAAAAAGATTTTGATTCCCCTTTATTTTCGACGTCCGATGTCTAAGAAGCTGAGTTTCAAAATCTAAGTATACTGATAGTGTTTCTGAATATAAACAAGTTCATTATTTTGAAACTTGTAGTTTTTCAAATCAAAAATCAAAAACAGTTTGTGAAGCCTCCAAGGTCATTAATTTGGACTTGGAAGATTATCTGAGAGGATTTTGAATGTTAAAAATCTGTTGTAAAGAGCCAGATTACAGTTTTGGATTCTTAATACTGCCAAATCTATAAAGCATTTTGATAGGGGAAGTGAAGTCAAGTAATCCTGGATTTATTCATATTATCATATTTGTAGAGCCAGGTTCTTGATTCAAAAGTTTTTGAGAACCAGGTCATCATTCCTGGACAATAAAAAACGCTTTCATTGTCGCATATTTGAAATGTTTCAGCTTACGCTGAGAACCAGGTTTTAAATCCTGGATGTTCAAAATGCATTTACTGATAAATTTTTTTGAGAAGTTGTAGATGTTATACCAGATTACGATCTCGATAGCCGAGTCTAAGGGGGAGTCTGAAGATGTGCTCGACGCAAGGGGGAGCTTGTATCCGGAAAGACAGGTGTCGATCCCAAAAGCACGGAAGCTTGACGAAAGGGGGAGCCTGAAGAAAAGAGTCTAGCCGAAAGGGGGTGAAGCTGAAGCTGAAAACAGATCCACTGGGAGTCTGTTCGAGAAAGAGGGAGTCTGTGATTGTTGAAGATGATAAAGCTTCAAGAAGACTCAGGGAGAGAGAAAATATAAGACGCTACGAGATTGACTGCGTCAATAACCAATGGGGAGTCTGTGAGTGCAGTAATGTCTATCGCCTCCGTCAATCCAGTCCGTAGCAAGAAACTGAACAAGTCTAGGTCTTATAGTGTAATATTTAAATAGAAAAGGCAAGGTGACATTTTGGTAATTAATGAGAACTCTCATTAATTGCCATGCCCTATATATAGGACCTTTATGTTTAGTTTTACAACTTTTGCCATTTTGCACATTTGAGGAGCTTTGGAGCTAGAGAGAGAAAGTCGAGAGAGAAAGGCAAAAGGTGATTCACGGTTCATTGTATCTTTTCACATATCTAATCGAATCACAGATTATAGTACGTTCTTGTGTTCGGTCCACGTACGTGTACGGATTCCGCACGTCACACGTATCGGTTCGAGAGTCAAAACCGACCCCACAATTTTTTCATAAAAATTTCACCGTAAAATCGAGCGTTTTTTTATCTTTAATTTGAGTACCATATTGCTATATAGAATATGAAGACTAAAAAACCCACTAAAATGTGTTGTATTTCTATGTGTATAACATTTTTTTGTGCTTGATTTTTGTACTATATTTTTGTGTTAAATTTTTTATGCTGGTTTTTTTTGTCTTAAAATTTTTTTTTCTTAATTTTTTGTGCTGGATTTTTTTGTACTACATTTTTTTGCTGAATTTTTTTGTGCTATATTTTTTTGTACTAGATTTTTTGTGCTAGATATGTTTTACTAGATATTTTTGTTGTATTTTTAAAAATCAAAAGGGGTGCCACATGTCATTTTCACTCATATTTATAAGGACCAAAATGCCTTTCATTCCTACTTATTAGGAGTGCCACATGTTATCATCACAATCATTCTTAGCCTACTTAGGCAAAATCCACTTTTTAGTAGATCATTCCCCATAAGATATATATCCCCTCTAATCCGGATCTCTCGCTATATATGTAACAAAGGATATTTGTAGCCGCCGATGGTGGTGGTGATAGAGATGTGCAAACGGTTGGATTAGAAATAATGAAAAGAAAAAGTAGAGTGTGGTGGTTCTAGTGGTCGACGGTAGGTGATGCAGCGTCGCCGGAGTTTCACACGAAAAGTTGGGTTCTTCGCTTTATGAATAGATCTGAGCTTGAAACAAGTCACCAACACAAGTGAGGTGTGGTTATTAAACAATGATTTAGAAAAGAAGATAGAAAAATAAAACAACTGATGGTGGTGGAATTCTTGATCATAACATGAAACAAGATAAGGCCAATGTAATTTGGCTACTTACAAAATATTATTCGTGTAACATTTTGTAATAATTATACATATGTACGCTACTTACAAGTGATACTGAATCCTGATATAGTGTTCATGGCTACTTATAACTGATGGTGGTGGAATTCTTGGCTTGTTAGAGAATCAACTAGCAAACTATTATTCGTGTAACATTTTGTAATAATTATACATATGTACGCTCGCTTGTTATAGGAAACAAAAGTTTGTTTGTTACATTGTAATTTGGCTACTTACAAAAGCAACTAGATCAAGGATTTTTTTTTTTGTTAAATAAAATGAAGGATTTTGTTGTTGTTACACATATAAGCTCGCTTTGTCACAGAAAATAATGCTATTTTTTTGTTATAGAAAATGAAGGATTTTGTTACACATGTAAGCTCGTTTTGTAACAGAAAATTATGTTGATTTTTTTTGTTACAGAAAATGAAAGATTTTGTTGTTGTTACACATGTAAGCTAGTTTTGTCATGAAAAATAATGCTGTTGTTAGATTTGAAATTTTGCTTTTATAGGAAAGTTGGTAAAGTATAAGAGAGAAAGATGAGAGGGTAGAGAAAGAAATAACTAAAGAAGATGAGAGAGAGAAAGATAAGAGGTGTCAAGATAATAGGAGAGATAAAGAATGATTTTTAAAAAGTCAGTTTTTTTATTGATTGTACCACATATGTTACATGTTTCCAACTAGTGAAATTCCTCGCGCTACGGGGCGGGAAATTCAAACATTATCGATTCGTTTCGTTTTGTAACGGAATTAATAGTTTACTAAAACTCGGTATAACAACCGAAAGAAAAAAAAGGTTGTGCCATGACAAAAGCAATATCAACACATAAAAAATACATTATGTCTAGTAAGGTTCAATCTGCGCTAGGGAAGAGAACGGTACCGTTTCAGTACTGATTTGATACCCGGTACCAAATGCTCATCCCTAATATGCGCTACATCGTAGGAAGAAGAATCTATATGTTAAAAAGGTATTTGTTTTAAAAGATTTGGTTATAAAAATTACAAATTTAGAAGCAGAGAAAACAACATAAAAGTGAAAAAAGAAGAAGGAATAAATCACGGAAAATATTATTAAGAATAATAGACAAAGACACAAAAAATAATAAATGAAACAATTGACTCAAACTTTTATTTGGTAGCAGGTAATAAATTTTTTTCCCATTAAGGGCTTCGAACCCGAGACACTCACTATATTTGAATGTTCATACAACCAACTGAATTGCGAAAGTTTTTCTTAATAGTTTAGCGCAATAATAACTATAATATATACATAAAACGGAAAACGACAAAAAAAGGCTTCAAACTCGAGACACTAATGTCACACAACCAACTGAATTGCGAAAGTTTTTCTTATGCAATAATAACTATAATATATACATAAAGCGAAAAAAGACAAAAATAAAAGAAAAAAGAAAAGAAACAGCCACCTGCCATGCAGGTGCTGCTAGTGTTCATGCGATATCACAAATGTTAGATATATAATATAATATAATATAATGCTATTAAGTTAATAACCATTACCGAAACTACCCTTGTAGTACTTTAAATAATATTATATATTGAATTAATCAAACATTTGATCTTCAAACAATCTCAATCATAGATGAGATCTAATCAATGGCTTTTATTTGGTTTTCTAGCTTTTTTTGAACACAATAAGGTTTTCTTTATATCCTTTCCATATATATATATATAGAGAGAGTTCTAGAGTGAACACTAGTGTGTTTGTAGAGAGAGAGAGAGAGAGTGTGGGTTCTATAGGGAACTCTAGTGTGTTTGTGAACAGAGTGAACAAATCTTGGTCATTGATTTCAATTATCAAATCGTAAAATACACTAGTCTATTTTTATCATCAAATCCTGACCATTGATTTAAACTTGTGTTTACACTTGTGTATTGATAATCAATAACTATGATTAGTTCACTAATGTTAAAAATTAAGGGGGTTGTTCACTAATGAACATAGCCCTACATATATATATATATATATGGTAGGGTTCAAGAGTGAACCATATTGTTTTTGTGAACACAATGAACAAATCTTGTCCATTGATTTAAGAGATCTTAAGATTTAAATATCTAATTATTTATGTGTAGAAAATAAATAAAAAGGGTATAAGGGTAAATTGTTAACTAATTCCCTTTCCAATTAAATATTTAATTACAGTCTCTCTCTTCATTTCTCTCACCAATTAACTAATTTATTAAATTAAAAATATACACAGTTAATATTCAGCCATACTGTTTTAAACACATAAGTATATCCGTTTTATACACATGCGTACATATGTAATTTGAATAATACACATGTGTAGTAATCAACACAAGTACATATATGTATAAACCATTTATTAGTTTTGTTTGTATATATTTTATACACAGTTTCTACTCAGCCAAACTGTTTTATACACATATATATATCCTTTTTATACACATACGTACACATGTAAATTAGAAAATACATATATGTATAATAACACTATGAATGAAATGTATTGAACAAAAGATGAAAAAATTAGGGAAAAGACACATTATTAAATATAACAATCTTCTTGCTTGATGTCAAATATTCGAACTATTTATACAAAAAGAACTAAAAAGTGAGAATTAGTATTTATTAATGATAAACAAATTAGAAAAACTATTTTGCAATACTAATTAGATAAACAAATTAGATAAACAAATTAGAAAAACAGAGTGAACAAATCTTGGTCATTGATTTTGCAATTAAAAAAAAGAATAAATAAAACAAACATATGAATTCAATTATTAAAAAATAATACTTCTTAGTCTTGTGTGAATATAATTATCTCTTATCAAGGGCTTGCTGAATGATATGAACGTACAGAGAAATGGAAAATAAAATTATTTTGAATTAAGAGGGATGGAGAAGATAATTATGCAGTTTAAGAAAACTAGCAAAATTAAAAGTGTAACTGAAATTCAATGATTAAAATAAAATTTTGAAACTAATTTATTGTATAATTACAATCATGCCCTTAACAACTAAAAAGTAAATTAATGGTCCTGATTAATTCACACAGTTCACTATAAAGATATTGTTCACAAATGAACCAAATCATATATATATGTATATATATATATATATATATATATATATATATATATATATATATATATATATATATATAGGGAGGGGCTCATGCGAGAACCAACCTTATTGTGAGAACCGCGAGTACCAATGTGAACACAACCTAAAATAGCTAAAAAAAACCTAACCCCCCCCCCCAAAACCTAAACCCCCCACCCCCCCAAGCTAAATGCTAAAAACTAAAACCCCCAAAAAACCTAACCCCCCCCCCCCAAAAAAAAAAAACCTAAACCCCCCAACCCCCACCCCTCCAAGCTAAAATGCTAAAAACTAAACCCCAAAAAAACCTAAAAAAATCTAAAAAAAAATCTAAATTTTTTTTTTAATATTTTTTATGTTCAAATCGCTACTTTTAGTGGCAAAAAAAATATTTTTAAAACAAAAAAAAAATTTTAATTTTTTTTTTGGCTTCGAAAAGTAGCGATTTTTATATAAAAAATATTAAAAAAATTTTTTGTGTGATTTTTAGCTATTTTTAGGCATTTTTGGTTGTGTTCACATTGGTTCTCGCGGTTCTCGCAATAAGAGGTGGTTCTCGCATGATCTTCTCCCTACATATATATATATATCACATTGGTTCTCGCGGTTCTCGCAATAAGAGGTGGTTCTCGCATGATCTTCTCCCTATATATATATATATATATATATATAGGGGGATGTTCATTTGAGAAGAATTTTCTTAAAAGAAGAAAAAATGAATTAATCTAGACCCTATAATTTTTTGATTAACGGCTGTGAATCAAGATATCATTTTTGTTCACTTTTAATTAATATTTTAATTTTAATTACTAAGGGTAGTATAGAAATTTTGATGTAGAATATTAATAAATATTTTAAAGATTTACTCAAGTGTTATTAATGCAACCATAAATTTCTACTTCACCACCATTAATGTATTGGCTCCTACACAAATTTTATTAGAATTGACAAAATTATTTAAAAAATTTGTGTCCTACACATATTTTATTATAAGTCTCAAAATAATTTATAAGTGTTTTTGTCATACACATTCTGTATCCTACACAAAAATATTGTTTTAATGGTATAGGAAACGTTGAAAACGTAAGATCATGTGCATGATTGTTTTTATTATGTAAGGTGTACAACTATTTTATAAGATAGGCTTATTAAATGATTAGAGTTCATTAATTTGAATAGCAAAAATATATAATAGACTCATTAAATAATTTGTTCAAATTACCTTTGTATCCTTTATTTTTTTTATTCTTAATTTGTAATTTCTTCTCATTTGAACTCTACACTATATATATATATATATATATGATGGGATCCTAAGAGAAGTCCACCTTATTTGAGAAACTTGAGAAGCATTCTGGACCACACATTTCCGCTAAGCAAAAAAAAAAAAAAAAATAATGTAAAGAAATGCAATTTTTTTTTTTTTTAAATCCTAGCTTTTTCTATTAGGTTTTTTAGAGAGATTTATATACATGTGTATATTGTTAATCTTTAAACTATACATATGTGTATATTGTCAATCTTATAACTATACATATGTATATATTGAACAATAACCAAACCTCTCTAAACCATAAACCCTAAACTCTAAACCCTATTGCTAAACCCTAAACCCTAAAACCTAAACCCTAAAGCTAAACCCTAATATTAAACCCTAAAGCTAAACCATAATGCTAAACCCTAAAGCTAAACTCTAATGTAAACCCTAAAGCTAAAGCTAAATCCAAAGGCTGGATCTATTTGGACACCCTCTGTGCCTATTTGGACACTTTTTGTGCCCTAGACGCCTCGTATAGGGCTGTATGAGGCGTCTAGGCACTGAATTCAAGGGGGTCTTCAGAGGTGTCAGGAACAAAGATTAAGAAACCCTAGACGCCTCGTACAGCCCTATACGAGGCGTCCAGGATTGGGTTTTTTTTGGTTGAAAGAGGTGGTGTTTTGGTGGGTTTTGGTGTGGTTTTTTTGATAGTTTTGAAAGAGTTTTTTTTAGCGATTTTTTTTTGTTTTAAAAAAACTTTTGTTTTTTACATTATAAAAAAGTTTAACCGTTTTATGAGATCGGCTCTTTAAATAGATTCTATCGATTAAATATTATAATGTTTTTAACATTTTACCTTTTTAAATATTATTCTTCCGATTAAAATTTTATCACGTTTAAATATTGTTTCGGTATTATATTCAAAACATATATTGTTTCCATATTATATTCAAAACATATATTGTTTCCGTATTATATTCAAAACATATATTGTTTCCGTATTATATCAATGTAAGACAACAATCATTAAGTAACCGAATAACTGAAAACAAACGTAAATATGGCATATATAAGATAACTTTTGTACATCCATAACAAAAATATGTGAGATAAGTTTATACATCCATAACAAAAATAAAAACTACAACTGGTCTACGCATTAGGCTCCGAATCTGGATCTGCCTGCTGCGGCTGATGTGGTACTCGAGGTGGTGGAAGCGGTATCGGGGGTAATCCCTCTCTCTCTCGTCTATCCTGCTCGGCCCGTACCAACCAACCTACCAAATCGTTGAGCCTGTCAAGCTCGGCTCGTACCTCCGGATGTAGCGCAGCTCCTGGGGCATGGCCTAGAATAACGTGACGTGGAAACTGAGGCGCCCGGGAGGTGGCGGTGGCTGTGGCATCGCTGCACCGTCTAAATCCGCCGGAGGGTCCGGCACGGGCACTGCATCATCAGGATCTGCTGGAGGATAGACTAGCTCGAACTGCTCTGGTAGGGGCTCCTCTGTCCATATGCCCCCGTCGCGGTTTTTAAACCGCGGGCCAACGGTGAACCACTTGATCAGTGACATCCCCCACAGCGATGGAAAACCCATCCGCGTCGGCATGACTGGCGGCGTCCGTAAATGTGGGTCCAGCTCCGGTACGATGCCCAATGAACGGGCAATGACGGTCACGTACGCGCCGCCATACAAAAATCCGCGCTCCTGCCGGTGATGGGTGGAGGCGTAGTACTGGGCTAGACCGTGTGCTAGTGCGCACGGCCTCCTGTACAACAAATAATAAAAGAAAAAAAGATATGTGGTCGTACACCACCCACGGCTGTAGCCGCGCGCTGCAATAGAAGTAGCGAGCATATGGTGCATATACCTGCAGATAGTGTTAATGAAATACAGAAACATAGATTAATAAACAATACACATAATCACAATAATTGCTGTAATAAATTTACGTACCTGTACAGTGGGTCGCTAATAAATCAAACCCTCCCCTTCGACTTGTCGTGCTCCCAAGTATTTGGCCCCGCAATCACCTGCCAAAACCCTTAAAGAGTGGGTCTATCAACCACCACTAGCCCCGCTGTGTAAACATCAGTCTCGATCTCCTCCTGCCTGTATAAACCGCAATGCACCGCAAAGTGTGCTAGCGTCATCGAACGCAAAACGCCAGCGAGCCTGAAAGAAACCTCAGGCGGATGGGGAACATCTGGGTGCGGAAGCGGCACTAGGACCCCAGGAGGGTGAAATGTGAACGACGAAAGGAACTCGACCAGCAGCTCCCTGTAGCTCGGCGTGTGCGCCAACTCAAAAAGATGATGCCACGGCGAATCGACAGGTATAAACCGACGCACTCTAGCCATCTCACTAATCTCATCTATCGCATCCCAGTCGATCGCTGCATGCGCTCCAATGTGCATCCTCCTAAGCTTCTGGCAATGACGGGTGGCAGGGGTGCCGTAGGGAAACTCGAGATACGGGTGACCGTGCAGCGGATCCGGAGGCAGTAGCCGCCTCCGTCGCGGAGCCGGCGGCACCGGCTGATCCCCCGGCGGTGCCCCATCAATACCAATCTGAATCTCATCGTCCTCCGTAATCAATCTGCAAATAAATACCGTATACGTATAAAAATAATAATAATAATAATAATAATAACAATAACAATAATAATAATAACAACATTTATAATAATAATAATAATAATATAAAATAATAATAACATTAATAATAATAATAAATAATAATATTAAAATAATAATATTAAAATAATAATAAAATTAATATAATAATAATAATATAAAAATAATAATAACATTAATAATAATAATAAATGATAATAATAATAACATTAATAATAAAAATAATTAATAACATTAATAATAATAATTAATAACATTAATAATAATAATAAGTAATAACATTAATAATAATAATAATAATAATATTAATAATAATAATAATTAGAAAAATAATAATAATATTAATATTAATAATAAATAATAATAATAATAATAATAATAACATTAATAACAATAATAATAACATTAGTAGCAAAAAAAAAAAAAAAACAGTGCCTCGTATCAGCCTCGTATAGAGGTATACAGGGCGTCCTGTTCTACTTCCTTCATCTTCAACCTCAACATCAACATCAAACCCCCAAACCCAATAAAAACCTAATTTCAGGGCAAATCTACGGTCTAAAGGCAAAAACGAGGCAAAAATACTAAACTACGGGCTGAAATACGTACCAGGGATGCTTCGAATCTTCGAAAATACGGTCCAAATACGTATCCGGACGTATAAAGGTGTGTGTTCCGTATGTGTGTGTGTTTTTGTGGTTTGGGGTGATAACAGGGGTCGTCTAGGTCTCCCCCTGTTATACGAGGCATAGACGCCTCGTATAGATCTAGACGACCCGTCTAGGCTTTTTGGTAAATTACCATTTTACCCCTGTAAAGCCCCCAGTATAGGCCTTAATCAGGGGTAAAATGGTAATTAACCAATCCAAAAAGATATTTCTGGAATGGTTAATTACCATTTTACCCCTGACTAAGGCCTATACTGGGGGCTTTACAGGGGTAAAATGGTAATTTGATACACCTTTTTTAATAATTAAAAAAAAAACCCAAACAGTTGCCGCCCACCATGTATGACGCGTATAGAGCTATACGTGTCGTCTACTGCTTCAAATTACCTTTATGCCCCTGATTAAGGCCTATACTCGGGGCTTTACAGGGGTTTAATGGTAATTAACTAAAAGACTTTCAAAATTCAAATTTAAAAAAAATAAATCTTGCCGCCTATAAAGACGACCCGTCTAGCTCTATACGAGGCGTCCTTTTTTGTTAAAATTAAATTTTGAAATTTAAATTTTAAAAATTCAAAAACCCAAAATGCCGCTCAAACAGACGACCCGTCCAGCTCTATACGAGGCGTCTGGATTTGGTGAAATGACCTTTTAGCCCCTCATTTAAGCCTAGAGTGAGGGCATATCAGGGGCAAAATGGTCTTTTGACTATACGTATACGACCTGTCTAGGTCTATACGAGGCGTATATTTGTAATTTTTTTATAAAAATGTTATTAAACTTCTTTAATCAATTCTAATTATAAAAAAAATGATAGAATTTTTTATAAAAATGTTATTAAACTGTTTTAATCAATTCTAATTATAAAAAAAATGATAGAAATTTTGATAAAAATGTTATTAAATTATTTTATGCAATTGTAATTATAAAAAAAATTATAGAAATTAATACAAAAAATCTTATTAATTACAATAAGATTAATTATCGATACAAGAAATACTATTAATTACAAAAATCATTCTTTCGTATCACTGTCGATGTAATTAAGACTGGGGTTTGATCTTGGTGGAGGATTCATTATCTATGTATACCATTCTAGACGTGGAAAGTACATATCTTCCCATTGTTTTGTATGTGGTCTTCGGTGGTTCAACCATAGCCCGTGTGCTGGTGGCATTGGATAATCCCCTTCCAGCTTAACATGTATGAAGTGGTTCTCGTTAACATGTGCAAGCGTTATGAATAATGGTTGTTGATTAGCCGGAGGACATAGTATCGGGAAGAAAGTGGAACTTGCACCCATGGTTGTCGTTAACAGGTGCACCCCAATACCGTATGTTTGTGCAATAAGAAGTCCTGCTAAGGGGAAGTCCTGCTAAGGGGAAGTCCATCCAGTGATCCGGGGGACAACCGGACACTGAATCCCAAATCAGGCCCTGACGATGTGTGTAAAAATAACCTTCTTCCCATGCTTCAAATATTGGGAACCAGATCGGTTCGTTCTGATCCATTTCTTGGACAAGGTCCCTTCGAATGAGCCCCTATGAACTCTGATCCATACCTAAGCCCACAGCCACAGACCGAAACCCACAATGACCATCCGGCATCACATCTCGTATGCACGAGACGTGCGGATGAAACACTGGCGGAATGGCAGACTTAAACTGTTTGATGATTCCCACGTTATCGTCCCTAATTATTAAAGGAAAACCGTGATCATCTCGTGTCTCTTTCTTCTTAGAACTCTTTGAACGGCTTAGGCTCGCTTTGGGTTTTTGGGACCTTATAACCGACTGTTGAGAGGCCTGTGACGGAACGTACGAGCTGTGGCGAGGGTTACCGTACTTACTTTGTCGGGAACCTTCAAAGCACGTGTTTGCATCACCGAAGGAGCTTCTCCTCAATTCTTCATCTATACGAGAGGCCTCGTCCAACCTTTGTTGTACCTGCTTTGTTGTTGGTCGGCCACGAGTATTTTGTTGGACAGCCGGTGGTTTCTTGGTAGATTTCTTTGGAGTCAACACCGCTTTAATCTTTGACATCAGGCTTTTTTGCTGAGCTGGGGGGTGCGACTCTAATTGTTGTCTAACAATATTTAGCTCTTCGACCACGTAAACGTCATCGTCTATCAATTTACAACTTTGGAAGTTAAGCTTCCGCTAGAAGACGTCTATGTCTTCGAGTTGAATCGGACGTTCTGCACGGTTAAAAACAAGATTGTTTAAGTCACATGATTAACGGAAATATATCACTAGTGTTGTACGTTTAACAATTATTACCTTCACGCATGCACTTTTCTATCCTACAAGCACAGGGCAACCCACAACTGTACCACATTTAGCAACCACATGATGAATGAAAGCGCTCCAAGACATCTAGCTTCCTAATTGCCTCTCCACTCAACAAGTCAAGGGCTGTATGGGATACTTTTCCATGTAGGTGTTCAAACATCGGGTGTTTATGGTGGTTCATTCTTTTTTCGATGCAGTCTCGAAAACTCTTCCTTATTTCACCGAACTGTGTCTCAAATATATCCCGGACACAACCAACTACACGGTCTAACGAGCTCCTATCTAGGATGTATCTCTTTAAGTTGGTGTGTTGGCTCTCAACTCTGTTTGTGGTACGATTACCAAAGTTGCGCCTCTTATCAGTCCACGCAAAGACGAACATCTCTTTATAGTCTTTTAGCCAGTTATCGTACACGTAATTGAAGACTCCTAAAAAGTAAAAATAATTTAATAAAATTTACGTAGCTGAGTCGTATGTTATTAGAAAAACTTACTAGAACGTTTGCACTCCACAGTCGCTTTCGCAAGTTGCGCAAGAGGTACTCGTAGATGGGTATGGATGGAGACTCAATCAATGTCCCCCAGAATGACAAAAATTTATCCTAGTCTTCTTCTGTGAAGGCAGCCTTGCAGTGCTTCGTAACATTCTGTTGTATGTGCCACCTGCAAAGAAGCCTGGAGGCGTCTGGAAATACTTTAGCACACGCGCCCATAAGGGCCAGGTCTCTATCCGTTACAATCACACGTGGCTCCAAACATTCATCCAACATTGACTTAATCCTCTCAAGCACCCACACAAAGTTATCACCCCGTTCTTTACTAACAACGGCATGCACGATACAAAACGAATGGTTGGTAGGCGTCATACCAACAATCTGGATAAATGGCATATTGTATAAGTTTGTCTTGAACGTCGCATCGATCAGCATGATGTGGGGGAATGCACGCCACATGTCTCTCGAGTACTGATGAAGAAAGAAGATCTCTGTTACGATCTATGTTCCGGGTTCCTCCCGTGTCTCGTAAATAAAGTCGTTGTTTATCAGCACATTTTCTAGTGACTGCATGGGAGTCAATCCTTGTCTTTGTTCGGCTCTAATATTCGCCACAACGTTTTGAACGTCTTTCTGAACATGAAACCTGTCGGGGTCCTGCTTCCTTATTGTTTGAAATATTTTACGCGGCTCCATGTTTTGAGCTGTCAGCTGCTTGATCAGTTTCTTTTCGCTTGGAGTAAACCTTCACCCAAACGCGTGGGCCGACAGGTCCTCACAAAGTTCGTGGTTATGTTCAATTTTTCCGTCTTTTATCTCCCAGGTTTCATACGGGTGGCTAGCAGGTAAAACGGGCAACCGGTTTTTTTGCTTCCGGCTTTTCTAAGTGTTGCTGTAGTCTGGTGCTCACCACCACGGTCACATTCAAGCCATACCCTCCTGGTTCTTCCCCCAATTTTCTTTGATCGACGGGTGACAATAACGAAACCATCCGCGTTTGCTATTTCTTGTATCCGTTTCTTTAGTTCATCTAAAGAGTTGAAAACCTTAACATCGACAATAATAACAATATTAATAATAATAATAATGTTAAATAATAATAATAATAAAACAGTAATTGATACCTGCTTTTTTAAGTACGGATTGTCCGGGATGGGAGGTGCCTCACCACCATATCTACCATATCCACCATATCCTCCAACGTCCGGATTGTTTTGATGAACATAAGGAGTGCCCGGGGAAATGAATTGCTGATGACCACCGTCTCCTCCGTATCCACCGTATCCACCGTATCCACCATATCCACTGTCTCCTCTGTATCCACCGTCTCCTCCGTATCCACAGTCTCCTCCGTATCCACCGTCTCCTCTGTATCCACCGTTTCCTCCGTATCCACCATCTCCTCCGTAAGAATATTCACACCCGTATCTATAATCCAGATACCCTTGTTGCGTCGGATAACTTGGTTGACCAGCATGGTATGAGTCATCTACAGGGGCTGTTTCATCAACAGGGGGATGCGTGTTCAAATCTAGAAACAGTCTGTTTTGTTTTCCTTGTATACTAGACACAACCTCCTCTTGCTCATTAGAATCGCGAACGCCAGACTCCTCCAAAATAGACGACCGTATCATCATTAGTAAATAATAAACTAAAACAAGTAATTAAAACATTTAAGCTAATAACTGTTACCGGAACGCTTTCGGGCACCCAGTTGTCTCTAGAATACTGCCCGAAGACATATTTGCCATCCCAGTATGATGACATTTCAACACTTCGGGATGATAAGAACACAAATGCAAACAACAAGAGTATCTTTCGAAGAAATAGTAGAAGAAACAAAAATGAAATGAATGTTGAATGCTCGGGTGGACCAACAATTAACTGTATGTTGCATTTTATATGAAAAATAGACGTCTCGTATAGCTCTAGACGCCCCATATAGCTTTAAGTCACATGTCAGACACATAGTCAAATCAGTCTCTAAGACGCCTCGTATAGGCCTATACGAGGCGTCTTAGTACCCTCGTATTGGTCCCTTGTACAGGCCTAGACTCCCCGTCTGATGTGACTGATGTGACGTTGTACGAGGTTCAGAAGTTGGTCGGGAAAAGGAATCCTAGACGCCTCGTATAGCCCTGTCCGAGGGGTCTATCAGGGTGTGGAAATAGGGGTTTGGGTGTGGGAATATGTAGACCCAATCCAAAAGCTAAAGTTAAACCCTAAAGCTAAACCCTAACGCTAAACCCTAAAGATAAACCCCAATGCTAAACCCAAAAGCTAAACCATAATGCAAAACCCTAATGCTAAACCATAAAGCTAATGCTAAACCCTAATGCTAAACCATAAAGCTAAACCCTAAATACTAATGCTAAACCATAAATACTAATGCTAAATTCTAAAGTTAAAAGTAAATCATTCACCACAATCAAAGATTTACAATACTTATTTTCCAATTTTAAACATGTATATACATATATGTATAGTTAAAAATTGACAATATACACATGTGTATAGTTAAAAGATTAACAATATACACATGTGTATAAATCCCTAAAAAAACCTAATACAAAAAGCTCCGATTTTCCCAAAAAAAAAATTTGTGTTTTTTTAAATGTGTGGTCCAGAATGCTTCTCAAGTTTCTCAATTAGCCTACTACTTCTCACATGATCCTTATCCTATACATATATAGCCCGGTTAACGTACCATATTCCTTAATGTACGAGCGTACGCTAAGAAATTACGCACGTTGTAAAACTCAAAACCCTAATCACGCATGTTGAAAAAACATAATCAAGCATGTTGAAAACCATAACATGCTTCATTACATGATTATAACATGCATCATTACCTAAGTTTAACATGCGTGATTATGGTTTTCAACATGCGTGATTAGGGTTTTGAATTTTACAATGTGCGTAATGTCACAACGTACACTCGTACGTTAAGCAACATGCGTAAGAACTTAGAGAACTCGGCCTTATGAAAAGTTTTTTCAAAATTTTTTTTTTACCAGAAATCCCAAAAAAATCAACTTTTCCAAAAAAAAATTACATTTTTTTTTCATTTACGACAGCCATAAATGTTGTAAAAAGTGATGTTATGAATATGTTATTAGCTTTTTACAGCTTCTGTAAGGGACTGTAAAACACCATTTCGTTTTTTTTAAATTATTTTACGATAGTCTTTTCTAACATTTTAATCTAGGGGTGTGAAAAAATGAGGCAAAACTCGCACGGTAATGACGAGTTCTCTAAGTTCTCATAACTCGAAAGAGTTTTCCCTTGATCTTGATCCTATATATATGAACCTTATAGCATTCGCTTTGCGTGATACACACCAGTTAGCAATTTTGTCATAAGTCATTATAGGTGTTCAAGTGGGAAAAATAACACTAGGGTGAAATACACACCAAAGAAGACTAAAGGAGCCAAATAAGCTAGGAGAAGGTCAAAATTAAAAGGAAAAGTAATTTTAAACTCGTATGAAGGTAAGAACTAAAAGAAAAGGATATTTCCAACTTGCACAAGGCCTCTAAGGACCCCCAATTTCTTATAGACAGCCCTGTATAGAGTTGCTTCATTGCTTCACTTGCTTATTTCCTTTGTACTTTTTCGGTGCCAAGCATCGATGCTGTTGTAAAAAGTAACAGTTCAGTTCATCTGCAAACCACTGATGAGGTTAAAGTAAATAAAGTCCAACCACTGATGAGTCTCAAGTCAAACAGCTGAAGAGTCTTATAAGCACTGCTGGAGATTAAAAGGACAAGCACTGATGGTGATAACAACTGCTGTTGTGGTATGTAATAAGTGGTTAACAAAACAGTTGTTGGGAAGCAGCGTTTAGAAGTACAAGGGCTGAAACTTATTTTCTTATAAGTTCAGGGGCGTTTCTGTAAAGTTTCTTCAACAAGTTGTTGTAACAGACTTTGGCGACTCAGTATAAATAAGTGGTTTAGGGCTAGATAGTTACTTTGTTTTTCAATTCATTGTAATTTCGTTTCTTGTATTCAATCATTTTAGTTAATCATTCAATAACAATTGTTGGTTGAAAGTTTCTCTGGATTCAATTTCTGGTTGTTTTATAACAAGTGGTATCAGAGCCATTGGTGGCTCGATTCTAAGAAATTGATCGTCAATTCCGCAATCAGAGAACAAGGATGGTGTCAACGAAGTTCGAATTGGAGAAGTTCGACGGGAAGAATGATTTCAGTGTATGGCGTGTGAAGATGAAGGCTCTTCTGGTTCATAATGGTGTTGTTGATGCGCTGAAAGGAGAAGATAAACTTCCTGATGGCTTAAATGATAAAGAGAAGAATGATATGCTCGAAAAGGCTCATAGTGCAATTATATTGAGTCTTGGTGATCGAGTTCTTCGTGAAGTATCAAAAGAGTCATCTGCTGCAGGGATTTGGGCAAAGTTGGAGTCATTGTATATGACAAAGTCTTTGGCAAATCAGTTGTATTTGAAGAAGAGGTTGTATACGTTTCACATGTCATCAGGAAAGAGTCTTGAAGATCATACAGATGAATTCAACAAGTTGATTTTGGATCTTGAAAACATAGAAGTGGTGTTGGATGATGAAGATCAGGCCATAATATTTCTCACTTCTCTACCATCTTCATATGAACACTTTGTGGATACATTGATGTATGGTAGAGATTCTCTATCCATGGAAGATGTCTTGTCTGCCTTGAATTCAAAGGAATTGAAGAAGAGGTCAGATTCTAAAGAAGAAGGTGGAGATGGTTTATTTGTGAGAGGAAGGTCAGATCAAAGGAATTACAGCGGTAGTAGCAAGAATTCCAGGTCAAAATCCAAGTCAAGATTCAAGAGGAGATGTTTTGTTTGTAATTCAGAGAAACACTTTAAGAAAGACTGTCCAGAATTCAAGAGAAGAAAATGTGAAGGAAGTTATTCCCGAGGGCAAAGTAGTATTTACTCAAAGGGGCAAAGCAGTCATGTGGATTCTGATGATCAGTCAGAAGGAGGTTATGTCAGTGCTGATGTTCTTGTGGTTACAAGTGAATGTAACAAGGAAAAGTGGGTAATGGATTCAGGGTGTTCATTCCACATGACACCTCTAAAAGAAGCGTTCAAAGAATTAAAGATGGTTGACATGGGTTCTGTAAAGCTTGGTGATGACAGGCCTTGCCAGATTCTTGGAATTGGCATAGTCATAATGAAAACAGAGTCTGGTATTACTTTTGATCTCAAAGATGTGAGGTACATTCCTGATCTTAAGAGAAGTTTATTGTCTCTTGGTACTTTATAGAAGATGGGATATTATGTTAGTCTTAGAGATGATAAAGCTAAAGTCATAAAAGGGTCTATGGTGGTGCTAAGTGGTACTAGAATCAAGAACAATATTTATATGTTGGATTGTAAAATTGTTGATGGAGTAGCTGCTATAGCTAGTGAAGAAGGAAGTGAAGAAGCCCTGAAGTGGCATAAAAGACTTGGTCAAATAAGTCAATAAGTCCTAATTGAATTGTCAAAACAGCAAGTTCTTGGTGAGTTAAAGAACTGTGATATAAGCTTTTGTGAAAGCTGTGTTTTGGGAAAACAGAAAAGAGTGAAGTTTAGTAAAGGAAAACATATTTCTAAGGGAGTCTTAGATTATGTTCACTCTAATCTGTGGGGGCCTGCTAAAACAGAAACTTTGGGGGTGGTAGATACTTCCTGTCAATCATAGATGATTACTCTAGAAGAGTGTGGATTTATGTTCTTAAACATAAAAGTGATACTTTCAGGAAGTTTAAAGAATGGAAAGTATTTGTGGAAAATCAAACTGAAAGAAAGTTGAAGAAACTCAGAACAGACAATGGGTTAGAGTTTTATAATCAGGAGTTTGATTAGTTTTGCAAAGCAAATGGAATAGCCAGGCACTTAACCATTCCTGGTACTCCTCAACAGAATGGTTTGGCTGAAAGAATGAATAGAACCTTGTTAGAGAGAGTAAGATGCATGTTAGCAACTTCAGGAATGCCCAAGAAGTTCTGGGGAGAAGCTGTATCCACTACAGCTTATCTGATTAATAGATGTCCTTCATCAGCAATCAAGATGAAGACACCTATGGAGACGTGGAGTGGTATTAAACCTGAGTATGAAGATTTGAAAGTGTTGTTGATACATATTATGTGTGGATACGGCTCGTTTCGGTTCGACTCGGTTACGAAGTTAAGGCCAAAGTCAAGATATTCTCCTATCTTGACTCGGTACATTGTTTACTTTGTAATGAATGATGTAAATGCAACTGCGTGTGTGCAGCATGCATATTAGTAATGTTTATGTGTAAACTGTTTTCTGTTTCTGTATGTTTGCTGTCATGAAGCCTTCACACGAAGAACAGTTCTTCGCGGGATCACACATGTGGCGAAGAACCTCTTGACGAAGAACCATACTTCGTCAAGATGTGATTGTGACAAAGAACCTGGGTTGTTCGCAGAAGACTTGTCAACGAAGAACCAAGTTCTTCGTGGTCTAAGGTTTTTCGTGGGAGTGCTTTGTCACTACAGGTTCTTTGTGGACCTGCAGCATATATATTCAGCAGACAGAAGGCAAACTAATTAAGTGTGTGCAAACACAAAAACAGAGAGACAAGAGAAAAAACACTGTAAGAACACACACACACTGAGAGTTTACAGAGAGTTCTTGTAAACATAGTATTGTAACTGATACGTATTAATACATTGAGTGTTAATCGTTGAATCTTTTCTGTGTATTACGTGTTCTACGCTTGGTTTAACAACCCGTTTGGATTCCGCACTTTCGGGTTTGTCGAAAAACAAGGATAAGGTTTGACTCGATCCTCCGGGTGGACCTACAAGTGTTCGGGTCTTTGGTGTATTCGCATGTTAGTGATGATAAATTAGATCCAAGGTCACAAATGTGTGTCATGCTGGGCTATACTGAAGGATTAAAAGGATACAGGCTTTGGAGGTTGAAAAATCCAAAGGTGATTGTGAGCAGAAATGTTCAGTGCAGAGAGAATATTCTGTACAAAGATGTCATGGAGTCTATAAACAAAAGTGTATCCAAGAAAGATGATCTTCAGTTAGAGATGGAGCCAGTGTTAAACAGACCAAAGGTGAATGATGAAAGGTCTGGTACAACTCATGGTGAATCCAGTCAAAGTGGTCCTGATTAAAGTCAGGATGAAACAAGTCAAAGTACTCCAAATTTGGAAGATTACATGTTGGTGAGAGACAGGTCAAAAAGGAAAGTTGTGAAACCACTGAAGTACATAGATACTGAAGATATTTCTACAGTTGCTTTTGTAACCGCTGAGAATGAAAGCATCTATGAACCACTAACTTTTGAAGAAGCTGTAAATTCAGAAGAAAGTCAAAAGTGGTGTCAAGCAATGGATGAGGAGATGGATTCTCTGTACAAAAATGGTACATGGGAATTGGTAAACTAGCCTAAAGATCAGAAGTTGGTATCTTGCAAGTGGATCTATAAGATTAAAGAAGTTATTAAGCCAGGAAAGGGTCCAAGGTATAATGCAAGATTGGTGGCAAAAGGATTCACACTGAAGGTAGGTATTGACTACAATGAGATCTTTTCTCCTGTAGTCAAACATGTATCAATTAGAGTCATCCTGTCGTTGGTTGCATCATTAGATCTGGAATTGGAACCAATGGATGTGAAAACTGCTTTTTTGCATGGGAATTTGGAGGGGTATCAATTCTAATACGGAGAGTAAGTATACTAGCAAGGGTTTATCGCTATCATGGGCCGAACCTCCCGCACCCTCATCTTTGTCAATTCCATCTCAAGCAAGTCTAGTTTCAACAAGTCAATGGGCGTTCGTTTCAAATCAAAATCAAAGTATTCAAAGTATACTTTTAAGCAAAAGTGAAACCGAAAGCAATAATTGCCCACCGAAGCTAATGCACATGAATGAATATCCTGGATGGGATGACAGATTCCATACGTATATTCTTGGGTAAAACACGGAATTGTGGTTATGTTTTACTACAAATTTCGATCAAGCACTTGATGTTGTCGCTTCAACTGCCGCGACATTTGCAGATCTTACAGCAGATGAGAAGAAGAAATATGATTTGGAAAAGAACGCATTTTCTATTCTAACTCAAGCTTTGAGCAAGGATATATATCATCAGTTTGTCAGCTTCAAGACGTCAAAGCGGTTATGGGATGCATTGAAGACGAGAGGTCTAGGAAATGAAGCGTCACGTAAATTGTGACATGATCTACTCAAGAAGGAGTTTGATGGCTTCACATGTATGGAAAGAGAATCTTTGGGAGATTTGACAAGTCGGTTTTATCACTTGTTGACTGAATTGAATAATTATGGGGTAGTAGCAACTCCAGAAGAGGTTGTCATCAAGTTTGCCGACTCATTGCCACTTCAGTGGAATGGTTTCTTGGAAATTCTAAAGTATAATGGCACCTTGGCTACGACCAACATCAATGATTTCGTTCAGCTCTTGGAGAACAAAGATCAAGAAGAAATCAGGAAGGCGAAAAGGATTCCAGTGTAACAAAATCCTGATATGTATTATGGTAATTATGGAGGTTCTAGCACTGTTGCAAGACCTGCTCCACATGCTCAGCTACAAACGGCTTTTGTCTCGAGTACGGACATGTATGGAAATCCACAACCAGAAGTCTCAAAGCAAAGGTATCAATCTACCGGAGCAAGAGATATGTACGGAAATCCACTACCAGTTCTACAACAAGCTTGTTATGGAAGCACTTCATCTGCTGGTCAGTCATCTAATCCAAATACAGTTCGGCTCGACACTTCTAGTTTCTCGAAAGTAAGTGTTGAAGTAGCTAAAGAACATATGGAGCTGCTGAACACTTTGGTGAGCGCATACTGTGGGTTGGTAGCAGGGCAGATTGGGAACATCAATCTGACGCAGGAAGATTATCAGCAGATTGATAAGGAGGAAATGGATATGATGGACATCAAATGGGCTTTTGCTAGTGCGGTTAGGCGAGCTAAAGACTTCATGGAAAGGACTGGTAGAACCAGCTTGGAAAGCAAGAAAGACACCAAGTATGGGTTCGATAAACAATCAGTCAAGTGCTTTAATTGAGGTGAAAGAGGTCACTTCAAGAGAGAATGTACAAAGCCAGCTCAGCATGGGAACCAGAATCCGTCCAGGAATCAAGGCAACCAGCAGAATCAGAATCAAAACAGGAATAACGAGCGTACGATGATGCCTGTGAACAATCCTCATCAAGCAGGAGCATCAAACAACAACCAGGCTCTTGTGGTACAAGTTGATGAAGGATGTAACTGGTCGATTCAGTTGGGAAGTATTGATCAGGATGGAACAACTTGTTTTGCTGAGGTTATCAAGGATCTGAAGCACGCCAGTGGTGGAGAATCTTCCGCCAGTGGTGGAGAATCATCTGGAGATGAAGGCAGTTCTGGTTATAGTAGAAGTTCAGATGAAGAAACCTCAACTTCAGACGATGACCATTTGGATGAAGCATCAAGTGTGACAGTCGATGAAGATGTTGATGAATTGTTGGAAGGAGCTGAAGCAGGGAATCATAGAAGATCAATCTTGGTGGATGAAGCTGCTTGTTCTTCTTCTTCTTCTAATCATTCAGCCTTTATGGCTAATGTTGGCAGTTCATCAAACCAGGTATGTGTCGATAATCCAACTTCTGATAAATGTGATAAATGTGTTAATTTATGTGATAAATTGTCAGACTTGAAAAGCAAATATGATGATTTGCAAAGCAAGTATGACGTGACATATATCCACAATCAAAAGTTGATAGTGGATCTTTCGAAATGCACAGAGGCCAACATGTTTTATGAAAACCATGAAAAAGAGTTTAAAACGGTGGTTGAAAATTTAAGAGAAGATAAAACCGAGCTAACTAAAATGGTTTCAAGAAAACAAACTGACATAAACTGTTATATCAATCGTCTCGAGGACATGCAAAAAGAGTTAGCCTGTGTAAAGTATGAAAGTGAGGCGATCCAACTTAAGTTAGATAGTTATTCAAATTCTAGGTATGTCCTGGATCACATCATTGACATACAGAAAGAGAAAAAGGATGTCACGTGCATTGGATATAAGAAGTGTCCACCACCTGTTAGACACAATTATGACGCAAACCAACTGGGGTAGCCCAGTTGGCCACCGACACCCACCTCTTCCCAGAGGTACCGAGTTCGAGTCTTGGGAGTGGCATATGTCGCCCAGGATAAGAACTCGGCAAGGGGAATTCACTGCGGAGCTATTGGTCGGGTAGCGGCTCCCGGAGTGGGATCACTCCGGCGGTTGGGAGGACCGTGCACTATCCCCCCCCCCCAATTATGACGCAATTCCTGATGAGGAGAATAGAACTTATTTTGAACAATATGTTCCTTTAGACATTGAGGAATTTGCAACCGGACTTGGATACAAAAGGGAAGTATCATCATATTCGGATGTGTCAACAGTTACAAGTGTGTCAACTACTGAACAAAATCAGGATCCTCCAGTTGTTGTTGAGGATGCTGATTATTCAGATGATGAATCCGATGATACTGACTCAGCACAGTCTGATGCGGTGATCAAAGAAGAGGACTTACCTCTCGAGAATCATATTTTATGTGATCCTCCTGCAAAACCTGCTAAGACTGTTCTTGTCGAGTCCACTTCCTCACAAGAGTCTGAGAGTGTGAATTTGCTGTACACTCTTGTTGGTGATGATAAAATCTATTCTGACAAAGATTTTCCGATTAAAAATGTAAATCAATCTTTAATCAGTAAAGTTTTTGAAGATTCGACAAATAGGTTTTCGGGAAAGTCGGGTTCACATGTGGTAACACAGTGCCCTTCGATTCCAAAAGATGAAGTTAGAAAACAACATGGAAATTAAAGATTGCCAACAGTGAAAAAGCAGCAAAATCATACCAAACCAAAAGGTAAATCAACGACTCAAGGTCGAAAGAAACCGAACCAAAAGAAGAATCAAAAGGTGACCTTTGTGAAGTCGAAGGGAACAGATAAACTTGAAACATTGGCAAATAAATCTAACTTAGATCATGTTAATCAAGTTAAAATGTTGAAAATAAATGGTCAAAACAATTCATGACCAAGTACCTCACTATCACAAAGTTCATCACCAAGACATCAACATGATACTTCGGGGTTTGTAGAACGAAGATCATGTTTCAACTATGATAAAGTTGGACATATTATTCGAAAATGTCCATATCTTCATAAACTAAAAGCCAAAGCTGATGATCCCCGTGAACAAAATTATCGAAAGTGATCTGTTTCTTCAAAACAAGATCCCCGTCTTGTAAAAGAAAGGGAAAAGAATCAGAAACGCCAAAAAGTCAAGGTAATTGAGAAGGCAATTAAAACCGACGTGGTTCACAAACAACCTGTTTCAGTTAAACTAGAAATTTCTAAAACTTCTAATAATCACGAAGTTAAGATTTCAAAAATTCAAACTGGTAAAACACAACAGACTTGGAAACCAAAAACGGTTACTAATTCAGGGGGAGCATCACAATTTCCTAACCATCGAGAAGTAGAAATAACTTTTGTCGATGAAAATGGAAGACCCAAGACCACAAAGGTTTGGGTCCCCATCTCTAACTAATCATGTGAGTACATGTGCAGGTGGTCCAGGAGGAACTTTCAGCAGTCATTGGATTGTTGATAGTGGGGCATCCAGGCACATGACCGGCGACATAAAACTTCTCTACGACGTTAAATCTATCAGAGGAGGTTATGTTGCATTTGCTGGAGATAAGAGCAGATATATTACAGGGGAAGGAATGGTATCCAACGGAGTTGTAAGCTTTGATAAGATCAACTTTGTGCAACAACTTGATCACAATCTTCTCAGCGTTTCACAAATCTGTGAAAAGAAGTTTTCAGTACACTTTGATGCAAATGGATGTTACGTGCTGAAACCCAGTTTCAAGATTACAAAAGACTGGATTCTCTTATCTGCTCCAAGGATTAATGATTTGTATGTCCTTGATATGAGCCAAACAATTACAACGTCTGCACAAGTAACATGTTTCTTTTCCAAAGCCACATAAAAGGAATCAATCTCTTGGCACAAACGGATGGGACACATTCATTTAAGAAAAATGAATCATTTGGTGTCGAATGAATTAGTGAATGGTGTTCCTCTTAAAAATTTCCATCCTCAAGACGTATGTGTTTCATGCCATAAAGGAAAGCAAAGAAAGAAGTCACACCCTACAAAGAAGATCAACACCGTGGCAGTTCCGCTTGAACGTTTGCACATGGATTTGTTCGGTCCTGTCAAGCATAAAAGCATCAGGAATGATCAGTACTGCATCGTGGTGACTGATGATTATTCTAGATTTTCTTGGGTGGCGTTTATGGCACACAAGAGTGACACTTTCGGAATTAGCAAAAACTTGATCACAACGATTGAGAATTTGTATACTTTGAAAGTTAGACGGATACGCAGTGGCAATGGAACTGAATTTAAAAATCATGCAATGGCGGAGTTTTGCACATCCAAAGGTATTCTTCACGAATTCAGTGCAAGTTACACTCCTCAACAGAATGGCGTCGCTGAGCGTAAGAACCGTACATTGATCGAAACTGCTAGGACTATGTTGGTAGAATCCAAGTTACCCATTCCATTCTAGAGTGAAGCTGTGGCCTCTGCATGTTACACAATGAACCGAGTCCTTAAAGTAAAAAGACACAACAAGACCTGCTTTGAGCTTCTTCACAAACGGAAACCAGATTTACAATATCTTGAATTGTTTGGAGCTCCTTGCACAATGATCGCTCCGAATGGAAAGTTTGGGGCAAAAGCAATTGAAGGATACTTTCTTGGATATGCCACCCCGAACTTAAGAGTCTGGAATATAGAGACAAAAAGGGTTGAGGAATAGTCTGAAGGCAAAGTACAAAGGCACACATTGCCAGTCAAATGTCCTGGTCAGCCTTGGATGTTTGAGTACGATGACTTCTTCAATTCGATCAATATTGAAGAAGTTGCAGTAGATGTTGCGGCACAGATGTTTTTCGAGAGTGACAACGCAACAGATTCACCGTTGGTTCGTCCAATTATTGTCGACAATCAAGAACCATCTTCAGTTAACAATAATGCTCTCGACAATGAGGATTTTCATGATGCTACTGAAGTTAACGAATCTTCAGAGGATGATAAATTTCTCGATGCAGACCAAGAAGCTGTACATGGTACTTCTGAGGCTACACCCCCAGTGGATTGCCCTAAAACAACTGAAGCTACTGCATCATCCTCTTCGCCAGTTCAGGGTATTGATTTGGTTGTTGATCTCAACTTCAACAATCTGGGTATAAATGTTCCAGTTCCAGATAATCCAGAAACAAGAATCCATAATACCCATCCTTAACAAAAGATCATTGGTAATGTTCATAGTGGTGTTCAAACGAGAAACCAGTTGCAAAACAACAACAATGCGGGCTTGTATGCAGCTATTCGAGAATCGGGTTTGCAGAATGATTGGTCCTTCGCGTCTTATGTATCACAAGAAGAACCAAAATCTTGGAAAGAAGCTTTGAAAGATAATTTTTGGGTGAAAACTATGCAGGGAGAACTGCAACAATTCCAGAAGCTAGGTGTCTGGAAACTAGTTGAAAAACCTGATGATTACAAGAAGATTGGTACCCGTTGGGTTTATAAGTGCAAAAAGGATGACCGTGGAATTGTCATTCGAAACAAGGCGAGATTAGTTGTTCAAGGATTTCGTCAGATTGAAGGGATAGACTACAATGAAGTTTATGCACCTGTTGCACGTCTTGAAGCAATTCGAATTTTTCTAGCCTATGCTTCCTTCAAAGGATTCAAGGTTTACCAGATGGACGTGAAAAGTGCATTCTTACATGGTGTGGTTGAAGAAGAGGTGTACGTCAAACAGCCTCCATGTTTTGAAGATCCTATTAACCCTGATCGGGTTTGGTTGCTCAACAAACCTTTCTACGGATTACATCAAGCACCGAGAGCTTGGTACGCAACCTTATCTAATTATCTGCTGGAGAATGGATTTCGCCGAGGTCTTATCGATTGCACTCTTTTCATCAAAGAACAGGATGGAGATCTTCTATTGGTACATGTATACGTAGATGATATTATATTTGGTTCTTCTAACGATGTTTTGTGTAGGAACTTTGAGCGTGTTATGCATGAGAAATTCGAAATGAGCGCCATGGGGGAAATGACATTCTTTTTGGGCCTACAAGTGCAACAAACGAAGTCTGGGATATTCATCCATCAGACTAAGTATGTCAGTGACATCTTGAACCGATTCCAGATGTCTGAATCACTGCCCATTGGTACCCCACTTCAGCAAAATCACGGGATTAATCCTGACATGAAGGGTGAAGTCGTTAACTCTTCATTTTACCATGCCATGATCGGATCTCTTATGTACCTCACAGCCTCAAGACCAGATATAATGTATCCTACATGCCTGCTTGCCCGATATCAAGTTAACCCGAAGGCCTCACATCTTGCAGTTGTAAAAAGGATTTTTCAATATTTGAATGGATGCCCGGACACCGGTCTCTGGTACCCTAGAGATGATAGTGTTGACTTGATCGCTTTCAGTGATTCTGATTTTGGCGGATGCAAAATAGATGACAAATCCACAATGGTTGGATGTCAGTTTTTAGGAACTCGCCTAGTCACATGGCAGTGCAAGAAGCAGACTTGTGTCGCTACATCAACTTGTGAAGCTGCATACATTACTACCTCAAGTTGATGCTCCCAAGTCATGTGGATTCAGCAACAAATGCGTGATTACGGTTTTGAATTCCTATCTACTCCTATTTTAGTTGATAATTCTGCTGCCTTACAGATCACTAGAAATCTTGTGCAGCATTCAAAGACCAAACACATCGAAATTAAGTATTACGTCTTACGTGATTGCTTTGATAAAAGGCTTATCGATGTTGTTAAGGTCCACACCGATGACCAACGTGCCGACCTTTTTACCAAAGCATTTGACAAATCACGATTTGACTTTTTTATTATTGGTAAACGGCATTAAGGTCAAGCAAGAGTAAAACCGACATCGGATAATCATTTTTGTAAACATCTTTGGGTTTTTAATTTATCATAGTTTTTACATTTTAGGGGGAGTAAATCCAAATTTGAAAAATTCAAAAACATCGAAAAAATATCAAAAAACGTAAAATCAATAGAAAAACAAAAATGAGTTTCCTGGCGAGCAAAAGAGAAAATGATAGTACATCAGTGGTCTGTTGAAACCTCTTTAAACTGAACTTAAAATGAAAAATGATAAGTAGCTCTATATATGATGTATTGGTAGGCTCACAATCATCTTAAAGTGTGCAGGGTGATATAACCTTAAATCGACTGAAGACCAGGTGGGAACCGCTCATTGGCATATGGTCTTAGTACCGAAATTTCGTTTGAGAGATTGTCGAGGTTCTGAGATATGTGGTCTTTATGCTGTTTATCATCTGGGTATCATGGTTATTTTCTTTTACCGAAACATTACAGAGACGAAGTCTAGATCTTCCATGATACTATACATACGTGTATATATTGCATACGACCTCAATAAGTGATCAACAATCACATGTCCAAACAAAATAAGTGATAATATAACACAGCTTTTATGCGGGAGTCAAGTTCGTCTCTTTGTCTGTACGATGGTACTAACCTGTTCACGGACTTGCTCCTGTGCCCTCATGCATCTGAAAATCAAGTTCCTCATCAATAAGTAATTCTATCACATAGGGCTTGTTTTCAATTAAAAAATAAGTGAGTATCTCACATCTTTTTATACGTCAAAACAGATGATAAATGGTATACTCACCAGTAAGATGAACTCTCGTGCATACCTTGATACGGGAAGGTGTCGTGTGTGGATGAACACCGGTCGGTAAGTATAAATCATACACTAATCGTATCCCCTCGTCGCGATTACATATGATAAGTTGAGCTTATGTGGACAACAATACCGATAATCGTTATATGATGTTTATCTAAATGTTAATAAAATAAACAACAAGAGTTGTTTTTGGCATGACCGTATACTGATATGATTCTCTTACCCTCGAAACTCGCAAAAAGAATGTCTGTATATATTTTATTTCATTTCTTAGTTTCTGCATCTCTGTTTATATTTATTTACTGCTTTCAGTCTTAAAATTTGAAATATTCAAAATTCTAAAAAGAGTTTAAGTGTGTTTTAATATAAACTTTATAAAAGCTAAAAAGATTTTATTTCTATATTATCTTTGATTACCCGATGTTGGAACTCGAGTCTTCGTTACCTGAAATCTTAACGAAAACCAAAACAACTAAATCTTCATAAACGGTCAAAATTTGCAAGTCTTGAAAGTTAAAAACTAAAATTGATAACTGTTTTAAACTTTCAAACTAATTGTCGGACGGTAGTTGATTGAGAATTGGTCACATGTGTGTCGTTTGTTTGTTTTAACTATATTCCAAGCGGTTATTCTCATTACGCATTTAGCTTTCTTGTATGTGCAGATGCGACTTTCAAATCAGCTAAAGGCGAAGAGAACGTGTTAGATAACAAGCTTCGGAATGAAGACACGACATGGATGCACTCAAATGATCAAGATGATCGAGTTTCCGCTAACCACTCATCAATGCCACAAGGATCTAAGGTATCGAAGATCAAAAGTTTTACGAGCATAATCAAAGGGGGAGTTTGTTGATACACTTCCTATTTGTAAGGGGGAGTTTGTTGATACACTTTCTATTTGTAAGGGGGAGTTTGTTGATACACTTCCTATTTGTAAGGGGGAGTTTGTTGATACACTTCCTATTTGTGACACGTGAAGACTTTGAAGATCCTACAACATGGAAGACGAACCTCCACGAGCAGCATCCAAGGGGGAGTTTGTTGATACATATTATGTGTGGATACGGCTCGTTCCGGTTCGACTCGGTTACGAAGTGAAGGCCGAAGTCAAGATATCCTCCTATCTTGACTCGGTACATTGTTTACTTTGTAATGAATGATGTAAATGCAATTGCGTGTGTGCAGCATGCATATTAGTAATGTTTCTGTGTAAACTGTTATTTGTTTCTGTATGTTTGCTGTCATGCAGCCTTCACACGAAGAACAGTTCTTCGCGGGATCACACATGTGGCGAAGAACCTCTTGACGAAGAACCATACTTCGTCAAGATGTGATTGTGACGAAGAACCTGGGTTATTCGCAGAAGACTTGTCAACGAAGAACCAAGTTCTTCGTGGTCTAAGGTTTTTCCTGGGAATGCTTCGTCGCTACAGGTTCTTTGTGGACCTTTAGTATATATACTCAGCAGACAGAAGGCAAACTAATTAAGTGTGTGCAAGCACAAAAACAGAGAGACAAGAGAAAACACATTGTAAGAACACACACACACGGAGAGTTTACAGAGAGTTCTTGTAAACATTGTATTGCAATTGATACGAATTAATACATTGCGTGTTAATCGTTGAGTCTTGTCTGTGTATTACGTGTTCTACGCTTGGTTTAACAACCCGTTTGGATTCCGCACTTTCGGGTTTGTCAAAAAACAAGGATAAGGTTTGACTCGATCCTCCGGGTGGACCTACAAGTGTTTGGGTCTTTGGTGTATTCTCATGTTAGTGATGATAAATTATATCCAAGGTCACAAATGTGTGTCATGCTGGGCTATACTGAAGGAGTAAAAGGATACAGGCTTTGGAGGTTGAAAAATCCAAAGGTGATTGTGAGCAGAAATGTTCAGTGCAGAGAGAATATTCTGTACAAAGATGTCATGGAGTCTATAAACAAAAGTGTATCCAAGAAAGATGATCTTCAGTTAGAGGTGGAGCCAGTGTTAAAAAAGACCAAAGGTGAATGATGAAAGGTTTGGTACAACTCAGGGTGAATCCAGTCAAAGTGGTCCTGATTCAAGCCAGGATGAAACAAGTCAAAGTACTCCAAATTTGGAAGATTACATGTTGGTGAGAGACAGGTCAAAAAGGAAAGTTGTGAAACCACTGAAGTACAGAGATACTGAAGATATTTCTGCAGTTGCTTTTGTAACCCTTGAGAATGAAAGGATCTATGAACCACTAACTTTTGAAGAAGCTGTAAATTCAGAAGAAAGTCAAAAGTGGTGTCAAGCAATGGATGAGGAGATGGATTCTCTGTAAAAAAATGGTACATGGGAATTGGTAAACAAGCCTAAAGATCAGAAGTTGGTATCTTGCAAGTGGATCTATAAGATTAAAGAAGGTGTTAAGTCAGGAGAGGTCCAAGGTATAAAGCAATATTGATGGCAAAAGGATTCACACATAAGGCAGGTATTGACTACAATGAGATCTTTTCTCCTGTAGTCAAACATGTCTCAATTAGAGTCATCCTGTCATTGGTTACATCATTAGATCTGGAATTGGAACAAATGGATGTGAAAACTGCTTTTTTGCATGGGAATTTGGAGGAGCAAATCTACATGGCACAACCAAAAGGGTATGAGGTTAGAGGCCAAGAAGATAAAGCTTGTTTGTTGAAGAGGTCCTTGTATGGGCTCAAGCAATCTCCCAGACAGTGGTACAAGAGGTCATGGAGTCTATAAACAAAAGTGTATCCAAGAAAGATGATCTTCAGTTAGAGGTGGAGCCAGTGTTAAAAAGACCAAAGGTGAATGATGAAAGGTCTGGTACAACTCAGGGTGAATCTAGTCAAAGTGGTCCTGATTCAAGTCAGGATGAAACAAGTCAAAGTACTCCAAATTTGGAAGATTATATGTTGGTGAGAGACAGGTCAAAAAGGAAAGTTGTCAAACCAGTGAAGTACAGAGATACTGAAGATATTTCTGCAGTTGCTTTTGTAACTGCTGAGAATGAAAGCATCTATGAACCACTAACTTTTGAAGAAGCTGTAAATTCAGAAGAAAGTCAAAAGTGGTGTCAAGCAATGGATGAGGAGATGGATTCTCTGTACAAAAATGGTACATGGGAATTGGTAAACAAGCCTAAAGATCAGAAGTGGGTATCTTGCAAGTGGATCTTTAAGATTAAAGAAGGTGTTAAGCCAGGAGAGGGTCCAAGGTATAAAGCAAGATTGATGGCAAAAGGATTTACACAGAAGGCAGGTATTGACTACAATGAGATCTTTTCTCCTGTAGTCAAACATGTCTCAATTAGAGTCATCCTGTCGTTGGTTGCATCATTAGATCTGGAATTGGAACAAATTGATGTGAAAACTGCTTTTTTGCATGGGAATTTGGAGGAGCAAATCTACATGGCACAACCAAAAGGGTATGAGGTTAGAGGCCAAGAAGATAAAGCTTGTTTGTTGAAGAGGTCCTTGTATGGGCTTAAGCAATCTCCCAGACAGTGGTGCAAGAGGTTTGATGAATATATAGTGGGCAGTGGTTTCAGTAGGAGTCCTTATGACAGTTGTGTGTATCATAGGGAATATGACAGGGGTAAATTTGTCTATTTGCTTCTATATGTTGATGATATGTTGATAGCTTGTGAAAGTAAGAGTCAAATAGAAGAAACCAAGAAGCTGCTTATGAAAGAATTTGAGATGAAGGATTTGGGGGAAGCCAGGAAGATACTTGGTATGGAAATTCACAGAAATATGGCAGAAAAGGTGTTAACACTGTCTCAATCTTCTTATATTGAGAAAGTGTTGAAGAATTATGGAATGGGAGAGTGTAAGCCTGTTAAAACTCCTCTTGCACCTCATTTTAATTTGTCAAAGAAAGATTGTCATCAAACAGATGAGGATAAAGAGTATATGAGCAAGGTTCCATATGCAAACACTCTTGGAAGTCTGATGTATATCATGGTCTGCACAAGACCTGATATTGCATATGCTGTTAGTGTAGTGAGTAGGTACGTGGCTAATCCTGGTAAAAATCATTGGGCAGCAGTAAAATGGATTCTCAGATATTTGGCAGGCACAAGGAAACTTGGTTTAAAGTTTGAAGACCAAGTTGAGAAAAAGGGGAACATGATCAGTGGTTATGTTGATTCTGATTATGCCAAAGACAAAGATAATGGCAGGTCTATAACTGGTTATGTGTTCTCAGTGATGGGGAATGTGGTTAGTTGGAAGTCTCAGTTGCAGCATGTTGTTGCACTATCCACAACTAAGGCTGAATTCATATCTTTAACCGAAGGGGTAAAAGAGTCTTTATGGTTAAAGGGTATAGTTGCTGATCTGGGAATCAGGTTGGATAGTGTGGAGGTAAACTGTGATAACGAAGGTGTTGTTCAGTTGTCAAAGAAGAGTGTTTTTCATGAAAGAACAAAACACATCAGTGTGAAGATGTTTTGGATCAGAGATGTGGTGACTTCTAAAGAAGTGGTGGTCAAGTGGGTTGGAACAGATGTTAACCCGGCTGATGTGATGACCAAGGCTTTGCCAGGTGCAAAGTTTACATTTTGTTTTAACTCATTAAGTTTGGGATAAACTGAATTGTTACTTAGGTGGAGATTGTTGTAAAAAGTAACACTTCTGTTCATCTGCAAACCACTGATGAGGTTAAAGTATAAAGTCAAACCACTGATGAGTCTCAAGTCAAACAGCTGAAGAGTCTTATAAGCACTGCTGGAGATTAAAAGGACAAGCACTGGTGGTGGTAACAACTGCTGTTGTAGTATGTAATCAGTGGTTAACAAAATAGTTGTTGGGAAGCAGTGTTTAGAAGTACAAGGGCTGAAACTTATTTTCTTATAAGTTCAGGGGTGTTTCTGTAAAGTTTCTTCAACAAGTTGTTGTAACAGACTTTGGCGACTCAGTATAAATAAGTGGTTTAGGGCTAGATAGTTTACTTACTTCGTTTTTCAATTCATTGTAATTTCATTTCTTGTATTCAATCATTTTAGTTAATCATTCAATAACAATCGTTGGTTCAAAGTTTATCTGGATTCAATTTCTGGTTGTTTTATAACAGATGCAAACCTTCTTGCCACAACATAACCCAAGTTAAATGCCACATGATGCCACCTAGACAAAGTTTTAGTTGCCCTGCTTGCCAAAATCCTTCTTACCGCAAGGGTTCCCTCCACCCTTACAGGGCATTTAGGTAATTCCCAGTTTAAATATAAAATTATCCATTGCTAATTTTATTTTTTTTGTTTGTTACTTAGTACATGAAGTTTTTTGCAGTCCCTAGTTACAGAACGGCAAATTCATACACCTTTGCCACAAAGTAATTAAACACATATATTCTATTTAATTCTATAGTTTTTCTTTGTGACTAAGCGACTTGATAATAGAAAATCAACACATAGATATTAAATCGTTGGTTCCCTATCACTTTCTTGTGATTGTACTTGGGATCTACGTAAGACGCTCCTCAGTATCTCCATCTTAGTTTTTCCACGCCAGTAATTTTTATGCAAAAGATAGACCATGGATACTAAAAGGGCCAACGCCATCGACAATGCATTTGTAAGAAACAGACCCCGAAACCCATAAAGATCCAAACTGTTTTGTGTAGGGGCAGAGACGTCTCCTGATATCAGTGAAGATGGTTGTTTTAGCCATTTTTCTTCTAACGCTTTTAGTGTGCCATCTTCGCGGAGCTTTGCTATCTCTATCGACATCTCTCTTGTCAAAGGTGAATCTTTTTGGAACACCTGTACGGGAAACCTTATTGTGTTGTTTTCTCAAGAAACATATAATTAGCTTAAAAATCAACTTTTTATTTGCTTAAAGGTGGGCGAGCCCAATGGGCGGATATCCTAGTTTTGTTTTCTCTTAAACAAAGTTGTGTTTGATCTCATACATATCAAATCTAATGTGGTGCTAGTCCACTTAGTGGAGGCATATGCCTCTTAGATGGCAGGTCTCATGTTCAAACCTGGGCAAAGGTGTATTTTAGAACTGTCGGTTTAAAGTAGGGTAGGAGTAACATTTGCGGTTCCAAAAAAATATCAACTGTGTCAGAGGAATCTAACCGATAGAAATTTGACTAAAGTCCTAGTGCAAACTCTAAAAATGTAAATAAGGTTGGTTTGATTCGAGTTTCATATAATACTTCTATACCCATAAAGAACATGCTTTTTTAAAATTACCAAAAAAATGGTAATACATCTTTTAAGTTTTACCCCATATAGAGCAAGCTTTCAATATTTTCTATTTTTTCGGTATCTTCCGGTTTATCCTCATATTGAATTAGACCAAATTAAGTTGTTCATTTTATGAAATTGTGTAAATACCTACAAATATCGTGTGTATACTTTAAGAAAAATAAAAAAATCTATAAGATTTTAGAATTGGACAACAAAAAAATTAAAGAGTTCCGACTGAGTCGGCTCATTCATACTCGTCCTAAAAATGACTGATTTCGCCCTTTTTAAAGTGTTACCATAATTAATGGGTTAGAGAGCACTTACAAAGGCGAAACCATTAGTGATTGTTGATTTTGATGTTGCTACCAAGGAGAACTCGGCAGCCGGATACAGTGAAATGAATGTTTTAACATAGAGGATCTCGTCAATGACCGCACCTACACTTCCACTTCTTAACACTTTAGCATAATCCGCGGGTGATTTCAGCTTCGCAGATCTATTTAAAAGTTCATATGAGACACTTGGGAGTTGGACCCTCCCCCCATTTGATGCAATCTCTTGTATGGTTAAAAGTGAACTTAACGTTGCTGTGTAACTTGACGTTAGAACAAGCACTACAAAAACCCAAACTATCACCACGAATCTTGATAAATTACTTTTCAGCTTCTCTCCTGCAGTTTCAAATTATCAAATCATTTTCCGAAGTAGAGGTTTCATTTTGAATTCATTGAGTCATTTTGAGTTGTGTTTCATTTGTAAATCTAATTGGTAAAATAAAAGAATTGGGTAAACCAGGAATGGATCAAATTGGTCAAATAGTTGAAAGTCACCCAAAATCTATATTTAATGAATACAAACTCGTAGAACTCTTTTATTGAACAATTTTAAATATTAAGTGTAATAAATTTTGTTCATAATATTAGAGTGCATTAATTATGCATAAAAACAGGCATAAAAGTGTTTGGAAGGCCACCTAACCGGACCCTACCAACTTGACTTGTGCTAATATGGATAATTTGAAATATCCACTGTAAAATATCATATTGGGTCCTTATCATATTTCTCTAGACCACAAGTTTCCAAAGCATAATTTGGGAAAATATGATATTTTACAAGTTTTTGGGGATATATGAAATTGTCGCTTTAGTTTGTTACCTGACTTGATCAATATGGTTCAACTAACGGAACATTCTTTGTATTAATCTACGAAAAAAAGTTGAATCGTGTTTTTTACAAAAGCAAAAATCGATATTAATACTCAGAAATATCAAATATTTTAACTAAATTGATGAAATTAGACTAAGAGAGCTTACGGTGAGCAAAGACAAGAGTTGAAAAGGCAAACCAGAGGGCTGTTCCAATTTGTTGTATTGTTGTACCTTGAAACTCTTCATTTATACGATGTTCAATAAACCAAATGACAAACCCCAAAATGAGAAAGAAACCACCACTTGTCAGCCAAAGATCGGAACTAAGAGGATCTAAGAAGATCCATATGCTTCTCTTTGCATTTCGTGTTATGGTGCCAACTCCCGTATCACTGAATGGAATTGTGAAGTCAACGTAGCGACTTCTGTTTGATGAGATCGTTATATCCCCAATAGCAGCATCAAATTCCTGACAATAAAGCATACAAACTTATGTTATAATTCCGCATATGATATGAAGCTTTATTTGAAAACACAATTTAAACCAACTTACTAAAAATGAGTTGATTTGAGTTGTGTTTTATGTCACATTGGTTAAATAGAAAGGAAAAAAAACTACGGGATATAGTCAAACGGATTTATAGCTGCTGGAAGTCATTTTTATTACATACAACCTTCTTAATCTTGAAAGACTTTGATTAAGGTAACTTTACACACAATAGTAACAAAGTTTATAAATGTCACACTAAAGTCACACCATTTTTTTTTCTTTATAGTCACTCAACTTTCAGTAGGTGCTTCAATATGTGGGTCAAATGTAACATATATGGATCTTGGCTACTATTTAGTGAATATCTAGATAAGCGGCCAAACTTTCTACTCGGGCCATATCGATCCTTAATAAAGAATTGCAAAAACGCGTTTCAACTTGAATTTACTGACCATCCTATGACCTTTAGTGAAACATACATACCTTTAAGTAGATTTTGTCAATTAGATCACTGTAAGCCCTTCCTTCTACGTAAGGGTACGTAGTAAATTCAAGGTCTAGTCCATAGTTTAAGGCATTAAGTGCAGTATTGAAAACATCCCCGCAAAACCCGCTTAGCATCGGTTGATTTGTTCTGTGATCAACAGCCATTTTTATTAAATTTGGGAATACACCAAAACCAGGAACAATAATTCTTAGCTTCTTGCCCTTCATTAGTAGCCTCCTATGCTTTAAAATACTTGTAGTTCCTCCTGGAAAGATGATATGTTCCAGACCACTATTAGAAGATGAATTTGTTTTTCCTATTTCTTTAACAAACTCACCACTAACCATCCAAAACCCGACCCTCCTATCACCCTTACCGATCACGTTTATGACTTCTATGGGATTTGAAACAGTTCTCCCATTCATAAGCTTGAATTCACCACCTAAACCTTGAAACTTGATTCCCAACATTTGATTTAGAAGTGATGCACCAGTAACTTTAGAGTGCACCTTCTCAACAGCCATTGCTAATGCATAAACTGCATCATATGCCAAAATACCATTAAAACCTTCCACATGAAACTCCTTAAAAGGGTTTGAGCCATAATATTCCTTTTTCCATGTCGAAACAAATTTATGAAGCTTTCTTGATTTTGGAAAATATGATTTGAAACCGACAACCCCTTGCATTGATTCCAAGGCATCATCGCTCATGAAATTCAAGAAATTCGTAGTTTTGCTTGTTACAATCCACGCGTATCCTTCACCCATCATGCCTACCTCTTTTGCCATTGAAAAGATATTCGATGCAAGAGAAGGCTGGGTATGCATTACAAATGTAGTGGTTTGCATATGTTGAAACTTAAGGAATTCTTCACGGATTTGTTCATCGCTGGCAGCAGTTGAAATTTGGCTAGTATATGTAACACGTATATTTTTATCATGAAATGCAATAATAATATAATTAGCCATATCCCTCCCATCTGCAGTGTCTTCACATATAAGTACGACATTCTTCAATTCAAACGATTTGATCATTGCAGCAATGGCTTTAAATTGAATGGTTTCATCTTGTGCAATTTGAACAAGATAAGGATTTTGATCGGAAAACAGGCTTGTTGAAAATGAAAGAATTGGTACATTAGCTTTTTCTTCTAAACCATCCAAGAATCTTGCCTCAACTGTTGGGTCTGGACCTATTATTGCTTGCACTTTGGTGTTCTCCAAAAGTTCTAGAGCTGAATAGCGATGAACACTATATCAGGATTCATTATCTAAAACGAATCAAATAAAAAACTACCAATAAAAAAAGTCCTAATCAAGTTAAACATCTTAATAATTGCCTAAAGTCTATTTTTAGATCATTTAATTCAAAGATGTAAATTAACTATTAGACCATGCGTAGTGGGCAAGATCCGGCGTTTTTTAGAGCCAATCACGCCCCATCACGCCAAGCACCCCACCCCTGTGGGCGTGTTTGGGCGTTTTTTCGCAAAAAAACCCCTCCGGCGTGGTTTAAATCACGCTTAAAAGGAAAATTGTCGGCCAATCAGATTTATCCCTCTTTTTCTTGGCCAATCCCCTATTTTTGGTTAGTTTTTTTTTATTTAATTCTTACACCATTTTTAACATAATACCCACATCCCCACTACACCCATTTTAGAAAAACGACCAATAATGCCCCTTGCTGACTGGACTGCCACATGACGGAAAACGCTCAAGGGTGGGGGCATTATCCACCCTTACCACTACGCATGGTCTTATTTTGATAATATCATTTTTAATCATCATTAGTGCATTTATTACTCTTAAAATATAATAAACAATTAATGAACAAAACATTGTTAACCAATTATTGTCACTCACATATCCTAAAATATGACTTGCTGTAATCCAAATACATATTGACCCATAACTTAACCCGCCGATCGTGCCAGCTCTAGTATCCAGGAATAATTGGTTATTACAAAAATTTGAAATAGGGATTTCTAGAAAACTCTAAAGGAGTACTCACATATTACGACAATTGAGCATACACCATAATATAAAAGGAAAAAAGGCATACCCGCGTATAATGCAATTAGTGGTTCTCCTTTGGTGTCCGTCGTGTTGAAAACAATCCGTGTTATGGAATGAGGATTTGCTTTGTAAAAGTCAGATATAGCCATGGTAATGCAGTGATAAATTACCTTTCCTACCCCTGAACCCATGTCAAGAATCACTCCCACCTGCAACTCCTTGTGAGATACAATATCTTGTGCTGTTACATGGGTTTGAAAGCTAAGCATCAATATCATAAATGAATATGCAGTTTGCTTCAACCTTCTAGTTTCCATTGGCAACCGCAACTTTAAAGAATGACATCTGAGATGGTTCATCAGTATATGCACCGTAGTGACTACTGAATTGGAATATAAACAAAATATTGGAGTAACATTGTGAAAATTTAAAATAATTCAAGACAGATAATTGATTTTCATTTAATTATTTGTTCTAGCCGCCTTGAAATTATTGTTGTTGACTATTCCAGAAGCTCTTGTCTGTTCTTTTGTGTAAACTCTAAACTATTGACTTTGGCTAAAGATGAATTAGTCAAACAGCAATCCTAAAACTTATAAACCAATATCTAACTCTAAACTAATTAACTAAATAAACAATTCCTAATGACTAGGAATAAATTCAGATTCCAAACTAACTTATTGATTGCATCCGGAGCCCCGCAAATCTTTGCTTATGACTAGCCTTTTTCTTGTTCGGGATCGTCTAACAATAACTGTATAATACCATTCTAGTGCATCCAAGTATTTCACATATAGGCCAAGGTTAGTTAAGATCTTCCAATCAAATTAGCCAAGGTCCCTTGCGATTACGGTCCATATGTTGTTGCTTGTGACTTTTTAGTAACCCCCTCTTTTTGTACATTAAATTATAAGTTAAATAAATCAATTTCTTTGCCATGTTCAAGTAATCTCCTTAAGTTTGATGAGCATTTGTTGTTTTAACAATTGTTCATAATACTGTGCTTAACGAAGAGACCACTTGTTGATTAGGAACTATCAAGAACACAGAATGGAAATAAAACTGATCTATATAATCCACACTCCCCCTCAATTTAATATCCAAATACATCATAGTAACTCAACAACTTATGTTGATACACTTTGTGGATGCGTCTCGCTCGGTTCAACATCGTTACGAGTTGAAGACCAAGGCTTGTTTTCCTCCGTCAAGTCTGCTGTCTGATTGTTGTTCTGCATGTTGCAGTTTGCTGCTGTCTATTTGATTTGCATGTTCAATCTGCAGCTGATCTGTTCCTGATATTGGCTGCATGACGAAAGACCTGTATATTGCTGCAGATGACGAAATACCCAGCCAAATACACATGACGAAAGACATGCAATGTCTGTTTGCGACGAAAGATTATACCTTGCTGCTGATGACGAAAGACTTGTTGATGAAAAACAAGTTTCGTCGACTTGGGAGTGTGACGAAACACACTTTGTTTCGTCACATTGGTTTTTCGTCGAGCTGTTTCGTCGGCTGAAGCAGTTTCGTCGTCTCTGTCGCTTATATAAGCAGCAGTGGACTGAAGACAAAATACGAATTAGAGAACAGAAGATAGAACACAGATAAGAAACAAGAGAGAACAAACAGTGAGTTTGAGTGCAGTTTATGTATTATCATCTTGTTGTAAACAAACTCTCTAATCTGAATATATTTGAGTATCTTAAACGTTGAATCTTTGTGTTCATGTTCTTATCTCGGTTTGCTTTCCCGGTTGGATTCCGCACAACCGGGTTTGTTCGTATACAAGGATTAGGAGACTAGATCCTCCGCTAGTTGGACCTACAAGTGGTATCAGAGCCGAGGCTGGCTCTCTTCCTTGTTAAAACCGAGACGTTTTCTTGTGTTTTTATAAGATTTTCATGAGTTTTTCAGAATTTGTTCTTGAGTTTAAGCTTTTAAAATTATATTTTCTAGAAAAACAGTTTCATCACCTTGAAAATCATGATATTTTTGTTGTTAGTTTAATCAAAAACCTTGTTAAAATCATGTTTACATGTTAAAGTTTGGTTTTGAGTAAACTTTTGTGCAAAATTTCGTGTTCGGAAAGTTTTCAGGTGACCGGAAAATTCATCGAGTTCATCAGTTATTCATATTGTTCATCAAATATATTTGTGTTTGATCTTTGTTTGAGTTACTGTTGAAGTGTTATAGATTAAAAATTATATTTGTTTGAAAAGGTTGACAGGCAATGAGGGGTTGGTGAACTCTATTGTGATAAGGTATGGTGTGTTCAAAAGTGGGTTTACAAACCATCCTTTTGTCAGGATAAGGTTTGTTTATTAAAAAGAAGGAAAGAAAGGAAAATAATAAACAAATCAAATATCTCAAAGATTGTGTGTGTGCACTTTAGTCAACGAAACATCCTTATTTTTCTTCAAAATTGGCTTTGACGAAAAAACCCCATTTTTCGTCAAAATTGGTCTTTGATGAAAGACCTTATTTTTCGTCAGTTTGGTCATTTACAAAAACCCTTTTTCGTCAGTTAAGGTGTTTCGCCAAAAATCAAGTCTTTCGTGGGTTTCACTTAAAACTTTTTAACAGAAGCTTTCAAAAATTGTCTTAACGGTTTGTTTTAAGTGATTTAAGCATGTATTCATTTTTAAATATCCAAAATGAGTTCAGATTGGTGGGGTATTCCGTCTAATACGGAGAGCAAGTATAGAAGCACGGGTTTATCGCCATCATGGGCCGAATCTCCCGCACCCTCATCCTCGTCAGTTCCATCTCAAGCGAATCAAATTTCGACAAGTCAATGGGCGTTCGTTTCAAATCAAACTCAAAGTATTCAAAGTATACTTTTAAGCGAAAGTGAAACCGGAAGCCTTAATCGTCCACCGAAGCTAATGCACATGAATGAATATCCTGGATGGGAAGAAAGATTCCATACGTATGTCCTTGGGCAAAACACGGAATTGTGGTTATGTTTTACTACAGATTTCGATCAAGCTCTTGAAGTTGCCGCTTCAACTACCGCGACATTTCCTGATCTTACGGCAGACGAGAAAAAGACATATGATTTAGAAAAGAAAGCATATTCTATTCTAACTCAAGCGTTGAGCAAGGATATATATCATCAGTTTGTCAGCTTCAAGACGACAAAGCGTTTATGGGATGCATTGAAGACGAGAGGTATAGGAAATGAAGCGTCACGCAAATTGCGACATGATCTACTCAAGAATGAGTTTGATGGCTTCACATGTATGGAAAGGGAATCTTTAGGAGACTTGACAAGTTGATTTTATCACTTGTTGACTGAGTTAAGTAACTTTGGGGTAGTAGTGACTCCAGAAGAAGTTGTTATCAAGTTTGCCGACGCATTACCAGCTCAATGGAAAGGTTTCTTGGAAATCTTGAAATACAATGGCACTTTGGCTGCGACAAACATCAATGATTTCATTCAGCTCTTGGAGAACAAAGATCAAGAAGAAATCAGGAAGGCCAAAAGGATTCCAGTGCCACAGAATCCTGAAATGTATTATGGAAACTGTGGAGGTTCTAGCACTGCTGCAAGACCTGCTCCACTTGCTCAGCTTCAAACGACCTTTGTATCAACAGACATGTACGGAAATCCTCTACCAGTTTCGTCAACTCAAACGGCTTTTGTCTCAAGCACTGACATGTACGGAAATCCACAACCAGAAGTCTCAAAGCAAAGCTATCAATCTATCGGAGCATGAGATATGTACAGAAATCCATTACCAGTTCCACAGCAAGCTTGTTATGGAAGCACCTCATCTGCTGGTCCGTCATCTAATCAAAATACAGTTCGGATCGACACTTCAAATTTCTTGAAAGTAAGTGTTGAAGTAGCTAAAGAACATATGGAGCTACTGAACACTTTGGTGAGCGCGTATTGTGGGTTAATAGCAGATCAAATTAGAAACATCAATCTGACACAAGAAGATTATCAGCAGATTGATAAGGAGGAAATGGATTTGATGGACATCAAATGGGCTTTCGCTAGTGCTGTTAGGAGAGCTAAGGACTTCATGGAAAGGACTGGTAGAACCAGCTTGGAAAGCAAGAAAGACACCAAGTACGGGTTCGACAAACAATCAGTCAAGTGTTTCAATTGTGGTGAACGAGGTCACTTCAAGAGAGAATGTACAAAGCCAGCTCAGCATGGGAACCAGAATCCGTCCAGGAATCAAGGAAACCAGCAGAATCAGAATCAAAACAGGAATAACGAGCGTACGCTGATGCCTGTGAACAACCTAAATCAAGCAGGAGCATCAAATGCCAACCAGGCTCTTGTGGTACAAGTCGATGAAGGTTGTGACTGGTCGATTCAGTTGGGAAGTGATGTTCAGCATGGAACAGCTTATTTTGCTGAGGTTTTCAAGGATCTGAAACACGACAGTGGTGGAGAATCTTCCGCCAGTGGTGGAGAATCATCTGAAGATGAAGACAGTTCTGGTTACAGTAGAAGCTCAGATGAAGAATCCTCAACTTCAGGCGATGATCATTTGGATGAAACGTCAAGTGTGTCAGTCGATGCAGATGTTGATGAATTGCTGGGAGGAGCTGAAGCAGTGAATCATAGAAGATCTATATTGGTGGATCAAGCTGCTTATTCTTCTTCTTCTCTTCATTCAACCTTTATGGCTAATGTTGGCAGTTCGTCAAGTCAGGTATGTGTCGATAAACCAACTTCTGATAAATGTGATAACTGTGTTAGTTTAGGTGATAAATTGTCGGACTTGCAAAGCAAATATGATGATTTGCAAAGCAAGTATGACGTGACATATATCCACAATCAAAAGTTGATAGTGGATCTTTCGAAATGCAAAGAGGCTAACATGTTTTATGAAAACCATGAAAAGGAGTTTAAAACGGTGATTGAAAATTTTAGAAAAGATAAAACTGAGCTAACAAAAATGGTTTCAAGAAAACAAACTGACATAAACTGTTATATCAATCATCTCGAGGTCATGCAAAAAGAGTTAGCCTGTGTAAAGTGTGAAAGTGAGGCGATCCGGTTTAAGCTAGATAGTTACTCAAACTCTAGGTATGTGCTGGATCACATCATTGACATACAAAAAGAGAAAAAGGATGTCATGTGCATTGAATATAAAAATGTCCACCACCTGTTAGACCCAATTATGATGCACTGCCTGATGAGGAGAATAGAACTTATTTTGAGCAATCAGTTCCTTTAGACATAGAGGAATTTGCAACCGGACTCAGATACAAAACGGAAGTATCATCAGACTCGGATGTGTCAGCAGATACGAAAGTATCAACTGCTGAACAAAATCAGGATCCTCTAGTCATTGTTGAGGATGCTGATTCTTCAGATGATGAATCCGATGATACTGACTCTGCACAGTCTGATGCGGTTATCAAAGAAGAGGACATACCTCTCGAGAATCACATTCTATGTGATCCTCCCGCAAAACCTGCTAAGACTGTTCAGGTTGAGTCCACTTCTACACAAAAATCTGAGAGTGTGAATTTGCTGTACACTCTTGTTGGTGATGAAAAAATCTATTCTGACAAAGATTTTCCGATTAAAAATGTAAATCAATCTTTAATCAGTAAAGTTTTTGAAAATTCGACAAGTAAGTTTTTGGGAGAGTCGAGCTCTCGAATTGTGGTAACACAATGTCCTCCGATTCCAAAAGCTGAAGTTCGAAAACAATATGGAAATCAAAGATTGCCAACAGTGAACAAGCATCAACATCATACCAAACCAAAAGGTAAATCAATTACTCAAGGTCGAAAGGAACCGAACCAAAAGAAGAACAAGAAGGTGAACTTTGTGAAATCAAAGGGAACGGATAAATTAGAAACTTTTGCAAATAAATCCAACTTAGATCATATCAATCAAGTTAAACTTTTGAAAAGAAATGAACCAAACAGTTCAAAACCAAGTACCTCGGGATCACAAAGTTCATCAACAAGACAGTCAAATGTTACTTTGGGGTTTGTTGAACGAAGATCATGTTTTGAGTGTGGTGAAATTGGACATATTATTCGAAATTGTCCGTATCTTCATAAACTAAAAGCTAAAGTTGATGATCCCCGTGAACAAAATTACCAAAAGCGATTTGTTTCTTCAAAACAAGATCCCCGTCTTGTAAAAGAAAGGGAAAAGAAACAGAGACGCCAACAAGTCAAGGTAATTGAAAAGCCGATTAAAACTGACGTGGTTCACAAACAACCTGTTTCAGTTAAACCAGAATTTTCTAAAACTTCTAACAATCACGAAGTTAAGAATTCAAAAATCAAACTGGTAAAACACAACAGATTTGGAAACCAAAAACGGTTACCAATTCAGGGGGAACATCACAATTTCCTAACCATCGAGAAATTGAAATAACTTTTGTCGATGAAAATGGAAGACCCAAGACCACAAAGGCTTGGGTCCCCATCTCCAACTAATCATGTGAGTTCATGTGTAGGGTGTTCTAGGAGTAACTTTCAGCAGTCATTGGAATGTTGATAGTGGGGCATCCAGGCACATGACAGGCGACATGAGGCTTCTCTACGACGTTAAATCTATTAGAGGAGGTTATGTTGCTTTTGCTGGAGATAAAGGCGGATATATTACTGGTGAAGGAATGGTATCCAACGGGGTTGTAAGCTTTGACAATATCAACTTTGTGCAACAACTTGATCACAATCTTCTCAGTGTTTCACAAATTTGTGATAAGAAGTTTTCACTACACTTTGATGCAAATGGATGTTATGTGCTGAAACCCGGCTTCAAGATCCCCAAGGAAAGACTGGATTATCTTATCTGCTCCAAGGATTAACGATTTGTATGTCCTTGATATGAGCCAAGCAATTACAACGTCTGCATAAGCAACTTGTTTCGTTTCCAAAGCCACAGAAAAGGATTCAATCTCTTGGCACAGACGAATGGGACACATTCATTTAAGAAAAATGAATCACTTGGTGTCAAATGAATTAGTGACTGGTGTTCCTCTTAAAAATTTCCATCTTCAAGACGTCTGTATTTCATGCCAGAAAGGGAAGCAAAGAAAGAAGTCACACCCGACTAAGAAGATCAACACCGTGGCAGTTCCGCTTGAACGTTTGCACATGGATTTCTTCGTTCCTGTCAAGCATAAAAGCATCAGGAATGATCAGTACTGCCTCGTGGTGACTGATGATTATTCAAGATTTTCTTGGGTGGCGTTCATGGCACACAAGAGTGACACTTTCGGAATTACCAAAAACTTGATCACAACGATTGAGAATTCGTATTCTTTGAAAGTAAGACGCATACGCAGCGACAATGGAACTGAATTTAAAAATCATGCAATGGCGGAGTTTTGCACATCCAAAGGTATTCTTCACGAATTAAGTGCAAGTTACACTCCTCAACAGAATGGCGTCGCTGAGCGTAAGAACCGCACATTGATCGAAACTGCAAGGACTATGTTGGTAGAGTCCCAGTTGCCCATTCCATTCTGGAGTGAAGCTGTGGCCTCTGCATGTTACACATTGAATCGAGTCCTTACAGTAAAAAGACACAACAAGACCTGCTTTGAGCTTCTTCAAAAACGGAAACCAGATTTACAATTTCTTGAACCATTTGGAACTCCTTGCACAATGATCGATCCTAATGGAAAGTTTGGGGCAAAAGCCATTGAAGGATACTTTCTTGGGTATGCCACCCCTAACTTAAGAGTCTAGAATCTAGAGACAAAAAGGGTCTAGGAATGGTCTGAAGTCAGAGTACAAAGGCACACATTGCCAGTCAAATGTCCTGGTCAGCCTTGGATGTTTGAGTACGACGACTTTTTCAATTCGATCAATATTAAAGAAGTCGAAGAAAGTGTTGCGGCAAAGATGTTTTTCGAGAGTGACAACGCAACAGATTCACCGTTGGTTCGTCCAATTATTGTTAACAATCAGGAACCATCTTCAGTTAACAATAATGCTCTCGACAATGAGGATTTTCACGATGCTACCGAACTGAACGAATCTTCAGAGGATGATGAATTTCTCGATGCAGACCAAGAAGCTCCAACAACAGCTGTTCATGGTACTTCAGAGGCTACACCTCCAGTGGATGCCCCTAAAACAGCTAAAGCTACTGCATCATCCTCTTCGTCAGTTCCAGGTATTGAATTGGTTGTTGATCTCAACTTCAACAATCTGGGTACAAATATTCAAGTTCCAGATAATCCAGACACAAGAATTCATAATACCCATCCTCAACAAAACATCATCGGTAATGTACAAAGTGGCATTCAAACAAGAAACATGTTGCGAAATAACAACAATGTGGGCTTGTATGCGGGGATTCGAGAATCGGGTCAACAAAACGATTGGTCCTTCGCGTGTTATGTATCACAAGAAGAACCAAAATCTATTAAAGAAGCTTTGAAAGATAATTTTTGGGTGGAAGCTATGCAGGAGGAACTGCAACAATTCCAGAAGCTAGGTGTCTAGAAACTAGTTGAGAAACCTGAAAACTACAAGAAGATTGGTACCCGTTGGGTTTTCAAATGCAAACAGGATGACCGTGGAGTAGTTATCCGAAACAAAGCGAGGTTAGTAATTCAAGGTTTTCGTCAGATTGAAGGGATCGACTACAACGGAGTTTATGCACCGGTTGCACGTCTAGAAGCCATTCGGATTTTTCTAGCCTATGCTTCCTTCAAAGGATTCAAGGTTTACCAGATGGACGTGAAAAGCGCATTCTTACATGGTGTGGTTGAAGAAGAGGTGTACGTCGAATAGCCTCCAGGTTTTGAAGATCCTATTCACCCTGATCGGGTTTGGTTGCTCAACAAAGCTCTCTATGGTCTACATCAAGCACCGCGAGCTTGGTATGCAACCTTATCTAATTATCTGCTGGAGAATGGATTTCGCAGAGGTCTTATCGATTGCACTCTTTTCATCAAGGAACAGGATGGAGATCTTCTATTGGTACAGGTATATGTAGATGATATTATATTTGGTTCTACTAACGATGTTTTGTGTAGGAATTTCGAGCGTGTTATGCAGGATAAATTCGAGATGAGCGCAATGGGGGAAATGAATTTCTTTTTGGGCCTACGAGTTCAGCAAACTGAGTCTGGGATATTCATCCATCAGACTAAATATGTTGGTGACATCTTGAGCCGGTTCCAGATGTCTGATGCAACACCCATTGGTACCCCACTGCAACAAAATCATGGAATTAATCCGGACTTGAAGGGTGAAGTTGTTAGCCCCTCATACTACCGCGTGATGATCGGATCTCTTATGTACCTCACAGCATCAAGACTAGATATAATGTATCCAACGTGCCTGCTTGCCAGATATCAAGTTAACCCGAAGGCCTCACATCTTGCAGCTGTAAAAAGGATTTTTTGTTATTTGAAGGGTTGCCCGGACACCGGTCTCTGGTACCCTAGGGATGATAGCTTTGACTTTTTTACCAAATCATTTGACAAATCTCGATTTGACTTTTTATTACTGGTAAACGGCATTAAGGTCAAGCAAGAGTAAAACCAACATCGGAAAATCATTTTTGTAAATATCTTTGTGTTTTTAATTTATCGTAATAGTTTTTACATTTTAGGGGGAGTAAATCCAAGTTTGAAAAATCCAAAAACATCGAAAATTTTCAAAAACACAAAAACAATAGAAAAACAAAAATGAATTTCCTGGCGAGTAAAAGTGAAAATGATAGTACATTAGTGGTCTGTCGAAACCTCTTCAAACTTAAAATGAAAAACGATAAGCAGCTCTATATAAGATGTATCGGTAGGCTCACAATCATTTTAAAGTGTGCAGGGTGATATAAACTTAAATCGACTGAAGACTGTCTGGGAACCGCTCATTGGCATATGGTCTTAGTACCGAAATTTTGTTTGAGAGATTGCCGAGGTTCTGAGATATGTGGTCCTTATGATGTTTATCATCTGGGTATCATGGTTGTTTCTTTTACCAAAATATAACGGAGACGAAGTCTAGATCTTCCATGATACCATACATACGTGTACATATTGCATACGACCTCAATAAGTGATAAACAATCACATGTCCACAAAATAAGTGATAATATATCACATTTATCCGGGAGTCAAGTTCGTCTCTTTGTTGTACGTTAGTACTGACCTGTTCATGGACTTGCTCCTGTGCCCTCATGCATCATCTGAAAATCAAGTTCCTCATCAATAAGTGATTCTATCACATAGGGCTTGTTTTCAATTCAAAATAAGTGAGTATCTCACATTTTCATATACGTCAAAACAGATGATATATGGTATACTCACCAGTAAGATGAATTCTCGTGCATACCTTGATACGGGAATGTATCGTGTGTGGATGAACACCGGTCGGTAAGTATAAATCATACACTAATCGTATCCCCTCGCCGCGATTACATCTGATAAGTCGAGCTTACGTGGACAACAATACCGATAATCGTTATAGGATGCTTATTTAAATCTTAACTAACTGAACAACAAGAATGTTTTGCGTGACCGTACACTGATATGATTCTCTTACCCTCGAAACTCGCAAAAAGAATGTCTGTAAATATTTTTTTAATGCTTTCAGTTTCTGCATCTTTGTAGATATTTACTTACTGCTTTCTGTCTTTACATTTCACAGATTCAAAATGCCAAAAAGATTTTAGGTGTGTTTTAATATAAACTTTCTAAAAGCCAAAAAGATTTTATTTCTAATTTCTTTTGATTGCCCGATGTTGGAACTCGAGTGTTCGTTACCTGAAACCTGAACGAAAACCAAATCGACTAAATCTTCATAAACGGTCGAAGTTGATAAATTTGTTAAACTTTCAAATAGTCGGACGGTAGTTGATTGAAAACTGGTCACATGTGTGTCGTTTGTTTACGTTAACTATATTCCAAGCAGTTGTTCTCATTACGCGTTTAGCTTTCTTGTATCTGCAGATGCTATAATCAAACCTGCTAAAGGCGAAGAGAACGTGTTCGATAACAAGCTTTGGAATGAAGACACGACGTGGAGGCACTCAAAAGATGAAGATGATCGAGTTGCCGCTGACCTATCATCAACACCTCAAGGATCTATGTGCTGAAAATGGAGCTTATTTTAAGGGAGAGTTTGTTAACACACTTCCTAAATGAAATTGGGAGTTTGTTGATACACTTTCTACTTACGACGCGTGAAGACCTTGAAGATCCTCCGACATGATAGACATGGAAGATGAACCCTCACGAGCAGCATCCAAGGGGGAGTTTGTTGATACACTTTATGGATGTGTCTCGCTCGGTTCAACATCGTTACGAGTTGAAGACCAAGGCTTGTTTTCCTCCATCAAGTCTGCTGTCTGATTGTTGTTCTGCATGTTGCAGTTTGCTGCTGTCTATTTGATTTGCATGTTCAATCTGCAGCTAATCTGTTCCTGATATTGGCTGCATGACGAAAGACCTGTATATTACTGCAGATGAAGAAATACCCAGCCAAATACATATGACGAAAGACATGCAATGTCTGTTTGCGACGAAAGATTATACCTTGCTGCTGATGACGAAAGACTTGTTGATGA